>JAINUF010000026.1:3384417-3468389 GCA_029718625.1 Synaphobranchus kaupii
GTCTTTTTTGGTAACAAGTATTTTGTGTTGTGACTGCATTATTGATAATGGCCATTGTATTTGAAAATGCACCAATAATTAAACTTCAAAGATGAACATATCCACTGTTCTGACACTATGATAAACTTTAGCATGAAATACAAGCTAATTTGGTTCAGTTGTTTCTATTGTGCATTGCTATATATGATTTTGAGCCCTAAGATTAGGAGTATAGAATTTTGCATGATGACCAAAGAACACTTTCAAACTCTTTTTTTATCAGAAGGATTTTGTGTTTGGCAGCATTATTTGATGATGACTGTTGTATATTGAAAATGCAGCAATGATTTAACTTCATTGTTTGAAATATCTAATGTTCTGGTGCTGTGATAAAACTTTTGGATATAATATTCTCTGATTTGACACTGGTATTTTTATTTTGCATGCTACATTACTACATTTTGAACCCAAAATGAGCAGTATAGCATTCTGTGTTAACAGTTTTGCACATTGAAATTCTGTTGTGCAAAATGAGTCAAAGCAATCGAAAAAAAAACTGTAAACCACTAGAATGTATGGTTTTTAAAGTGAAAATCCAATAAACCTTATGTTGTAACAATATTTTATGTTGTAATTTTATGGCTGTCTCCACATCTATGGGGCTGAAAAGACATATCCATACATGCCTATATGTCTGCTTATTGCCCATCGGAAAAAATTTTATTATTCATAAAAAAAATCCTAGATGAAGAGAGTAGATGGAGGAGACTGAGAGAGTTGTTTATAGGTCCTGTGGATACTTCTCTTCATAAAGGGCTGTGATTGGTTTAAAGAGGTGAGGGGTGTACCTGAGGCATCCTGAAATGGGGTCCTGGGGGTGCAGCAGCGCTGGGGCAGGGGCGGAGGGTGTGCTCCAGCGGTTTGGAGGGTGCTCTCAGCGGTTCGGGGTGTGCTGCCAGCAGTTTGGAGGGTGCTCCCAGCGGTTCGGGGTGTGCTGCCAGCGGTTTGGGGGTCCAGAGAGCATGTGACGCAGGGGGTGCTCCCAGTGGTTTGGGGGGTACTGCCAGCGGTTTGGGGGTGCAGAGAGCATGATGCTTCTGGTGGATCTTGGCGCACAGCAGCCGTCGGCGTAGGCTGCCTTCGCTCTTGGGCTTCAGGTCGCACACGTTGAGCGGCAGTAGCTCGTCCTCGTCCTCGTAGTACTTTCTGTGGCAGCAACCGTCCTCGTAGTACTTCCTGTGCCAGCAGCCGGGACCCCGGGTCCAAGGGCAGGCAGTGCATGTGTGCCATCCTGCTGCTCAGGAGCCAAGCCCCGCCCTTATTTGTGCCTCCTCTTCCTCCTGTCTCCTCTTCCTCC
This sequence comes from Synaphobranchus kaupii, assembly GCA_029718625.1. Lineage (NCBI taxonomy): Eukaryota > Metazoa > Chordata > Actinopteri > Anguilliformes > Synaphobranchidae > Synaphobranchus > Synaphobranchus kaupii. The sequence goes on from JAINUF010000026.1 coordinate 3,385,754, forward strand.
CCCTTCCTGAGTTTCCTGTGTGATGAAAGACAGCTCCTCCACCCTAACCCTAATGGCAGGCTGGTACATACCTCCTACACCCTAACCCTCCTCCACCCTAAACATCCACCCTAATGCCAGGCTGGTACAAACCTCCTACACCCTAAACCCTCCCTCCACCCTAACGCCAGGCTGGTACAATCTCCTACACCCTAACCTCCTCCACCCTAAACATCCACCCTAATGGCAGGCTGGTACAACCTCCTACACCCTAGAACCCTCCTCCACCCTAAACATCCACCCTAACGCCAGGCTGGTACAACCTCCTACACCCCTAACCCTCCTCCACCCTAAACATCCACCCTAACGCCAGGCTGGTTACAACCTCCTACACCCTAACCCTCCTCCACCCCTAAACATCCACCCTAACGCCAGGCTGGTACAACCTCCTACACCCTAACCCTCCTCCACCCTAAACATCCACCCTAACGCCAGGCTGGTACTACCATCCTCAGGGAACATATTGTAAAGACAAAACAAAGTGCTGAGAGTTGCGCACAGGTGGAGTCTGTTTCACCCCGTCGTAATCCTGTAACTGGATTACCCCACATGTCCTGGACAGGATCCAAACAGGGCCACACAGATGGTGGAGACAGGTAATCTTCACTCTGACATACCAACAACATGCTAGTGCAGTGCCTGTCCCACATACACACACCATACACTTCCACACTTCCACACTCAGCATATACTGTACACACACACACACACACACACACACCATACACTTCCACACTCAGCATATACTGTACACACACACACACACACACACACACACCATAACACCTCCACACTCAGCATATACTGTACACACACAACACACACACACACACACCATACACCTCCACACTCAGCATATACTGTACACACACACACACACACACACACACACACCATACACTTCCACACTTCCACACTCAGCATATACTGTACACACACACACACACACACACTACCATACACTTCCACACTCCAGCATATACTGTACACACACACACAACACACACACCATACACTTCCACACTTCCACACTCAGCATATACTGTACACACACACACTACACACACACACACACACACACACCATACCTCCACACTCAGCATATACTGTACACACACACACACACACACACACCATACACTTCCACACTCAGCATATACTGTACACACACACACACACACACACACCATACACTTCCACACTTCCACACTCAGCATATACTGTACACACACACACACACACACACACACACCATACACCTCCACACTCAGCATATACTGTACACACACACACACACACACACACACACACCATACACATACACACTCAGCATATACTGTACACACACACACACACACACACACACACACCATACACCTCCACACTCAGCATATACTGTACACACACACACACACACACCATACACTTCCACACTCTCCACACTCAGCATATACTGTACACACACACACACACACACCACACATGTCCTGGACAGGATCCAAACAGGACACGGCCACACAGATGGTGGAGACAGGTAATCTTCACTCTGACATACCAACAAACATGCTAGTGCAGTGCCTGTCCCACACACACACACCATACACTTCCACACTTCCCAACACTCAGCATATACTGTACACACACACACACACACACACACACACACACCATACACCTCCACACTCAGCATATACTGTACACACACACACACACACACACACCCATACACCTCCACACTCAGCATATACTGTACACACACACACACACACACACCATACACTTCCACACTTCCACACTCAGCATATACTGTACACACACACACACACACACACACACCATACACTTCCACACTCAGCATATACTGTACACACACACACACACACCATACACTTCCACCACTTCCACACTCAGCATATACTTTACACACACACACACACACACACACACACCATACACCTCCACAACTCAGGCATATACTGTACACACACACACACCACACACACACCATACACATACACACTCAGCATATACTGTACACACACACACACACACACACACACACCATACACCTCCACACTCAGCATATACTGTACACACACACACACACACACACACCATACACTTCCACACTCAGCATATACTGTACACACACACACACACACACACCATACACTTCCACACTTCCACACTCAGCATATACTGTACACACTCACACACACACAACACACACACACACACCATACACCTCCACACTCAGCATATACTGTACACACACACACACACACACACACAGCACACACCATACACATTACACACTCAGCATATTACTGTACACACACACACACACACACACACACACACCATAACACCTCCACACTCAGCATATACTGTACACACACACACACACACACACCATACACTTCCACACTTCCACACTCAGCATGATACTGTACACACACACACACTCACACACACACACACACCATACACTTCCACACTCAGCATATACTGTACACACACACACACACACACACCATTACACTTCCACACTTCCACACTCAGCATATACTGTACACACACACACACACACACACACACACCATACACCTCCCCACACTCAGCATATACTGTACACACACACACACACACACACACCATACACATACACACTCAGCATATACTGTACACACACACACACACACACACACACACACACCATACACCTCCACACTCAGCATATACTGTACACACACACACACACACACACTACCATACACTTCCACACTTCCACACTCAGGCATATACTGTACACACACACACACACACACACACACACACCATACACCTCCACACTCAGCATATACTGTACACACACACACACACACACACACACACCATTACACCTCCACACTCAGCATATACTGTACACACACACACACACACACCATACACTTCCACACTTCCACACTCAGCATATACTGTACACACACACACACACACACACACACACACACACACCATACACCTCCACACTCAGCATATACTGTACACACACACACACACACACACACACACACCATTACACCTCCACACTCAGCATATACTGTACACACACACACACACACACACACACACCATACCACCTCCACACTCAGCATATACTGTACACACACACACACACACACACACACACCATACACCTCCACACTCAGCATATACTGTTACACACACACACACACACACACACACACACACACACCATACACCTCCACACTCAGCATATACTGTACACACACACACACACACACACACCATACACTTCCACACTCAGGCATATACCTGTACACACACAACACACACACACCATACACGTACACACTTCCACACTCAGCATATACTGTACACACACACACACACACACACACACACACCATACACTTCCACACTCAGCATATACTGTACACAACACACACACACACACACACACACACACACACACACACACACACACACCATACACGTACACGCACTTCCACACTCAGCATATACTGTACACACACACACACACACACACAGCACCATACCAACGTACACACACAGCATATACTGTACACACACAACACACCATACACTTCCACACTCAGCATATACTGTACATACACACACCATACACCTTGATTTAATTTTAAATAAATTAATGATTGATCATTTTAGTTGGTTAAATAGTTATATCAGCTTGAGGAATTGTTTGCTAACTTACCTAACGTTAGAGAGCTTATCTGATACGTTTTCTACGTGCTCGCTAGCTAGCTGGAGAAGCTTGATAGAAATTGAATTACATTTGTGCAATAGCAAATACGTGAGCGTTAGCTATTGCGTTTTTGCTGTAGTTGCTGCTAACTAGGACCCCTATTGTAAGTTATGTGCAAGATTAAGTTTGTCATGTTTTATTCACTATTGCTAATATCCAGAGGTCTAAAGTCCGGGGGTCAGAAAGTAAAAGTCATGGGTTTCTTTACCCCCTTTAACTCAACCAGCCAATTAGTTCTAGCTCCTGGCTGAAGAATTGTGATAATTAGCAAATTCAGGTGATTGGAAGAAAATACTGGGAAGGACTTTTACTTTCTGAACCTGGATTTTAGACCTCTGCTAATATCCCGATACCTTTCCGATCAATAGCAGCAGGCTTACATTACAATCATTTGGCAGATGCTTTTATCCAAAGCGACGTACAGTAAGTTCTGCAGCAGGGCGACTGGCACTTCCCCCCCTCCGTGTCAAAGGCTCACGCTTGTTCCGACTGCGGAGTTTTTCCACATTAGCTCCTCAGTGGTGGAATTAACTTCCCATTCCCCTACGTTCTACTCCAACCCTGCCTGCATTCCGTCGAGGCCTGAAGACACACCTCTTCAGACTCCACCTTGACTGATATCCTCACCTAGGAATATCAGTTCCCTGTTTACTAGTTCCCTGTGTTTTCCTGTCTGTTTATTATAGTTTATACTAGTATTTGGAATGGAAGTGTGGTGTTGCTGATTTGCCCACAGCTTACTGTGAACTACAGTCGACGTTCATTGCTAGGGATAGCTGCTACATTATGCGAAGGATGTGCTTTGCCTTGTCTGTTCTGTAGATCTTGATGATGTCTCTGTACGCACTTACTGTACGTCGCTTTGGATAAAAGTGTCTGCTAAATAAATGTAATGTAATGTAATGTAATGTAAGTGCATATTGAAGGTCATTGACGCGACTACAAAGCAAATCCGACAAAGCACAGCTTTCTCACAGCGTAGGAGCTATCCCTAGTAATAAACATGAGAAGTATACACAGTCAGCTATACATTCTGAACTATAGAATAACCAAAAAACACAAGTTAAATAGAAAACAGGAAGCGAATACTATAGATTATATCTATATAATATACCTATAGGTATAATTTTTAGTCGAGGTGGAGTCTGAAAAAGTGCGTTTTCAGACCACGCCGAAAAAACAGACAGTGTTTCAGCTGAGCGCAGCAGAGTGGGGAGTTCATTCCACCACTGGGGAGCTAGGGTGGAAAAGCTCCACAGTCGGGACGAGCGGGAGCCTTTAACACGGAGCGGGGGAAGTGCAAGTCGCCCTGTAGCAGCAGAGCGAAGTGGTCGAGCAGGAGCGTAGTGCTGGATTAAGTCCTGTAGGTAGGAGGGGCCTGACCTTTTGGCTGCAGTGTAGGGCCAGGGTCAGAACTTTGAACCTGATCCTGGCCACGACCAGCAGCCAGTGGGAGTGACCTCAGCAGGGGGGTGACGTGCGAAAACTTCGGGAGGTTGAACACAAGCCGAGCAGCCGCATTCTGGACCAGTTGTAGGGGCAGAATGGCGCAGGCTGGTAGGCTTGCGAGAAGGGAGTTGCAGTAGTCCATGCGTGAGGTGACCATGGTTCTGGACAAGAAGCTGGGTGGAGTAGGTGGTCAGATACGGTCGAATCCTCCTGATGTTGTACAGGAGGAACCTGCAGGACCGTGCCGTCGCCCTGATGTGTTCTTTGAAGTCCAGCTGATCGTCCAGGACCACCCCCAGGTTCCTTGCAGAGCGGGAGGCGGTCACCACGGTTCCGTCGATGGTGATGGACAGGTCTAGGAGCGGGGAGGTCTTGTATGGCATGAAGAGCAGCTCGGTCTTGTCGAGGTTGAGCTTCAGGTGATGGCTAGACATCCACTCAGAGATGTCAGCCAGGCAAGCAGATATCCTTTCCTTTACCTGTGGGGCAGAGGGAGGGAAAGAGAGGAAGAGTTGAGTGTCATCAGCATAGCTATGGTAAGAGAAGCCATGTGAATTAATGACCAAACCAAGTGACTTAGTATAAATGGAGAACAACAGAGGACCCAGTACAGATCCCTGTGGACTCCTGTAAGAAGTGGATGAGGTGCAGAGGACAGAGCCCTTCCAGGAGACTTGGTAGGATCTATCAGTGAGATAGGATGCAAACCAAGAGAGGGCAGTTCCAGAGATGCCCATCTCAGCTAGTGTGGAGATCAGGAGTTTGTGGTTGACCGTGTCAAACGCTGCAGACAAGTCAAGGAGAATCAGGACAGAGTTGAGGGAGGAGGCTCTTGGCAGTGGCGAGTGCCTCAGTCACAGCCAGGAGCGCAGTTTCAGTGGAATGCCCGGTTCTGAAGCCGGACTGATGAGGGTCGAGCAGGTTGTTCTGGTGGAGAAAACTGACAGTTGGTTAAGGGCAGCTCGTTCAAGAGCTTTCGACAGGAAGGGCAGGAGAGACACAGGACGATAGTTTCTAACATCAGAGGGGTCCTAAGCTAGGTTTTTTAAGGAGTGGGGTAACACGGGCAGTTTTAAAAACAGCAGGAACATAGCCACAGGATAAGGAGGTGTTGAAAATGGAAGAAAGATATGGAAGGACCTCACCGGATATAGACTGGAGGACTGCCGACGGGATGGGGTCCAATGGGCAGGTGGTTGCACGCTGGCGCGTTACAAGTTGGAGTACATCTGTGTCCTCCAGAGTCTTAAAGGATGAAAATGTAGCGGTGGGTTCATTATGGGGCATATGAGGCGTCACCGGATGTGTGAAGGAGTTTCGGATCACGGCTACCTTCTCCTCAAAGTGGATCAGGAAGTCATCGGCAGAGAGGGAAGAGGGTGAGGGGGGTGGAGGAGGGATCAGCAGGGAAGAGAAGGTGAAAAGAGTTTACGGGGGTTAGACATGCATGCATTAATTTTTGACTGGTAAAATGTTGCCTTAGCAGACGTAGTTGCTGATGTGAAGGCTGCCAGCAGAGTGTGATACGAGGCCAGATCATCTGGGGATCTGGATTTCCTCCACTTTCTCTCGGCAGCTCGCAGCGTGGTTCTGCTGCAATATCAGGAGAGGGAATTCTACAGACAGGGATGTTTTGAACTGATTGGTTGGAACTGACAAAATCACCTGGATGAACCATTTAATAGTTATTCTGTATCACCATTTAAGGGTTATTTTTATCAAAATTTTCTACAGGGAGCCATGCCTCCCGGACCCCCCTCATTTACACCCCATTACATTTTTACATTACATTTATTTAGCAGACGCTTTTATCCAAAGCGACGTACAGTAAGTGCGTACAGAGACATCATCATCATTACAGAACAGACGAGGCAAAGCACATCCTTTGCATAATGTAGCAGCTATCCCTAGCAATGAACGTTGACTGTAGTTCACAGTAAGCTGTGGGCAAATCAGCAACACCACACTTCCATTCCAAATACTATTATAAACTATACTATTATAAACCATTCCAAATACTATTATAAACTATGCTATTATAAACCATTCCAAATACTATTATAAACTATACTATGATAAAACATTCCAAATACTATTATAAACTATAATAAACAGACAGGAAAACACAGGGAACAGGGAACTGATATTCCTAGGTGAGGATATCAGTCAAGGTGGAGTCTGAAGAGGTGTGTCTTCAGGCCTCGACGGAATGCAGGCAGGGTTGGAGTAGAACGTAGGGGAATGGGAAGTTCATTCCACCACTGAGGTGCTAATGTGGAAAAACTCCGCAGTCGGGACAAGCGAGAGCCTTTGACATGGAGGGGGGGAAGTGCCAGTCGCCCTGCTGTAGAAGAGCGAAGTGGTCGAGCAGGAACATAGTTCTGGATTAAGTCCTGCAGGTAGGCGGGGCCTGTCCTATTGGCTGCAGTGTAGGCCAGGGTCAGAACTTTGAACCTGATCCTGGCTGCAACTGGCAGCCAGTGGAGAGACCTCAGCAGGGGGGTTACGTGGGAAAATTTCGGGAGGTTGAACACAAGCCGGGCAGCTGCATTCTGGATGAGTTGAAGAGGCAGAATGGCGCAGGCCGGTAGGCTTGCGAGCAGGGAGTTGCAGTAGTCCAGGCGTGAGGTGACCATGGTCTGGACAAGAAGCTGGGTGGAGTAGGTGGTCAGGTACGGTCGAATCCTCCTGATGTTGTACAGGAGGAACCTGCAGGACCGTGCCGTCGCCCTGATGTGCTCTTTGAAGTCCAGCCGGTCGTCCAGGACCACCCCCAGGTTCCTTGCAGAGCGGGAGGCAGCCACCACGGTCCCATCAACGGTGATGGAGAGGTCATGGGGAGGTCTTGTACGGCATGAAGAGGAGCTCCGTCTTGTCAAGGTTGAGCTTCAGGTGATGGGTAGCCATCCACTCAGAGATGTCAGTCAGACAAGCAGATATCCTCTCCTTAACCTGTGGGGTAGAGGGAGGGAAAGAGAGGAAGAGTTGAGTATCGTCAGCATAGCTATGGTATGAGAAGCCATGTGAATGGATTACTGAGCCAAGAGACTTAGTATACATAGAGAACAGCAGAGGACCCAGTACAGATCCCTGCGGGACTCCTGTAGACAGGGGACGGGGAGCAGAGACGGAACCCTTCCAGGAGACTTGAGACTTGGTAGGATCTATCAGTGAGATACGATACAAACCAAGAGAGGGCAGTTCCAGAAATGCCCTCTCTTGGTTTGTATCGTATCTCACTGATAGATCCTACCAAGTCTCCTGGAAGGGTTCCGTCTCTGCTGTCAACCACCTGTCAACCACCCCCTGTCAACCACCTACTACACTCGTAACAAATGCAGCCTCCCCTATTTTTGACCTCACCAGCTGCCCCTGTTACCTGTATATTATCAACATGAATCCATTGTTAATCTTACGCTTTTTTATTATATGGTAAAAGTTAATCCCTTGTGTGGATATTTAATATTATCTGGGGGACTATAACTTCTTCATCTGGAATTTGAAGAGGTTATCGTTTTAACCTATAAGATTTGTTTGCATAAACAAAATCAGTAAAAACAGAGTATGCTTTCTTAAAGTATCCCTTTGGAGGCGTAATTGGGAATTATGAGAATATGTATAAAATTTGGGCAATTGTGTCATTCTGAAAAGGGTTATTCTTCCAAGTCCAGTGCCAACAATGGTCAGATTTAAATAATAAAGTCTTTATATAAGTATTTTATAACCCTAACCCTAAATGCTTAATCATGAAAGTGAACTGAACGCACACAGGAAGATAGAAGATATAGACGGATTCAGGAAGGGAAAATTACGGAGACATAAAACCGTAGTGACAGCACATACTCTCCCTACTTCGAGTCAAAAGTGGTCCTTAAAGGCTATGGATATAGCATTTTTATGGAGACAAACATTTTTTTTTGTATAATACATCCACAGAGCTTGATTAAATATGCAGAATAAAAGTATTGCTTTTCCCTAAAATAAATATTGATTATGATTATTGTATCATTGCAAAAATTGATTTACGGGCCTTAAAAGAGTACAGTATTTCTCTCTGTCAAAGACGGCAGAGTTTGGTTCCCGGTGTTGTGCCGTTCGTTTTTCGACTCCCCTGCAGATCTCTCTCCCCCCTTCACTATAAACGCGCTAGCTAAGCTACACGCTATGCTATGAGCCCCTGCAGATCTCTCTCCCACCTTCACTATAAACGCGCTAGCTGAGCTACGCGCTATACTATGAGCCACTGCAGATCTCTCTCCCCCCTTCACTATAAACGCGCTAGCTAAGCTATGAGATATGCTATGAGCCCCTGCAGATCTCTCTCCCACCTTCACTATAAACGCGCTAGCTGAGCTACGCGCTATACTATGAGCCCCTGCAGATCTCTCTCCCCCCTTCACTATAAACGCGCTAGCTAAGCTACACGCTATGCTATGAGCCCCTGCAGATCTCTCTCCCCCCTTCACTATAAACGCGCTAGCTAAGCTATGCGATATGCTATGAGCCCCTGCAGATCTCTCTCCCCCCTTCACTATAAACGCGCTAGCTAAGCTACGCGCTATGCTATGAGCCCCTGCAGATCTCTCTCCCCCCTTCACTATAAACGTGCTAGCTAAGCTATGCGATATGCTATGAGCCCCTGCAGATCTCTCTCCCCCCTTCACTATAAAACGCGCTAGCTAAGCTATGCGATATGCTATGAGCCCCTGCAGATCTCTCTCCCCCCTTCACTATAAACGCGCTAGCTAAGCTACGCGATATGCTATGAGCCCCTGCAGATCTCTCTCCCACCTTCACTATAAACGCGCTAGCTAAGCTATGCGATATGCTATGAGCCCCTGCAGATCTCTCTCCCCCCTTCACTATAAACGCGCTAGCTGAGCTACGCGCTATGCTATGAGCCCCTGCAGATCTCTCTCCCCCCTTCACTATAAACGCGCTAGCTAAGCTATGCGATATGCTATGAACGCCCTGTGCTTTTCTTTTACTTAATTTCTCCAGTTAAAATGAAAACGATAATGGATTGTGGTACGAGGATTGTATCTCCACATATGAGACACTAGAGGGGGTGAAATGCTGTAAAGGCTTTAAATGATGGACAGATGAATCAGAACTTCATTTCAAACCAAACAAAGTCCTAGTCTGTAGTGATCCAGTCTCTGCTCTGTACAGTCTCATGTCAGGTGTGTCCAGTAAACGTCAGGATTTACTTTACAAAATAATGTCAATACACGCAAGAATAAGGAAACAAGGTGCTGAGGTCATATTCATTTGGGTACCTGCTCATACAGGCATTTTGGGTAATGAAAGAGTGGACAAACTAGCTAAACAAGCTGTTAAAAAAGAAAACATAGATACACATGTTAGTCTCTCAAAATCAGAAGGAAAGGGCATTGTATGGAAGGAAATCAATAAAGAGTGGCAGCAGCAATTGGATCAGGAGATAAGAGGAAGACAGTCCATCTACAGTCCATTCAAAATAGAGTTGGTAATGTGAGAAGTAGGGGAGGAAATAGAAAAGAGGAGACAATCATGACTAGATTAAGAATAGGACACAGTAATCTAAACAGTACACTTCATATTATAGGGAAGCATCCAACCCGTTTTTGTGATCATTGTCAGGTACCAGAAACTGTAGAACATGTGTTAGTTGCAGGAAATATGTATCAGAGAGAATGGACATGATGGAAGAAAAGATAAGATAAAAGATTAGGGCTAACACAGGAGCAGGAGTAAAGAACATACTGGAGTGTGGTGGAAGTGGACAAGGCAGAAGATGCTTGGTCAGCTTCCTAATGAGAACAGGACTGATGAGGAAAATTTGATATACTGGACACTATAGGAGTTAACTAACTCCAGAAGATGGCAGTAGTGCAACATTAAGCATGCAAGCTGCCGTTAAAACCCAAAGAAGAAGAAGAACTTCATTTCCCATGAACCACTATATACGTAATTTGAAGACGCATGAAAACAAGGAAGTAGTACGCAAATAACATTGCAAGTAGCAATGTAGCAAACGTTAGCTTTCTAGCAAGCTAACATAGTTTTATATGAATATATATTATAAAGGTAACGTTGATGGTGTGAAGTTTGCCGCGTTGTGCCGGATAATCACATGAATTCCAAGCGAATCAGGCGTCAATGTTTTTGTAATATGTATTTGGCATGAATTGGCTAGTTAACTAGCTAGCTAACTTGGCACCTTCATCTAGAATCAACTAGCTAACTTTAAGTTTTCTAACGTTAGCTATTTAAGGTAGTTAAGCTAGCTTAGGTAGCTACTGAAAATAACTTTATAAACTGTACAGCTAATTGACTTTCATGTGCTTTTAAGTTAGTTGTTAATATGTTTGTACTACCCAGCCAATGTTAGCTGGTGATGGCTAAGTTGCGTACGATAGCTCGTCTCATTCTTGTTTTGTGACGTGTAAAGTTCCCTGACATTAAGTTAGAAAACGTTACGGCGTTAACGTTAAGGATTGGATGGCTGTGATTAATCGGTTGTGGTCAGTTCATTTAACAGTTAGCAGTTATCTAGCTAACGTTACTGTTTCGTTTGGGAAACGCAATTATTTCAGCTTGCTAGCTAACGTTAGCTCTGGTTTATAAACTTTAGTTATATATGTTTTAGCTAGCTTGGTTAACTAATTAGCGAACAAAGGTAATGAATAATAGGCTTAGTTAATTCGCTAGTTGTATCAGATATTTGCATTAACTTAAATACGGAAATACCAGGAAATCATGTTGTAAACTTTACAAGCGATTCCTAAAGGATAAAATATTGCAATTACTTTTGGTTTCCAATCGAAGTAACACTGGATAGTTTTTAAACATCTAACAAGCCTTTTAATTAACACATAGCACAGGGTCCTGGTCTGTTTTCCTGAAGTTAATTATTCTTTTTGTTTTTTTAAGGAACAAAACTGTGGTCAAATGGAGGAGAGAAAGCTGAAACGTAAAAGCCCCAGACCCTCCTCCACAAACCAGCCAGCGCCCCCTGCGTCCGCCCGGAGAAGTACCAGCTCTGGAAGGAGCCTGCCGTTTGGATCGCACTCCAGTCAGAAAACCAAGTATAAGAGGTGGGCTTCATGAGGGCAGGTGTGTGCACAGGGCCTGCAGTTTTAGAAATAGCTTGTTGTCTAGAGTTGATTATTTTTTAGTTGTGTTGTTTGCCCGTTGTTTGTCCGTTTGAAACGGCTTTGGATGCAAACCAACAACGTGTTTAAGAGTATGGCTTTATTGCTGCTGATGGGCCATTCGGTTAAGGCCCCACGCTGTGGTGCTGGTGCATGGATGAGCCCCACGGCCTCGGCCAGTGCAGCTCCATAGGGCGAGGCACAATTGATGATTGTGTTACCCAGGGTCTGTTTGGGGGGTCTGTGAGGTGCAGGGGCCTGGTGGCAGAGGCAGGGAGGCCAGGGTGTGGGAGAGTTCAGTCTGTCTGGGGGTTTGTGAGCTGCAGGGCGCTGATGGCAGAGGCAGGGAGGCCAGCAAGAAGAGCGAGGGGGAGCTGGAGGAGGACCAGACCCTCAATCAGGAGCTGTTTGAGCAGGTGTCTCCTGTCCAATACTGGACAGTCACTCTTATCAGTGTTTCTGCCCCATAGAGGTGTACGAGACAAGCCCAGGCCTCAGGCTGTGGCAGGGAAGGCCAGCCAATCTGCCCCAATCCAGCACTCCTTCCTCACCGATGTGTCTGACGTCCAGGAGATGGAGAAGGGCCTGCTGAGTCTACTCAACGACTTCCACTCTGGCAAACTGCAGGCCTTCGGTGAGTAACAGTGAGAGCTGCAGGAGTAACGGTGAGAGCTGGAGGAGTAACGATGAGAGCTGCAGGAGTAACAGTGAGAGCTGCAGGAGTAACGGTCAGAGCTGCAGGAGTAACGGTCAGAGCTGCAGGAGTAACAGTGAGAGCTGCAGGAGTAACGGTCAGAGCTGGAGGAGTAACAGTGAGAGCTGCAGGAGTAATGGTGAGAGCTGCAGGAGTAACAATGAGAGCTGCAGGAGTAACGGTCAGAGCTGCAGGAGTAACGGTCAGAGCTGCAGGAGTAACAGTGAGAGCTGCAGGAGTAACGGTCAGAGCTGGAGGAGTAACAGTGAGAGCTGCAGGAGTAATGGTGAGAGCTGCAGGAGTAACAATGAGAGCTGCAGGAGTAACGGTCAGAGCTGCAGGAGTAACAGTGAGAGCTGCAGGAGTAACGGTGAGAGCTGCAGGAGTAACAGTGAGAGCTGCAGGAGTAACGGTCAGAGCTGCAGGAGTAACGGTGAGAGCTGCAGGAGTAACGGTCAGAGCTGCAGGAGTAACAGTGAGAGCTGCAGGAGTAACAGTGAGAGCTGCAGGAGTAACGGTCAGAGCTGCAGGAGTAACAGTGAGAGCTGCAGGAGTAACAGTGAGAGCTGCAGGAGTAACAGTGAGAGCTGCAGGAGTAACAGTCAGAGCTGCAGGAGTAACGGTGAGAGCTGCAGGAGTAACAGTGAGAGCTGCAGGAGTAACGGTCAGAGCTGCAGGAGTAACAGTGAGAGCTGCAGGAGTAATATTGAGAGCTGCAGGAGTAACGGTCAGAGCTGGAGGAGTAACGGTCAGAGCTGCAGGAGTAACAGTGAGAGCTGCAGGAGTAATATTGAGAGCTGCAGGAGTAACGGTCAGAGCTGGAGGAGTAACGGTCAGAGCTGCAGCAGTAACGGTGAGAGCTGCAGGAGTAATGGTGAGAGCTGCAGGAGTAACAGTGAGAGCTGCAGGAGTAACGGTGAGACCTGCAGGAGTAACAGTGAGAGCTGCAGGAGTAACGGTCAGAGCTGCAGGAGTAACAGTGAGAGCTGCAGGAGTAACAGTGAGAGCTGCAGGAGTAATATTGAGAGCTGCAGGAGTAACGGTCAGAGCTGGAGGAGTAACGGTCAGAGCTGCAGGAGTAACGGTGAGAGCTGCAGGAGTAACAGTGAGAGCTGCAGGAGTAACGGTCAGAGCTGCAGGAGTAAAAGTGAGAGCTGCAGGAGTAACGATGAGAGCTGCAGGAGTAACAGTGTGAGCTGCAGGAGTAACAATGAGAGCTGCAGGAGTAACAGTGAGAGCTGCAGGAGTAACAGTGAGAGCTGCAGGAGTAACGGTGAGAGCTGCAGGAGTAACGGTGAGAGCTGCAGGAGTAACGGTCAGAGCTGCAGGAGTAACGGTGAGAGCTGCAGGAGTAACGGTGAGAGCTGCAGGAGTAACAGTGAGAGCTGCAGGAGTAACGGTCAGAGCTGCAGGAGTAACAGTGAGAGCTGCAGGAGTAATATTGAGAGCTGCAGGAGTAACGGTCAGAGCTGCAGCAGTAACGGTGAGAGCTGCAGGAGTAATGGTGAGAGCTGCAGGAGTAACAGTGAGAGCTGCAGGAGTAACGGTGAGAGCTGCAGGAGTAACAGTCAGAGCTGCAGCAGTAACGGTGAGAGCTGCAGGAGTAATGGTGAGAGCTGCAGGAGTAACAGTGAGAGCTGCAGGAGTAACGGTGAGACCTGCAGGAGTAACAGTGAGAGCTGCAGGAGTAACGGTCAGAGCTGCAGGAGTAACAGTGAGAGCTGCAGGAGTAACAGTGAGAGCTGCAGGAGTAATATTGAGAGCTGCAGGAGTAACGGTCAGAGCTGGAGGAGTAACGGTCAGAGCTGCAGGAGTAACGGTGAGAGCTGCAGGAGTAACAGTGAGAGCTGCAGGAGTAACGGTCAGAGCTGCAGGAGTAAAAGTGAGAGCTGCAGGAGTAACGATGAGAGCTGCAGGAGTAACAGTGTGAGCTGCAGGAGTAACAATGAGAGCTGCAGGAGTAACAGTGAGAGCTGCAGGAGTAACAGTGAGAGCTGCAGGAGTAACGGTGAGAGCTGCAGGAGTAACGGTGAGAGCTGCAGGAGTAACGGTGAGAGCTGCAGGAGTAACGGTCAGAGCTGCAGGAGTAACGGTGAGAGCTGCAGGAGTAACGGTGAGAGCTGCAGGAGTAACACACTAGTACAGGGGTGTCAAGATCCGGTCCTGGAGGGCCGCAGTGTCTGCTGGTTTTTGGTGCGTTTAAGCACAAGTGATTAATTTAAGTCACTAATTGGCTAAGAAGTCCACACACCTTGTTCTCAATGCTTTAACTGGGTGCTGATTGGAAGGAAACCACAAATACCTGTAGCACTGCGGCCCTCCAGGACTGGAGTTTGACACCCCTGCACTAGTAGCACACACCTGGCCTTTAGCCCACCCTGCTCACACCTAGCCTTTAGCCCACTTACCACACACCTTTCCTTTAGCCCACCCTGCTCACACCTAGCCTTTAGCCCACATACCACAAACCTTTCCTTTAGCCCATCCAGTGCACACCTAGCCTTTAGCCCACTTACCACACACCTTTCCTTTAGCCCATCCAGT
This sequence comes from Synaphobranchus kaupii, assembly GCA_029718625.1. Taxonomy (NCBI): domain Eukaryota; kingdom Metazoa; phylum Chordata; class Actinopteri; order Anguilliformes; family Synaphobranchidae; genus Synaphobranchus; species Synaphobranchus kaupii. The sequence continues at coordinate 3,401,427 of JAINUF010000026.1, forward strand.
GCACACCTAGCCTTTAGCCCACATACCACACACCTTTCCTTTAGCCGATCCAGCTCACACCTAGCCTTTAGCCCACTTACCACACACCTTTCCTTTAGCCCGTCCTGCTCACTCCTAGCCTTTAGCCCACTTACCACACACCTTTCCTTTAGCCCATTCAGCTCACACCTAGCCTTTAGCCCACTTACCACACACCTTTCCTTTAGCCCATCCAGCTCACACCTAGCCTTTAGCGCGCATACCACACACCTTTCCTTTAGCCCATCCAGCTCACACCTAGCCTTTAGCCCACATACCACACACCTTTCCTTTAGCCCATCCAGTGCACACCTAGCCTTTAGCCCACTTACCACACACCTTTCCTTTAGCCCATCCAGCTCACACCTAGCCTTTAGCCCACTTACCACACACCTTTCCTTTAGCCCATCCAGTGCACACCTAGCCTTTAGCCCACTTCCCACACACCTTTCCATTAGCCCATCCTGCTTACACCTAGCCTTTAGCCCACTTACCACACACCTTTCCTTTAGCCCATCCAGTGCACACCTAGCCTTTAGCCCACTTACCACACACCTTTCCTTTAGCCCACCCTGCTCACACCTAGCCTTTAGCCCACTTACCACACACCTTTCCTTTAGCCCATCCTGCTCACACCTAGCCTTTAGCCCACTTACCACACACCTTTCCTTTAGCCCATCCAGTGCACACCTAGCCTTTAGCCCACTTACCACACACCTTTTCTTTAGCCCATCCAGTGCACACCTAGCCTTTAGCCCAGTTACCACACACCTTTCCTTTAGCCCATCCAGTGCACACCTTTCCTTTAGCCCATCCAGTGCACACCTTTCCTTTAGCCCACCCAGCACACACCTTTCCTTTAGCCCACCCAGTGCACACCTAGCCTTTAGCCCACTTACCACACACCTTTCCTTTAGCCCATCCAGCTCACACCTAGCCTTTAGCCCACATACCACACACCTTTCCTTTAGCCCATCCAGTGCACACCTAGCCTTTAGCCCACATACCACACACCTTTCCTTTAGCCCATCCAGTTCACACCTAGCCTTTAGCCCACTTACCACACACCTTTCCTTTAGCCCATCCAGTGCACACCTAGCCTTTAGCCCACTTACCACATACCTTTCCTTTAGCCCATCCAGCTCACACCTAGCCTTTAGCCCACTTACCACACACCTTTCCTTTAGCCCATCCAGCTCACACATAGCCTTTAGCCCACTTACCACACACCTTTCCTTTAGCCCATCCAGCTCACACCTAGCCTTTAGCCCACTTACCACACACCTTTCCTTTAGCCCATCCAGCTCACACCTAGCCTTTAGCCCACATACCACACACCTTTCCTTTAGCCCATCCAGCTCACACCTAGCCTTTAGCCCACTTACCACACACCTTTCCTTTAGCCCATCCAGTGCACACCTTTCCTTTAGCCCACCCAGCACACACCTTTCCTTTAGCCCACCCAGTGCACACCTAGCCTTTAGCCCATCCAGTGCACACCTTTCCTTTAGCCCACCCAGCACACACCTTTTCTTTAGCCCACCCAGTGCACACCTAGCCTTTATCCCACCCATCACACACCTAGCCTTTAGCCCATCCAGCTCACACCTAGCCTTTAGCCCACCCAGCACACACCTAGCCTTTAGCCCACTTACCACACACCTTTCCTTTTGCCCACTTACCACACACCTTTCCTTTAGCCCATCCAGTGCACACCTTTCCTTTAGCCCACCCAGTCCTCTCTCTCTGCTGTGTCTGGGCAGGTAATGAGTGCTCTATCGATCAGATGGAGCATGTGAGGGAGATGCAGGAGAAGCTGGCTCGTTTGCACTTTGACCTCTACGGAGAGGTAGATGAGATGCCAGAGGAGCAGCGCAAGGGAGCCAGTGACACCAACATGGACAAGCTGCTGCTCAACGTGAGTGTGTGCGTGTTTAACTCAGAGCTACAGCCTGTACTGAAGCAGGCGATAAGGGTGTGTGTGTGTGTGTGTGTGTGTGTGTGTGTGTGTTTAACTCAGAGCCACAGCCACTACAGAAGCAGGCGATAAGGGTGTGTGTGTGTGTGTGTGTGTTTAACACAGAGAGCCACAGCCACTACAGAAGAAGGCGACAAGGGTGTGTGTGTGTGTGTGTGTGTGTGTGTGTGTGTGTGTGTCTGTGTGTGTGTGTGTGTGTGTGTTTAATACACAGTCATAGGTGATATGTGTGTGTGTGTGTGTGTGTGTTTTGTGTGTGTTTAATACACAGAAGCAGGTGATAAGGGTGTGTGTGTTTAATACACAGAAGCAGGTGATAAGGGTGTGTGTGTTTAATACACAGAAGCAGGTGATAAGGGTGTGTGTGTTTAATACACAGGAGCAGGTGATAAGGGTGTGTGTGTGTTTAATACACAGAAGCAGGTGATAAGGGTGTGTGTGTTTTTATACACAGAAGCAGGTGATAAGGGTGTGTGTGTGTTTGATACACAGTAGCAGGTGATAAGGGTGTGTGTGTGTGTGTGTGTGTGTGTGTGTGTGTGTGTGTGTGTGTGTGTGTTTAATACACAGAAGCAGGTGATAAGGGTGTGTGTGTTTTTATACACAGAAGCAGGTGATAAGGGTGTGTGTGTGTTTGATACACAGTAGCAGGTGATAAGGGTGTGTGTGTGTGTGTGTGTGTGTTTAATACACAGTAGCAGGTGATAAGGGTGTGTGTGTTTAATACACAGAAGCAGGTGATAAGGGTGTGTGTGTGTTTAATACACAGGAGCAGGTGATAAGGGTGTGTGTGTTTAATACACAGTAGCAGGTGTATTAATACACAGTAGCAGGTGAGTTTAATACACAGTAGCAGGTGATAAGGGTGTGTGTGTTTAATACACAGTAGCAGGTGATAAGGGTGTGTGTGTTTAATACACAGTAGCAGGTGATAAGGGTGTGTGTGTGTGTTTAATACACAGTAGCAGGTGATAAGGGTGTGTGTGTGTGTGTGTGTGTTTAATACACAGGAGCAGGTGATAAGGGTGTGTGTGTTTAATACACAGAAGCAGGTGATAAGGGTGTGTGTGTGTGTTTAATACACAGTAGCAGGTGATAAGGGTGTGTGTGTGTGTGTGTGTGTTTAATACACAGGAGCAGGTGATACGGGTGTGTGTGTTTAATACACAGTAGCAGGTGATAAGGGTGTGTGTGTTTAATACACAGTAGCAGGTGATAAGGGTGTGTGTGTTTAATACACAGTAGCAGGTGATAAGGGTGTGTGTGTTTAATACACAGTAGCAGGTGATGAGGGTGTGTGTGTGATGATGATGTGTGTGTGTGTGTGTGTGTGTGTGTGTTTAATTCACAGAAGCAGGTGATAAGGGTGTGTGTGTTTAATACACAGTAGCAGGTGATAAGGGTGGGTGTTGTTTCTTGTTTTTCAGCTTGAGGAACTGAGTTCATCCATGTATCCTTTCCCCATGGAGGTAAATCATGGAAAAATAAAGATCGTTTAACATAGACTGCAGAATCACAGTGGGATAAATATCAGTGATCATCTATACCGTGGATGTCTTTAAATATGGAAAAAAATAAAGATATATATGTTTTTTATTATAACAGTTTATTAGTCAAAAACATTGTCAGTCAACCAAGATTTTCTTTAGTGGAAGACGGTATTTCAACCTTCTTTACTCCATGTGCCTGCAATCTAAAGTTTGTATTTCCTTGATTAGCAGGTATCTGTCTCCTCTTGGTCTTGCTGAAGGAGAATTTTATCAGTGTTGCAGAATGAATGAGGCTTTTAATTTTTCTGTTTGTTTTTGAAAATAAGGTCCTTTCATGTTTATTTTGGATGCACATTTCCCTGGTGAGTTTGGATTCACCGTGCCTGGGTAAAATTCCATTAGCTTCTGAATGACCCTTAACACCCTTTCTCCAAGACAAAAACTCAACCTTGCAGACAGTCAGGACGCACCCAGGACTGCCAGCCTCTGATTGGGTGGAGCTCAGATCTGCCCCATAGTTGATTCTCCTTAACAACAGAGGATACTGTAGTATGAAGTACTTCATTGGGTGTCAACCACATATAATTGGAATTAAGTGGTGCAACCTATTAAATGGTCACATGTTTGTAAGAGCCAGGCATCAATATCAGAATTTGAATGTATTTATGATATTAATTGCCTCCTTTTTGAAAAATCAAAAAGGGAGCAATTATTTTCTCTCTATTTTAAGTGATGCAATCAGATCATTTCTTGTGTTAATTGCACCTTAGTGGGAGCTGCTTTAAGATGTTATTTGTGTACTAATGAGGTGGGTGGTTATAATTATTGAATTCTTGTGGAAATGTTGACCACTCGCCTTGCTGGTATGTATGAATAATGTATCATAGTCCTGAGGTGATCAGAATGTATGTTATGTACAAACCCCAATTCCAAAAAAGTTGGGGCAGTATGTAAAATACACATAAAAGCAGAAAGCAGTGATTTGTAAATTGTGTTTTACATATATTTGCCGCCCCCAAACAGAAAAATTAAAAGGCTCATACGGTGTAGTGTAATGGGTAGGGAACTGGCCTTGTAACCGAAAGGTTGCAGGTTCGATTCCCAGGTTGGACACTGCCGTTGTACCCTTGAGCAAGGTACTTAACCTGAATTGCTTCAGTATATATCCAGCTGTATAAATGGATAAATGTAATAAGAAGTTGTGTAAGTCACTCTGGATAAGAGTGTCTGCTAAAAATGCCTGTAATGTAATATATTTAATTGAAAACAATACAAAGAAAAGATATTTAATGTTTTACCTTATAAACTTTATTGATGTAAATATATGCTAATTCTGAAATTGATGCCTGCAACACGTTCCAAAAAAGTTGGGACAGGGGCAAAAAAAAGACTGGGAAGCTCAAAAAACATCAAGGGTCTGCGGTAGAGTTGTAGTACTCGAGACTGGTCTTGGTCTCGAGACCGGTCTCAAGACCATATTTTGAAGGTCTCGGTCTTGTCTCGGAATCGACTGCATTTTGACTTGGTCTTGTCACAAATTTTTTTTCAAGACCGGTCGAGACCAGGGGCGTGTCCAGGGGGGGGGGGGGGGGGGGCATGTGGTGGCACCCGCCCCCACAGAAATTTGATTGGCCACCATGGAAAACTAGTTACAGATGACAAAATATGCTACTATTTGATATCATTGATTTATAGGTTTAGTGGACTGACATTTTTGCTAGATCGCTAGATAAAACCACATATTAACGATTTAAATATTAATTTACCTCAAAGCGTAGGCCTGGCTGTAAATAACGTTAGGCTAACCACTTATTTTTTCCTGTACCCAAAGTCGCATCACATACATCACAAAGACCGACAGCCAGCTCACTCACCAGAGTCTGTCTGCACTCTGCAGTTGAACACTGAACAGTAACAGTGGCATTATGTGGGTCTCACGAGTCGTGTTACAATCGCAATAATATTTTGTAGCTCAACTGAAACTGCTACTGCAGGAGAAACACAGCCCCTCTCTTTGTCGGACGTTCACTCTCAGTGTGAGAAGGCGCAAACGTTATTGTTCAGTAGCATTAACCTATATGAACCAGATTCTTATAAATATACATAATTAGGCCCAGTGAACAACAGTCGTCCATGGATGGCTAAATTGTGTTGGAAACGCGTCTTGGAAACTGTTTATCTATATGTCACGTTTTCGGTCAAGGATGTTCGCCAAATTCAATAAACCTGTGATCTGTGTTAGGTTACCTGGTCCTGAGGTAACTAGCTAAGCAAACGTTACTTTACCCACGGTTTACCAATCATATCAAATGTAAGTCAATTTTACATTAACCTAATCGTTATATTACTATATTATGACTATACCATTAACCTAATCGATATCCAAAGACAACGTTTAATCTGGCCGCATTTTCTTTTTAATTTAAACGTTAAATTTAACGTTAAGTCTGAATGTTATAGATTCAAATTGCTTCGAAATGCAGCATAGGCTGAAGTTTCATTAAATTGAGAGTAATTAATTTTTCATTCTCGTCACTGGTGATTATTGATGTTGACTTTTTGTAGGTAATCCATTGTGTTTGATTTTGGGTTGTCTCTTTTAAAATGTAATCAGTACTCATACCCTTAATGTTATAATCTATAAAAATCTGACTTCAACTTCGCTGCTTTTTGAAGAAATGTTTTTAAACAGGAAGTGTAGGCTACCACCATCTGAAAATGGGCTACATTCTTAGTTTTACACAATCCATAAAGACTATTTTGTCATACTTGAATGAGCTACATGGTATTTTCTCTTATTGTTTCAAAAGGTTAGTTAACCAACATAGGGACTGCCACAGTCATATCTGTACAAGTATAGCTCTGTAATTGAAATGGTAAACAAGCAGGCACTTTAAGGATGCCAACCTGCATTTGCATATAGCAAAACCAACCCAAATTATTGATCCTTTGTAGCAGTGCAATGCCTACTAGCAAAGAAACCCACCTCCTGTAACTAGACTGCATTGACTGCTCTGCTAAATGACTGCACCTGCTAAATGACACTACATACAGGTTTAGTGCACCTGCTACATGACTGCAACTGAAGTTTGACAATTATTTGAGAGCCGTAGGGAGATTGTGGAGGGGGTCCTGCAATATACATATTTTATTTAGTGTGATTGCAATATGATCAGTCTGTCCGTCTCTATATTTTTCCCTCCCTCTATTTCTCCCTCCATCTCCCCTATCTCTTTCTCCCTCCCTCTCCCTGTATGTGTCCCTTCCTTTCCCTCTGAATCCTATATTTTTTCTCTCTCCTGTATTTCCTCTATCAATCCCCTCTAGCATATTTACCCTCTGTCTAACTTCTGTTTATCCTGACCTCTATCCTCTCTCAAACCTCTGTCCTCTATATGTCACCTATCACTCTGTATGTAGTGTCTCTCTATCCTCTATCCATCAATCCGTGTGTGATATTCATATTGTAATTGCTTTTATTAGTAGTCTGCAATGTAATTTTAACAGTCAAGAGATTGTTATAAGATAATTTAACAAAATGAACATTTGACAGTATTGGAAAGAAATGACATTTGGTCTGGTCTCGGTCTTGGTATTGGTCTCGCCACCTCAAAGTCTTGGTCTTGACTCGGACTCGATACGCTCTGGTCTTGGTCTTGACTCGGTCTCGATTTAGGTGGTCTCGAATACAACACTAGTCTGCGGTATCAATCGAGCCTCAAACCATCACTCCGCTGCCAGATATGCAGTAGATATGGACGGATCACTTTAAGGGTGGTTTCTCCTCATTTTCCTATTGAAAACCCTTCAAGTGATCTACTGCATATCTGGCAGCAAAGTGATAGTTTGAGGTTCGTTTGATACGTCAGACCCTTGATGATTTACAGCCATTTAGCCAACCATGTATCCCATACTGTTCCCGTGTAATTTACAGCTTAATCTAGTCCCACCCCCCAATTCCCATAGAGATCCATTCAAATGCAGAGGTTATAGTATTGCTTGTAAGAGTACCAGATAAAATATCAAGAGTCTTTTGATATCCTTTTATACCCATCAATTTCGGAATTAGCGTATATTTACAAAAATCAATAAAGTTCATAAAGTAAAACATGAAATATCTTTTTCAATTAAATATATGTAAAAGCGAATTTACAAATCACTGCTTTCTGCTTTTATGTGCATTTTACATACTGTCCTGACTTTTTTGGAATTGGGGTTTGTATATTATGGGGGTTAGGGTTAATTTGTAATTATCGTGTATATTGCATATGCTTTTCATTCTAACTATATTACATAAATGTTTCAGGAGAAATGGTATTTAATTATCAAGCATTTTATTTAATTATCTCTTTTTTGGGAGAGGAGGGCAGCAGTGTTTTATCAATAAAATAAAAGTGCAACAAGAATGTGAATCTACCAAGTAAAGCATATCTTAAGCATCTAGGAGCATCTCTTTCCTTTTGTGCACTGACTGATTATGTAGCTAGAAACTGAATTTGCACAATCATAATTCCTGCCTTTTTAACCTAACGACATCAAACCAAGTTCACAGGATCCTGTTCCTCACAGGAAACCAATATGCTATATTATATACACTACTCACAAAAAGTTAGGGATATTCGGCTTTCGGGTGAAATTTCAGGATGAACCTAAAATGCACTATAACCTTTACAGGTGAAATTAATTTGACCTTCTCTAAACTTTTGAATGCACATGTCCAACTATTCAATGTTTCAGTACTTTTTGCACAACTTGCTGTTCTCTAACAAGGAGCTGAACGGCAAAATTCACAACAGGTGTTTGATCCATGAATCGACCAATAAATTTCCTGGTTCAATTAGAATTGGTATTTAAACAGTCCTCTTCATCATGCTGTTCACATTTTGACATCATGAGACCAAGACGACACCTAACAATTGATCAACAGTACCTTGCCATTGCGAGGCTTCAAACAGGATGTTCTCAGAGGGAAGTGGCCACTGAGCTTAGAGTGTCACAGAGTGTCATCAGCAGGTTGCAACAGAGATACAGAGAGACTGGAAGAGTCACAGAAAGGCATAGAAGTGGACGTCCTTTGGCCACATCCCACACTGATGACCGCTTCATTGTGAACAGTGCCCTGCGGAACCGGATGATGAATGCCACTCAACTCCAGGCACATTTAAGGGAGGTGAGAGGCACCCAAGTGTCACGTCAGACCATTCGAAACCGTTTAGATCAGCGTGGTCTGCGTGCTAGACGACCTGCAAGGGTACCTGACCACACCACCAGGCACAGGCGTCATCGTCTTGCATGGGCCAGGGAGCATTTACGCTGGACGAGGGACCAGTGGGCCTCAGTGCTGTTCTCTGATGAAAGTCGATTCACGTTGAGCAGAAATGATGGCCGCCAACGATGTTGGAGACGTCAAGGAGAGCGCTATGCATCAGCCACTGTTGTCACCAGACGACCCTTTGGTGGTGGCGGTGTTACAGTGTGGGCAGGTGTGTCTAGTCAATACAGAACTGCCCTACACTTTGTGAATGGTACAGTGACAAGCCCATACTACCTGAATAACATCATTAATCCAGTCATTGTGGCCCTGCATGAACAACACAGGCCTAATTTCATCTTCATGGACGACAATGCTCCAGCTCATCGAGGTCGCATCATTAGGGAAAGGCTGCTGGAGACTGGGGTACCTCAAATGGAGTGGCCTGCACTTTCTCCAGACCTGAATCCCATCGAAAACCTATGGGATCAGCTGACTCACCGTGTAGAGGCTCGTAACTCTGTACCCCAGAACCTCAATGACCTGAGGGCCGCCCTTCAAGAAGAGTGGGATGCCGTGCCTCAGCAGACAATAAGTCGACTTGTGAACAGCATGAGACGTCGTTGTCAAGCTGTAATTGATGCTCAAGGGCACATGGCAAGTTATTGAGACATTGACATTTTTGTTGTGGTATACCCCCCACTGTTGTTGGCTTTTGTTTCAATAAATAGTTTGAGATGAGGAAATCACCATTGCATGCTTCTACTTAAATGCCCTACTTTCATGATGCGTATAATATCACTGTAGCGTGAACTTACATTTTCCATAAATTTCACCTGAAAGCCAAATATCCCTAACTTTTTGTGAGTAGTGTATATATATATGCTCTATTATATATATATATATATGCTATATTATATATATATATGCTATATTATATATATATATATGCTATATTATATATATATATATGCTATATTATATATATATGCTATATTATATATATATATATATATGCTATATTAGATGTTCTGCCATTTTTAATGGTTTTCTTCTGGTTATGTCAAAAAATGGCTGAGTGACAAGCCAATAAACTTGCATGTGGGTGTGTGCATGTGGGTGTGGCAAAACTGCTTATAAATCCCTAATGGCTTTACTTAAAGTGATGAAATATGGTTGATGATTCACACATACATCGAGACCCTTAGGTTAATTCTGCTGGGGGTGGAAGGGTATGTTTTCGGTGGTGTGGGTGAGTTTGTTTGTATGTTTGTTTGTTTGTGGGCAGGATTACGTAAAAACTACCAGACCAATTTGTGTGTAGTATAGTATGTATGTGTAGTATGGGCCAAGGACGACCCCATTACATTTTGGAGCGGATTTGATCAGTGGTTTTCGAAATAAATATAAATATATACGCATTTACAATGTTTTGCAATGGGGGCGCCGCCATGTTTAGTGATTTTGACCACTAGATGGTGTCAGGCAGTGAGGCAGTGAAACGTGGGCAGCAACTGAAGCCCACGAATAGTTTTTCTATTTTTGTGTAATAATTTTGGCCTTTTCGTTTAGTAAATAGAATATATGCCTTACATTGCCCATTCTTCTAGTCCTCAACTAGTCCTCAACTTTAAAGTTTAAAACCCTGGAGCATAAATAGTTTGCTCTTTCAGAAAAACTACATCTAGTCTGCTGGATACAACTGGAACAGCTCTACGTTTGACATTCGAGGTACTTGGAAAATATAAGGTAATAATAACCATATTATTTCTGAAAATCGTAGTATTACGCTACATGTTTCTGTTCACATGAAGTGGTCCCTTTCTCTGTGTTATTGGTAGCCTAGCAGATTTGGGTAGTTGATGTAACTGACTATTCAGGGGAGTATTCCAGAAAGCGGGTTTAGTGAAAATTTTGAGTTTGCTAACCCTGAGATAAATTCAAGTCAATCTCAGGGTTAGCAAACTCAGAGATTCCAGTAAACCCGTTTTCTGACATACCCCTCGATGTGATTGACCAGCGGAGTTCCGGTTAACGGATAGGCTATAGAAGTTCTTTCGCCTATCTAACTAGCATTTTATCTGCCTATTCAAGCCATCATCAATTAACTGATAAGCTTAAATAGGCTAGCTAGTCAGGCAACCTCGCTAGCTAGAAGTAGCGAACTTGGGTGTACTGGCTTAGGAAGGTGACCAAAATAGTAACATTATTACAACGGCGTTAGCTTCTAGGCTAGCTAGCCACACACCTTGTAGGCTTGTTACGCTTGGTAACGTTAGCCTAACCAGTATTAAATAACTTGAAAATGTATTGTTAAAGTGAATCAGAACTCTCATTGTTAACGTAGCCAATGTGGCTCCATTTTTTTTCTGTCTGTTGGTGCTGCAGGGAACTACCTGCGCACACAACAGAAAGGTAAAAAACGCTAGTTAGTTAGCTAGCTAAATATGGCCAATTGAACTCTGTTCACATCGTTAAAAGAACATTAGATGTACAAATTTTGATATAATGACATTAGCCTGGCTTCGCCAAGCCCAATTCGAAAAATGTTAATGGGGTTTGACTGGAAACTCGATTCATTTTGGATTTCCAAGGGACCTTATCAACGATTGCAGACCAAAATTATTCTGCACGGAATTGGATAGACCTACAACCAATCTGTGCAATGAAACGTGGGTTAGTCATGTGGGTACAATCATCGTATTAGCCCTGCCCCATATTAGTTAAACGGTTGTGATTAACTGGGAATCAGTTTGAACGGGTGCTACCAGACTGATATGGGAGTGAAACAGAATGTGAGGTCACGTGATCAGGCTGGTAGCACCCGTTCAAACTGATTCCCAGTTAATTGTCAAAATGTATCTTCTATTGAGATTTTATTATACTCTAGGCCTACTAAATGATCTCTGATAGCCTACAAAGAAGGACAAATGGATCAAACACCATACAAGATTACTGCTGTCAGTCCTGTCATATTGAACTAGTTTTCATTTCATTTTGACATGGAAAATATTTACCCATACATACTCTGTCTGCCCATGGTATGAGCTTCCCCTGCAGAGTCAGTAGTAAAAGCACTTCAATAATCCCAACAAATCTTCAAAACTGCTTATCAATGTATACCTGATTTTACAGTACATGCATCAACATGCAGCATGGGCGGAGGGATGCGCTCTCCAAGCGACCTTTCTAGTTAAACACATGAGATTGATGACTCTGAGGTTAATTAAACACATGAGATTTATGACTCTGAGGTTAATTAAACACATGAGACTGATGCCTGAGGTTAATTAAACACATGAGATTGATGACAGGTTAATTAAACACATGAGACTGATGACTCTGAGGTTAATTAAACGCATGAGATTGATGACAGGTTAATTAAACACATGGGATTGATGACTGAGGTTAATTAAACACATGAGACTGATGACTCTGAGGTTAATTAAACACATGAGATTGATGACTCTGAGGTTAATTAAACACATGAGACTGATGACAGGTTAATTAAACACATGGGATTGATGACTGAGGTTAATTAAACACATGAGACTGATGACTCTGAGGTTAAACACATGAGATTGATGACTCTGAGGTTAATTAAACACATGAGACTGATGACAGGTTAATTAAACACATGGGATTGATGACTGAGGTTAATTAAACACATGAGACTGATGACTCTGAGGTTAATTAAACACATGAGACTGATGACTCTGAGGTTAATTAAACACATGAGACTGATGACAGGTTAATTAAACGCATGAGATTGATGACTCAGGTTAATTAAACACATGAGACTGATGACTGAGGTTAATTAAACACATGAGACTGATGACTGAGGTTAATTAAACACATGAGACTGATGACTGAGGTTAATTAAACACATGAGATTGATGACTGAGGTTAATTAAACACATGAGACTGATGACTCTGAGGTTAATTAAACACATGGGATTGATGACTCTGAGGTTAATTAAACACATGGGATTGATGCCTGAGGTTAATTAAACACATGAGACTGATGACTGAGGTTAATTAAACACATGAGACTGATGACTCTGAGGTTAATTAAACACATGGGATTGATGACTCTGAGGTTAATTAAACACATGAGACTGATGACTGAGGTTAATTAAACACATGAGACTGATGACTGAGGTTAATTAAACACATGAGACTGATGACTCTGAGGTTAATTAAACACATGAGACTGATGACTCTGAGGTTAATTAAACACATGAGACTGATGACTCTGAGGTTAATTAAACACATGAGACTGATGACTCTGAGGTTAATTAAACACATGAGACTGATGACTGAGGTTAATTAAACACATGAGACTGATGACTCTGAGGTTAATTAAACACATGAGATTGATGCCTGAGGTTAATTAAACACATGAGACTGATGACTGAGGTTAATTAAACACATGAGACTGATGACTGAGGTTAATTAAACACATGAGACTGATGACTCTGAGGTTAATTAAACACATGAGATTGATGACTGAGGTTAATTAAACACATGAGACTGATGACTCTGAGGTTAATTAAACGCATGAGATTGATGACTCTGAGGTTAATTAAACATATGGGATTGATGACTCAGGTTAATTAAACACATGGGATTGATGACTCTGAGGTTAATTAAACACATGGGATTGATGACTCTGAGGTTAACCTCTTGCTGCCAAACGCCCCCTAGCGGTAACGCGGGGCGTTACGGAAATTATTAAATTATACATTTCATTAATTTAATAATATATAATAAACTTCTCACCTCAATATTTTGATTAAATATCCTTAAGATATATCCATTCCTTCTGGGAAAGTGGTTTTTAAGCCCAAAACGTTGAGTTAGAACTTCGTAAATTACGTTGGAAACTTTGTTATGCAGTGCTCCTGTACTCGCCGCTCCGGAGTTCGCGCAGCCGTTTAAATTAGAGGTTGACGTGAGCGCCTTGGGAGCTGGGGCTGTGTTACTGCAAGCCGTTTAAATTAGAGGTTGACGCGAGCGCCTTGGGAGCTGGGGCAGTGTTACTGCAAGAAAGTTCCGATGGAATTGATCACCCCATCTGTTTCTTTTCAAAAAAGTTCACTAAGCCTCAGCTAAACTACTCCACCATAGAGAAGGAAGCACTGGCATTGTTGTTGGCGCTGCAGCATTTTGAAGTATATGTGGGATCCAGCTCTGTCCCAGTTGTAGTATACACAGACCATAATCCGTTAATTTTTCTGTCACGCATGTATAACCAAAACCAGCGATTAATGCGCTGGTCACTCATCATACAAAATTATAATTTAATCATCAAACACAAGAAAGGTACAGACAATGTTTTAGCGGATGCATTGTCTCGAGTGTAAAATAAACAAATTATAATAAAAGCACAATACCATGATACATTGTAGCTTACTGTTATTGTAATTTTTATTTTATTTTTTCTTTCCTATGGAACAAACTTTGGGGTTAAGTTCGTTCTTGTTGGTGGGCGTGTTACGTTCCACGTTACTGTGTTCTGTTTTGTCCTGCCCGGTTTTCCCTCTAAGTCTGCAGGAGGCCATTCACCATTCCATTCGCTGTCCCCGCTGTCAATCATCGTTGTCCTGGTCCCGCCTCCACCAATCACATCCCTCCTCTGGAAGATAAAAGCCCTGTCTACTGCAGCTCTCCCTCTCTGTCTCATTTCGTGTTGCCTACCTGTGTGTATGGTTGTATGTGTGTAGTCCAGGCCCTGGGGCAGGTAAGACAGAGGCCTCTATACACTTGTGTTACATGTAGGTAAGTTTATGTATAGACACACTAGGAAAGGGGTGGTTGCCAATTGTGTATTTTTGGTAGTTGGTCTTGGACAGAGTAGTTAGATAGGCAGGCTTTTGTTTTATTGAATAGTTAGTTAGTCAGCTTATCTTTTGGTTTCTAGCTCTGTTTGGGTTTTGTTTATTTCTTTTCTTTGGCAGCATCCGGGTCCTTGGGCCGTGTGAACTATTTGTGTCTTTGTTTTATTGTGTACTTGTAAATATTTAAATAGTACTTCCACTGGCACTGGTTATAATATACACTTTGCACATCAATCTTGTCTGTCCTTTATTATTTGCTCCCATCACGCTCAAACCCTTATACCCGGTCACATTATTACATCTGTAAATATATTGTTACGCACCCCCCCTACCCCTAGGCAACTGAGGGTCGTAACAATATAAAATAATCGTAATCGTTGAAGCAGCAAAGACATGACCAGCGCAATTACACTATACAGCAAACCACGTATGCGTACAGAGAAAAACTGGCCTCTGACGTACTTACAGCTCACAAAAGGGCTACACATTGCTAAATATCATCTGGATAGGCTAAAAACGTACTTGTACAGCAATCCAGTCCATCCCTTCCAGGATTAACTCAGTAAAAATGGCCACAGGCGTAATCTGATCCTGTCTACACCCGAGAGCGCACAGCCGACTGCCCTATGGGCTGTCGATACGCATGGATACAGCGCCGTTCCCATTCGCTAGAATATGACATATTTTACATCGTTTAAAAGGGCAGGAAACCCCGTAGAAGATAAACTACGTGGTTCACGTTATATCATCCCTGAAGCAGTCTAGTAATGTTTTTACGCAATGGTAGTAACGTAGTACAAACGCAAATGCGATGCGTACGCACCATGGAAATCGAGATTTTGCTGGAGAATGGATAAATGGATTACGAAAAAACATTCAAGATTCTTCAGAAAACAGTTATAACTGCATAACCAGATATAAAATTTGATTGATTAAACATGTCTATCAAGAGATCTTGTAGAAAATAAAATATATTGAAACAAAACCGGAAGAACATCGGTTGTATGCATAGTGAAGTGAGCACGGGGAAAAAACACATAATGTTCATTTATACAACTTTTCAGTAACATACAATTGTTCCTAAATTGGATCCTGATTTTTTAGCATGTAGAAACTGTACCAAGAGTTTTTTTGAAATGCATTTTATTGCCTGTGACTGCGGCGAGGTGAAGGTTGTAAACAGTGGGTTGGGCTATTAGCAGCCTGCTGCTTTATGGCCCTGTAGTGTAACCTGAGAGCTGATAAGCATATAAACGAATGTGCTCGCAGGCTGTGACTGTTTTTAACAATTTTGCATTGAAAGTTCTGTGTTTTATTAACATTATAATTTAGAATTTAAGAGAAATATGAACACTATAAAAATTGGGACGCATGCATCCCACTACTAGGGGGCCAAAGTCCATAGGGTTAATAACTGCAGTGAAATAAGTGAAAAATAATGAGTTTTAAGACATTTATGATGAAAAATGTGTTTTGGGGAAAATTTAAAAAAAAGTCATGTCCAAAATGGGCCAAAATGGTCAAAAAAATCAAAATGCCATTTTTTGATTCCGATGTATAGGAACTTATATTTACTTAATAACTGCGATGAAATGAGTGAAAAATAATGAGTTTTAAGACATTTATGATGAAAAATGTGTTTTGGGGAAAATTTTAAAAAGAAGTCATGTCCAAAAAGGGCCAAAATGGTCAACAAAATAAAAATGGCATTTTTTGATTCCGATGTATAGGAAATTCTATTTACTTAATAACTGTGTTGAAATAAGTGAAAAATAATGACTTTTTAGACCTTTATGATAAAAAATATGTTTTGGGGAAAATTAAAAAAAACAATCATGTCCAAAAACGGCCAAAATGGTCAAAAAAATTTAAATGCCAATTTTTCATACCGATGTATAGGAAATTATATTTACTTAATAAATACGATGAAATAAGTGAAAAATAAAGAGTTGTAAGACTTATGACAAAGAAATGTGTTTTGGGGAAAATTTAAAAACATAAGTCTTATGTCCAAAAAGGGCCAAAATGGTCGACAAAATAAAAAGGCGATTTTTTGATTCCGATGTATAGGAAATTATATTTACTTAATAACTGCAGTGAAATAAGTGAAAAATAATGAGTTCTAAGAAATTTATGATAAAAAATGTGTTTTGGGGAAAATTTAAAAAAAAAGTCTTATGTCCAAAAAGGGCCAAAATGGTCGACAAACTTAAAATGCCATTTTTTGATTCAGATGTATAGGAGCTTATATTTACTTAATAACTGTGATGAAATGAGTGAAAAATAATGAGTTTTTAGACCTTTATGATAAATAATGTGTTTTGGGGAAAATAAAAAATAAAAAGTCATGTCCAGAATGGGCCAAAATGGTAAAAAATATTAAAATGCCATTTTTTGATTCCGATGTATAGGAAATTATATTTACTTAATAACTGCTGTGAAATAAGTGAAAAATAATAAGTTTTAAGACATTTATGATGAAAAATGTGTTTTGGGGGAAATTTTTTTTAAAAGTCTGATGTCCAAATAGGCCAAAATGATCAACAAAATAAAAATTGCATTTTTTGATTCCGATGTATAGGAAATTATATTTACTTAATAACTGTGTTGAAATAAGTGAAAAATAATGACTTTTTAGACCTTTATGATAAAAAATGTGTTTTGGGGAAATTTTTTTTAAAAGTCTTATGTCCAAAATGGGCCAAAATGGTCAAAAAATTTTAATGCCATTTTTTGATTCTGATGTATAGTAACTTATATTTACTTAATAACTGCAGTGAAATAAGTGAAAAATAATGAGTTGTAAGACTTATGACAAAGAAATGTGATTTGGGGAAAATTTTAAAACATAAGTCTTATGTCCAAAAAGGGCCAAAATGGTCGACAAAATTAAAATGCCATTTTTTGATTCCGATGTATAGGAAATTATATTTACTTAATAACTGCGGTGAAATAAGTGAAAAATAATAAGGTTTTAGACATTTATGATGAAAAATGCATTTTGGGGAAAATGATAAAACATAACACTCACCTAGGGGTCATATCTCGCCTAGTGGTCATATCTCTCCTTGTTTTAATTTAGTTAATTTTTTATTTTTAAAATTTTTTACATTTTTTACATTTCTTTCTTTTCATTTATTCCTCATTCTTTTGATCACTCGTTCCCTTGCTCCATTGCTGACTTGTTTCCTTGCTGCCTTGTAGCTTGCACTCTTGTTCCCTTGCCCCTGTGATCTCTTGCTCTTTTGCTGCCTTGTTTCCTTGCCTCCTTGCTCACGTGTAGCTTGCCCCCTTGTTCCCTTTTTCCTCTTTTCCTCATTTTTTCATTTCCTTGCTTCCTTGTTTCCCTTGCTCTCTTGCTCCTTTTCTCACTCGTTCCCTTGCTCCATTGCTCTCTTGTAGTTTAATTGGCTAAAGAATTATTCTCTCCCGCTCCAACTCAGCTAATGTGTGGTGAGCATTCTGGCGTAAAATGGCTGCCATTGCATCACTCAGGTGGGTGCTACACTTTGGTGGTGGTAGAGGCAAGTTTTCCCTCATCATTGTATATCTCTTTGAGTAATGAGAAAGGCACTATATAAATTCCAGGTATCATTATATTATTATTGTAGCTTTCTCCCTTGTTCCCATGTAGTTTGCTCACTTGTTCCCTTGTTCCTTTGCTCACTCGTTCCCTTGTTCCCTCGCTCACCTCGTTCCCTTGTTCCCTTGCTCACTCATTCCCTTGTTCCCTTGCTCACACCGTTCCCTTGTTCCCTTGCTCACTTGTTCCCTTGTTCCTGTAATTTTATTTAAATTCTTTTTTTTATTTGTAATTGGTTTAATTTTGTTAATTTTTATTTATTTAATTTAAATATGTAAAAATATTTTTCACATTTTTTTTCATTTTTTTATTTTTTTATTTTTAAAATTTTTCATATTTTTTATATTTTTCACATTTTTCACATTTTTTAAATTTTTTTCCTTAATCTTTTGCTCACTCGTTCCCTTGCTCCATTGCTCACCACTTCTACTTAAACCACGTGAAATGGTTTAATTAGGGGGAGTGGGTTTGTGCCTGTTTTAGAAGGGGGTAGTAGGAGTGTCAGTGGTAGGGAAAGTGGGGTTTGTGTCTGTTTTAGAAGGGGGTAGTAGGAGTGTCAGTGGTAGGGAAAGTGGGGTTTGTGTCTGTTTTAGAAGGGGGTAGTAGGAGTGTCAGTGGTAGGAAAAGTACGGTTTGTGTCTGTATTAGAAGGGGGTAGTAGGAGTGTCAGTGGTAGGAAAGTGGGGTTTGTGTCTGTTTTAGAAGGGGGTAGTAGGAGTGTCAGTGGTAGGGAAAGTGGGGTTTGTGTCTGTTTTAGAAGGGGGTAGTAGGAGTGTCAGTGGTAGGGGGAGTGGGGTTTGTGCCTGTTTTAGAAGGGGTAGTAGAGTGTCAGTGGTAGGGGGAGTGGGGTTTGTGGCTGTTTTAGAAGGGGGTAGTAGGAGTGTCAGTGGTAGGGAAAGTGTGGTTTGTGGCTGTTTTTAGAAGGGGGTAGTAGGAGTGTCAGTGGTAGGGGGAGTGGGGTTTGTGGCTGTTTTAGAAGGGGGTAGTAGGAGTGTCAGTGGTAGGGAAAGTGGGGTTTGTGCTGTTTTAGAAGGGGGTAGTAGGAGTGTCAGTGGTAGGGGGAGTGGGGTTTGTGGCTGTTTTAGAAGGGGGTAGTAGGAGTGTCAGTGGTAGGGAAAGTGGGGTTTGTGCCTGTTTTAGAAGGGGGTAGTAGGAGTGTCAGTGGTAGGGGGAGTGGGGTTTGTGGCTGTTTTAGAAGGGGTAGTAGGAGTGTCAGTGGTAGGGGGAGTGGGGTTTGTGCCTGTTTTAGAAGGGGGTAGTAGGAGTGTCAGTGGTAGGGAAAGTGGGGTTTGTGTCTGTTTTAGAAGGGGGTAGTAGGAGTGTCAGTGGTAGGGAAAGTGGGGTTTGTGTCTCTTTTAGAAGGGGGTAGTAGGAGTGTCAGTGGTAGGGGGAGTGTGGTTTGTGGCTGTTTTAGAAGGGGGTAGTAGGAGTGTCAGTGGTAGGGAAAGTGGGGTTTGTGGCTGTTTTAGAAGGGGGTAGTAGGAGTGTCAGTGGTAGGGAAAGTGGGGTTTGTGTCTGTTTTAGAAGGGGGTAGTAGGAGTGTCAGTGGTAGGGGGAGTGGGGTTTGTGGCTGTTTTAGAAGGGGGTAGTAGGAGTGTCAGTGGTAGGGGGAGTGGGGTTTGTGTCTGTTTTAGAAGGGGGTAGTAGGAATGTCAGTGGTAGGGAAAGTGGGGTTTGTGGCTGTTTTAGAAGAGGGTAGTAGGAGTGTCAGTGGTAGGGGGAGTGGGGTTTGTGGCTGTTTTAGAAGAGGGTAGTAGGAGTGTCAGTGGTAGGGAAAGTGGGGTTTGTGTCTGTTTTAGAAGGGGGTAGTAGGAGTGTCAGTGGTAGGGAAAGTGTGGTTTGTGCCTGTTTTAGAAGGGGGTAGTAGGAGTGTCAGTGGTAGGGGGAGTGGGGTTTGTGGCTGTTTTAGAAGAGGGTAGTAGGAGTGTCAGTGGTAGGGAAAGTGGGGTTTGTGTCTGTTTTAGAAGGGGGTAGTAGGAGTGTCAGTGGTAGGGGGAGTGGGGTTTGTGGCTGTTTTAGAAGAGGGTAGTAGGAGTGTCAGTGGTAGGGAAAGTGGGGTTTGTGTCTGTTTTAGAAGAGGGTAGTAGGAGTGTCAGTGGTAGGGGGAGTGGGGTTTGTGGCTGTTTTAGAAGGGGGTAGTATGAGTGTCAGTGGTAGGGGGAGTGGGGTTTGTGTCTCTTTTAGAAGGGGGTAGTAGGAGTGTCAGTGGTAGGGAAAGTGGGGTTTGTGTCTGTTTTAGAAGGGGGTAGTAGGAGTGTCAGTGGTAGGGAAAGTGGGGTTTGTGTCTCTTTTAGAAGGGGGTAGTAGGAGTGTCAGTGGTAGTGGTATGCAATCTTAACCTGATAATATTTTGCGTGAGAACTTTATTTTCTGTGTCTGACAAATACTTGTTCTCATAGCCTATTCGTAAAAGTAACCAGGGGTAAATCTTTTGTTGGTTGTGACTAAGGTAGTTACGAGTACTTTAGGCATTTGGCCTGATTGATGCTCAATGAAATTGTCCAGCCATTAAAACCCTCTACCTGTGTATTTGATCCTATCCCCACACGATTTTTTAAAACCGTTTTTAGTTGTTTGTCAGACAGTGTCTTGGCCATTGTAAACTCTTCTTTGTAGACTGGCAACTTCCCAACTGCACTGAAGACTGCCATTGTATAGCCCTTACTAAAGAAAAGTAACGTGGATCAAGAAAGTGTTTTTAGACAGTTAAATGATTTTCTCAGTAAAAATACCATTCTTGAGAAATTTCAATCAGGCTTCCGGTCAAACCACAGTACAGAAACTGCTCTAGTCAAGGTAATCAATGATATTCGAATGTGCATAGATGCTGGTGGTGTGTCTCTTCTTGTTCTGTTAGATCTCAGTGCTGCATTTGACACTGTGGACCATACGATTTTGCTACATCGACTTGAACAATGGGTAGGTCTCTTAAATGGTTTTATTCATATCTAACTGAGCCATCTAAACATGGGGTTCATTTTCATAGCTATGCTGATGATACACAGCTGTATATTTCTGTATTGCTTGAGGATGAAAGCCCAATCAGTTCCTTAGAAAACTATTTGAATGATATTAATCTCTGGATGTCTCAGAATTTTCTTCAGTTGAATCAGAAGACTGAAATAATTATTGTTGGATCTAAGGCCCAGAGAGAAAGATTATCTAAGAACCTAGGACCTCTAGTGTCAAACAATAAACCTCAAGTTAAGAATCTAGGTGTAATCTTGGATGCTGACCTAAGCTTTCTGCCACATATAAGAAAGTAAGGCATTTCCTCACGCAAGCTGATGCTGAACGGTTAATACATGCCTTTGTTACAAGTAGATTAGACTACTGTAATGCTCTCTTCTCTGGCCTTCCAAAAAAATATATAGAGCAGCTACAACTTGTGCAAAACTCAGCTGCAAGAATCTTGACATGAACCAAGAAGAGAGCTCACATCACACCTGTACTTGCATCTCTGCATTGGCTGCCCGTGAAATTTAGAATTGATTTAAAAATTATTTTACTTGTTTTTAAAGCTCTGAATGGTTTAGCACCACTTTACATATCTGACCTGCTGAATAGATAACAGCCCAAATGTGCCCTCAGATCTTCTGGTGACAACTTGTTATGCATTCCAAAAGTAAATTATAAAAGAAATGGAGAAGCTTCGTTTTATTTCTATGCCCCCACAATATGGAATAGCTTGCCCAGACAGATCAGAGAGGCACCAAATGTAGCACTTTTTAAAAGCATTTTGAAAATGTACTTCTTTAAGATGGCTTTTACTTGATTATATCCTACTTTAGTTTTTACTTGTCTTTTGCTTTTACTTGTTTTATAAATATACATCTATATTGTCTTGTATTTCATTGTGTTTTATTGCATTTTGTTTTTATCCTATTTTATTATTTTATTCTATCCTAGTTTATTAGTTTGTATTGTGTTTATTTAATGTTAAATTGTTTTTTTCCAATATTGTCCTGTTTTTACTGTTTATTATTATTATTTCCCTAGTGTGAAGCACTTTGGGCTGCTACTTGTTGTATGAAAGGTGCTATATAAATAAAGTTTATTATTATTATTATTATTATAGTCAACAATATAATCATCGGTGGACTTTCATGTGGTATAAGTAGAAGTGAAACAGTGAACAGTTAATTTTGTGAAATTTCTTAAGCTTTGCAATAAAGAAATGTTGGTTAATGTGAAAAGATCATTAAATAGTTTTGTTGAAAATTAATTTAGCCTTTGTTGCCAAGGTGGGATTGAACCACTGACCTCACACATGGAAAAGCACAATTTAGACAACTAGGCCAAAGCAGTTTATCCAAAATGAGCTGACCAAATAAGACTTTTCAGAGAAAACACAGGGAGCCCCATGAATTGAACATTTTACCTAAACTCAGATTGATTGGTGCGATTGAATTTGCATACATTTTTCTAATAAGCCCCGTGGGACTTAGGTTTTCAAATTTAAACATTAATATCTGAAAAACGACAAAAGAAAGAAACAAACCGTCTTTTGCGTTGAAAAGATCACAGATTTCTCTGTAGGATTCCTCTTCTGTTTTTTCTCTGTAAAATTCATTTGGTACATGACACCATGAACAAGAAGTTGGTCAAATCAGGACCCTAGACAGCCAGCCAGCCTAAAATTTGACTTGGGTGGTTGAGCTTCCATTCGGATAAAAATTGGTTTCTGAAAGTAAAGAACTAATCTGATGGAATGTCATTCCTCTCTGAGAGATCCAACCCATTAGTACCGTTGGTCAAAAACGAATTTTTCCTTTGGTACCAAGTGGGGATCGAACCACTGACCTCGCACATGGAAAAGCAAGGTTTTGACTGCTTGGCCAAAGCAGTTTAACAGAAACCAAATGACCAAATAAGACTTTTGTCTTTCAGTACTAGACATTGGGTCTCATTTATCAATATGGTCATAAAAAGACAGTGTAGTTGAAGGATCCAGCTTGCATATGATTGTGTAATTATTTGAACCGGCTTCTGCTTCATTCCATTTAGGCTGCACAGTAGCGATTAAACTAATAGTGATTCAAATTAAACTTATTCAGATACTATTTTTGCCAAATAGGCTACACAATGTACGTCCACAGCCACAACGCATAGGTCAAGTGCATTTTAAAATTTTTCCCAGGTGCATTAACTGCTTTTAATACTTTCAAAAAGTGAAACAATGAACGGTTAATTATGTGAAATTTCTTTTAAGCTTTGCAATAAAAAGATGTTGGTTAATGTGAAAAGATGATTAGTTTTGTTGAAACTGAATTTAGCCTTTGTTACCACGGTGGGATCGAACCACTGACCTCACACATGGAAAAGCACGATTTAGACCACTAGGCCAGAGCAGTTTAACTGGAACGAGCGGACCAAATAAGACTTTTGTCTTTCAATACTAGACATTGGGTCTCATTTATCAATATGGTCATTAAAAAGACCGTGTTGTTGAAGGATCCAGCTTGCGTATGATTGCGTAATAATTTTAACCGGCTTCGGCTTCATTCCATTTAGGCTGCACAGTAGCGATTAAACTAATAGTGATTAAAATTCAACTTATTAAGATACTATTTTTGTCAAATAGGCTACATAATGTACGTCCACAGCCACAACGCATAGGTCAAGTGCATTTTAAAATTTTTCCCAGTTGCATTAACTGCTTTTAATACTTTCAAAAAGTGAAACAATGAACGGTTAATTATGTGAAATTTCTTTTAAGCTTTGCAATAAAAAGATGTTGGTTAATGTGAAAAGATGATTAGTTTTGTTGAAACTGAATTTAGCCTTTGTTACCAAGGTGGGATCGAACCACTGACCTCACACATGGAAAAGCACGATTTAGACCACTAGGCCAAAGCAGTTTAGCCGTAATGAGCTGACCAAATAAGACTTTTCAGAGAAAACACAGGGAGCCCCATGAATTGAACATTGTACCTAAACTCAGATTGATTGGTGGGATGGAATTTGCATACATTTTTCTAATAAGCCCCATGGGACTTAGGTTTTCAACTTTAAACATTAATATGTCAAAAACTACAAAAGCGAGAAACAAACCGTTTTTTGCGTTGGAAAGATCACAGATTTCTCTATAGGATTCCTCTTCTGTATTTTCTCTGTAAAATTCATTTGGTACACGACACCATGAACAAGAATTTGGTCAAATCAGGACCCTAGACAGCCAGCCAGCCTAAAATTCGACTTGGGTGGTTGAGCTTCCATTCGGATAAAAATTGCTTTTTGAAAGTGAAGAATTAATCTGATGGAATGTCGTTCCTCTCTGAGAGATCAAACCCATTAGTACCGTTTGTCAAAAATGAATTTTGCATTTGGTACCAAGCGGGGATCGAACCACTGACCTTGCACATGGAAAAGCATGGTTTTGACTGCTTGGCCAAAGCAGTTCATCAGAAATGAGAAGCCCAAATAAGTCTTTTGTCTTTCAGTACTAGACATTGGGTCTCATTTATCAATATGGTCATAAAAAGACAGTGTAGTTGAAGGATCCAGCTTGCATATGATTGTGTAATTATTTGAACCGGCTTCTGCTTCATTCCATTTAGGCTGCACAGTAGCGATTAAACTAATAGTGATTCAAATTAAACTTATTCAGATACTATTTTTGCCAAATAGGCTACACAATGTACGTCCACAGCCACAACGCATAGGTCAAGTGCATTTTAAAATTTTTCCCAGGTGCATTAACTGCTTTTAATACTTTCAAAAAGTGAAACAATGAACGGTTAATTATGTGAAATTTCTTTTAAGCTTTGCAATAAAAAGATGTTGGTTAATGTGAAAAGATGATTAGTTTTGTTGAAACTGAATTTAGCCTTTGTTACCACGGTGGGATCGAACCACTGACCTCACACATGGAAAAGCACGATTTAGACCACTAGGCCAGAGCAGTTTAACTGGAACGAGCGGACCAAATAAGACTTTTGTCTTTCAATACTAGACATTGGGTCTCATTTATCAATATGGTCATTAAAAAGACCGTGTTGTTGAAGGATCCAGCTTGCGTATGATTGCGTAATAATTTTAACCGGCTTCGGCTTCATTCCATTTAGGCTGCACAGTAGCGATTAAACTAATAGTGATTAAAATTCAACTTATTAAGATACTATTTTTGTCAAATAGGCTACATAATGTACGTCCACAGCCACAACGCATAGGTCAAGTGCATTTTAAAATTTTTCCCAGTTGCATTAACTGCTTTTAATACTTTCAAAAAGTGAAACAATGAACGGTTAATTATGTGAAATTTCTTTTAAGCTTTGCAATAAAAAGATGTTGGTTAATGTGAAAAGATGATTAGTTTTGTTGAAACTGAATTTAGCCTTTGTTACCAAGGTGGGATCGAACCACTGACCTCACACATGGAAAAGCACGATTTAGACCACTAGGCCAAAGCAGTTTAGCCGTAATGAGCTGACCAAATAAGACTTTTCAGAGAAAACACAGGGAGCCCCATGAATTGAACATTGTACCTAAACTCAGATTGATTGGTGGGATGGAATTTGCATACATTTTTCTAATAAGCCCCATGGGACTTAGGTTTTCAACTTTAAACATTAATATGTCAAAAACTACAAAAGCGAGAAACAAACCGTTTTTTGCGTTGGAAAGATCACAGATTTCTCTATAGGATTCCTCTTCTGTATTTTCTCTGTAAAATTCATTTGGTACACGACACCATGAACAAGAATTTGGTCAAATCAGGACCCTAGACAGCCAGCCAGCCTAAAATTCGACTTGGGTGGTTGAGCTTCCATTCGGATAAAAATTGCTTTTTGAAAGTGAAGAATTAATCTGATGGAATGTCGTTCCTCTCTGAGAGATCAAACCCATTAGTACCGTTTGTCAAAAATGAATTTTGCATTTGGTACCAAGCGGGGATCGAACCACTGACCTTGCACATGGAAAAGCGTGGTTTTGACTGCTTGGCCAAAGCAGTTCATCAGAAATGAGAAGACCAAATAAGTCTTTTGTCTTTCAGTACTAGACATTGGGTCTCATTTATCAATATGGTCATAAAAAGACAGTGTAGTTGAAGGATCCAGCTTGCATATGATTGTGTAATTATTTGAACCGGCTTCTGCTTCATTCCATTTAGGCTGCACAGTAGCGATTAAACTAATAGTGATTCAAATTAAACTTATTCAGATACTATTTTTGCCAAATAGGCTACACAATGTACGTCCACAGCCACAACGCATAGGTCAAGTGCATTTTAAAATTTTTCCCAGGTGCATTAACTGCTTTTAATACTTTCAAAAGTGAAACAATGAACGGTTAATTATGTGAAATTTCTTTTAAGCTTTGCAATAAAAAGATGTTGGTTAATGTGAAAAGATGATTAGTTTTGTTGAAACTGAATTTAGCCTTTGTTACCACGGTGGGATCGAACCACTGACCTCACACATGGAAAAGCACGATTTAGACCACTAGGCCAGAGCAGTTTAACTGGAACGAGCGGACCAAATAAGACTTTTGTCTTTCAATACTAGACATTGGGTCTCATTTATCAATATGGTCATTAAAAAGACCGTGTTGTTGAAGGATCCAGCTTGCGTATGATTGCGTAATAATTTTAACCGGCTTCGGCTTCATTCCATTTAGGCTGCACAGTAGCGATTAAACTAATAGTGATTAAAATTCAACTTATTAAGATACTATTTTTGTCAAATAGGCTACATAATGTACGTCCACAGCCACAACGCATAGGTCAAGTGCATTTTAAAATTTTTCCCAGTTGCATTAACTGCTTTTAATACTTTCAAAAAGTGAAACAATGAACGGTTAATTATGTGAAATTTCTTTTAAGCTTTGCAATAAAAAGATGTTGGTTAATGTGAAAAGATGATTAGTTTTGTTGAAACTGAATTTAGCCTTTGTTACCAAGGTGGGATCGAACCACTGACCTCACACATGGAAAAGCACGATTTAGACCACTAGGCCAAAGCAGTTTAGCCGTAATGAGCTGACCAAATAAGACTTTTCAGAGAAAACACAGGGAGCCCCATGAATTGAACATTGTACCTAAACTCAGATTGATTGGTGGGATGGAATTTGCATACATTTTTCTAATAAGCCCCATGGGACTTAGGTTTTCAACTTTAAACATTAATATGTCAAAAACTACAAAAGCGAGAAACAAACCGTTTTTTGCGTTGGAAAGATCACAGATTTCTCTATAGGATTCCTCTTCTGTATTTTCTCTGTAAAATTCATTTGGTACACGACACCATGAACAAGAATTTGGTCAAATCAGGACCCTAGACAGCCAGCCAGCCTAAAATTCGACTTGGGTGGTTGAGCTTCCATTCGGATAAAAATTGCTTTTTGAAAGTGAAGAATTAATCTGATGGAATGTCGTTCCTCTCTGAGAGATCAAACCCATTAGTACCGTTTGTCAAAAATGAATTTTGCATTTGGTACCAAGCGGGGATCGAACCACTGACCTTGCACATGGAAAAGCATGGTTTTGACTGCTTGGCCAAAGCAGTTCATCAGAAATGAGAAGACCAAATAAGTCTTTTGTCTTTCAGTACTAGACATTGGGTCTCATTTATCAATATGGTCATAAAAAGACAGTGTAGTTGAAGGATCCAGCTTGCATATGATTGTGTAATTATTTGAACCGGCTTCTGCTTCATTCCATTTAGGCTGCACAGTAGCGATTAAACTAATAGTGATTCAAATTAAACTTATTCAGATACTATTTTTGCCAAATAGGCTACACAATGTACATCCACAGCCACAACGCATAGGTCAAGTGCATTTTAAAATTTTTCCCAGATGCATTAACTGCTTTTAATACTTTCAAAAAGTGAAACAATGAACGGTTAATTATGTGAAATTTCTTTTAAGCTTTGCAATAAAAAGATGTTGGTTAATGTGAAAAGATGATTAGTTTTGTTGAAACTGAATTTAGCCTTTGTTACCAAGGTGGGATCGAACCACTGACCTCACACATGGAAAAGCACGATTTAGACCACTAGGCCAGAGCAGTTTAACTGGAACGAGCGGACCAAATAAGACTTTTGTCTTTCAATACTAGACATTGGGTCTCATTTATCAATATGGTCATTAAAAAGACCGTGTTGTTGAAGGATCCAGCTTGCGTATGATTGCGTAATAATTTTAACCGGCTTCGGCTTCATTCCATTTAGGCTGCACAGTAGCGATTAAACTAATAGTGATTAAAATTCAACTTATTAAGATACTATTTTTGTCAAATAGGCTACATAATGTACGTCCACAGCCACAACGCATAGGTCAAGTGCATTTTAAAATTTTTCCCAGATGCATTAACTGCTTTTAATACTTTCAAAAAGTGAAACAATGAACGGTTAATTATGTGAAATTTCTTTTAAGCTTTGCAATAAAAAGATGTTGGTTAATGTGAAAAGATGATTAGTTTTGTTGAAACTGAATTTAGCCTTTGTTACCAAGGTGGGATCGAACCACTGACCTCACACATGGAAAAGCACGATTTAGACCACTAGGCCAAAGCAGTTTAGCCGTAATGAGCTGACCAAATAAGACTTTTCAGAGAAAACACAGGGAGCCCCATGAATTGAACATTGTACCTAAACTCAGATTGATTGGTGGGATGGAATTTGCATACATTTTTCTAATAAGCCCCATGGGACTTAGGTTTTCAACTTTAAACATTAATATGTCAAAAACTACAAAAGCGAGAAACAAACAGTTTTTTGCGTTGGAAAGATCACAGATTTCTCTATAGGATTCCTCTTCTGTATTTTCTCTGTAAAATTCATTTGGTACACGACACCATGAACAAGAATTTGGTCAAATCAGGACCCTAGACAGCCAGCCAGCCTAAAATTCGACTTGGGTGGTTGAGCTTCCATTCGGATAAAAATTGCTTTTTGAAAGTGAAGAATTAATCTGATGGAATGTCGTTCCTCTCTGAGAGATCAAACCCATTAGTACCGTTTGTCAAAAATGAATTTTGCATTTGGTACCAAGCGGGGATCGAACCACTGACCTTGCACATGGAAAAGCATGGTTTTGACTGCTTGGCCAAAGCAGTTCATCAGAAATGAGAAGACCAAATAAGACTTTTGTCTTTCAGTACTAGACATTGGGTCTCATTTATCAATATGGTCATAAAAAGACAGTGTAGTTGAAGGATCCAGCTTGCATATGATTGTGTAATTATTTGAACCGGCTTCTGCTTCATTCCATTTAGGCTGCACAGTAGCGATTAAACTAATAGTGATTCAAATTAAACTTATTCAGATACTATTTTTGCCAAATAGGCTACACAATGTACATCCACAGCCACAACGCAAAGGTCAAGTGCATTTTAAAATATTGCCCAGATGCATTAACTGGTTTTAATACTTTCAAAAAGTGAAACAATGAACGATTAATTTTGTGAAATTTCTTAAGCTTTGCAATAAAAAGATGTTGGTTAATGTGAAAAGATCATTAAATAGTTTTGTTGAAAAGGAATTTAGCCTTTGTTACCAAGGTGGGATTGAACCACTGACCTCACACATGGAAAGGCACGATTTAGACAACTAGGCCAAAGCAGTTTAGCCGTAATGAGCTGACCAAATAAGACTTTTCAGAGAAAACACAGGGAGCCCCATGAATTGAACATTGTACCTAAACTCAGATTGATTGGCTGGATTCAATTTGCATGAATTTACTTATAAGCTCCATGGGACTTATGTTTTCAACTTTAAACATTAATATCTCAAAAACTACAAAAGCGAGAAACAAACTGTTTTTTTGCATTGGAAAGATCACAGATTTCTTTGTAGGATTCCTCTTCTTTTTTTTCTCTGTAAAATTCACTTGGTACACGACACCATGAACATGAGAAGTTGGTCAAATCAGGACCCTAGACAGCCAGCCTTCCAAAACCCAACGGAGGGGGGCGCTTCCAGTAGAAGGTTGATTGTTTCGTTTTTCCAAAAACAATCCGCTGGAATGTCGTGCCTCCTGGCGGGGTCAAATCCAGTAGAAGCTTGATAGCTTCCCGAAGGGTTCCAGGGCCGAGTGTATACTCGGCTGGAACAGGTACGGAAGTTGTCCGCTGGATTGTGACCTCCACCCAGGGCCGCCTGGGGCTGCCGTAATGCACGGTAGCTCCAGGACCTTGGTTAAGCAGACTGGGATACCTGGCGGTGTTAACGTAACGGTCTGTTTGGGCACAGGATCCGAGGGTCTTGAGAAGTATGTGAGGCAACGATTTGTTCGTGGCTGGCGCAGCCTTCTTGGGGCTCTTGGTAACTGGGCTCTGGCTCCCTCCTTAAGTTGGCTGTTGGTATCAGTGTCGCAGAGTGGAGGTTGGCATTACCTGGGAGGCAGCGATTGCTTTGCAGCTGGCTCAGGTGCTTTAATTCTCCCGGGACCTTGCAGGTACCCATCGGTGCAGGGCAGGTTCTGCTAACACCCTAACACACTGGCACTTGCTTTCATCTTAAAGGTTAACTAGGTTAGTTGCGTATTTTTCGCAACCGGCCTAGGGGAGACTGGAGTATGCCCCAAGATGAGACCTCGCAGACTCCACTCGGGCAGTTGGGCTACCTTGCGGTGTTAACAAAGATTGCTTGAGTGGAGATGGGTGAGTAGCCAGCCTCTCTGGGTCCACTTGGACAGCACGCAGGGCGGTGGTCTGAGGCCAACAGACCTGAAATGGGGCCGAGTCTTTTACTGGTGACTAGCACCACTCACGCATCGGACCACTTTGCACTACACTTGATTCTGGCTAACTAATCTCCAATTTAACTCCTTCAAAAAATGATTTGAGAAAAACCCTAGGGTTGGGGTTCGGTCAGGATGAGGGTTGGGGTGGGCCATGGCTGGGTTCATTGTCCCTTGTCTGCAGGGGCGAAAATCTGATATCAACTTTGGGGGGGACAATTACATGATTTTTTATCAAGAACAATTCCTGAGGGGGACACCAAAAGTAGTGCTGTAGGTGGCTAGCTAATGTTAGCTTTAGTTTGCTCCATCGTTTTGCTCGCTAGCTCTGCAAGTTCAGCTATTGTGTGTGTGTATGAACCCTGCCAACATAAAACTAAATCGCTATGGTGCGATTGACTGGATTAACTACGTGCATTGAGTGCCTTTCAGACGGTAGACACGAACGCTCTGTCACCTTGCCAGCTAAGAACATTACATTGCTTTTCTAGCTTCTCTCATTGACTCTAATTCAAACAGCTGCAAACACTGGTTGATGTTACTGTAGCTAGCTAGCAAATGTCAGCTAACCGCTAGCTAACATAAAGTGACCTGTAATTCAATAAAGCGAAAATGAAGACTGGTGACGATTATAAATGTGTTTGAAGTAAAGAAATGTCTAACATATCCTTTGTTTGAACTAACTACTTACTCGAGGTCAGCCACCAACGACAGACTCTGTCACTGTCAGATTCCTTTTCACACACGCACTGTATCATGTGCCACTGCTGAGGGCTGGGGGGGTGCAGTGGATCAAATCATTGTGAGGGCAAGGGAAGGGGGTCGCAATCTTTTGAAACTTAAGAACGCGCTATTACGTGTCTATAATCAGCACAAGTCCTTTCATTTCTTATTATTAATATTATTTAAATTACATAGTTATGTTTACAGTGATATATTGGGGGGGACAAATCATATTTTTCCCAGGATGGGGGGGTCGTGTCCCCCCCGTCCCCCCCCGAATTTCCGCCTATGCTTGTCTGTAGCGGTCCCAATCATGGATGTTCTGTTAAAACGTTTTCCAGCCCATTGTGTTGAAAAGTAGTTACGGTGATGTTCCTATGTTTCCCAGTTTGTTGAACAGTATAACTATGAGGAAACTTCATAATTTCCAGATCTGTGTCATGCTACATGATCCTGTTGTGTAGCCTAGCTGATGGTAGTTTAGAAATCATAATAAAGCACTCAGACACAGAAGCAGAGGAACGGGATCGTGTAGGCTACTTTACTGTAAGCCATTCTCTGAATCTCCAACTATGCAATGCACATAGCTCTTACATGCAGACTTATTACATTAACAATGTAATGGCATGTGAAACCACACTAATGCACCAATGTAATAAATTAAATGAATTGAATGTATGGACAACACAGATCTGATATATATCGGAATTACTTATGCTTTGTATATGGAATTGTATGAATAAAACCAATATTTTAACCAATTGAATTGTGTTATTTTCTATTCACATTATTTTATCCACGATATCCGCTTGAGGCACATTCAACTGTAGGCCTATGCACTAGGTAGGCCTACATTCGAAGAAATAAAATGCTATAGCCCAATTATTCCTCTATCATAAGCCATGTTTTAAATTCAGGTCATTCTTTCGCCTATATATGTTTTTACAAGACAACTGTGGCGGTAGTGTTTTTAAGCATTCTAGCCGCAGTTTGCGTGATTTTAATTAGACCTTGTTGAACGCTGATCATATTATTTGCATTGCTAGTTTGTGTTTGTTCCGCGATTGGCTGTTTATTAGATTGTTAGATTGACTAGGCTGTTTCGCGTTATTGTGCTTTTTATTTGGTAGTAATTATCTGTCCGTGCTTGCGAAGTATCTCTCACAGCTGTTAGCAAGTTGCAATCAGCTGTGTGCATTTCAAAGAACATCCCAGTTTATGTGTTCTCCCTATCCGTCTGCTCCCCCTTTTAGAACCCGCTTCCAACGACATGGCCCTCCACGGCGACACAACCTGTCCAACCTCCGCTACCCCTCGCTGACTCCCTGCGAGAACTTCACCGTCGCAGGGGGGCTCTGGAACTGCCAGTCTGCCACACGGAAAGCAGACTTCATCTCCGGCTATGCCTCCTTCCTGTCTCTCCAGTTTCTCGCCCTCACCGAAACCTGGATCACACCGGACAACATGGCAACTCCCGCTGCCCTCTCCTCCTCCTCTCATACCCCCCGGCCGTCTGGTCGCGGAGGTGGTACTGGTTTGCTACTCTCCCCCTCATGGTCATTCTCTATGTTCCCCCTCTCTGATATATCTATTACAAGTTTTGAGTACCACTCTGTGTTAATCAACCACCCTATTAACTTGTACATTATACTTGTTTATCGCCCTCCAGGTCCCCTGGGGTGCTTCCTCGATGAGCTCAACACTCTGCTCAGCTCCTTCCCAGAGGACGGCACCTCATTGATCCTCCTGAGAGACTTAACATCCATCTAGATGCCTCCCAGTCTGCAGCCTTCCTACCACTTCTCTGCTCCTTTCACCTCACCCTCCAACCCGCCCCCCCCCCCACCCACAAGGCTGGCAACCTCCTAGACCGGGTCTTCCAGAGGAACAGCCCCTGCTCTGATCTCACTGTTACCCCTCTGCACACCTCTGATCACCACTTAATTTCTTTCTCTCTTCCTCTTGTTCCACACTGCCCCCCCCCCCCACCCCCACTATCTCTGTCCACCGTAACCTCTGCTCCCTCTCACCCTCCTCTCTTGCTCCCTGTTTCACTGCTTCCCTCCCCCCTCTCAAATCCTTCTCTCAACTCCCCATCGACTCTGCATCCGATACCCTGCTCACAGCTCTCTCCACATCACTTAACTCTCTCTGCCCTCTTGTCTCTAGGCCCACACACCCATCTCCTCCCTGCCCGTGGATGTCCGATGCCCTGCGCACCTCCAGGGCCGGTCTTCGCGCAGCAGAGAGGATGTGGAGGAAATCCAGAGACGCATCAGACCTCTCCTCCTACCAGTCTCTCCTAGCGGCGTTCTCTACAGCAGTCACCGCTGCTAAGGTAACTTACTATCACACTAAAATTCACAAATACAGTTCTAACCCCCGTCAATTGTTCTCTATCTACTCCTCCCTCAGCAAATCCCCTCCTGCTCCTCAATCCTCGTTCACTGCAGATGACTTCGCAGACTTCTTTGATAAGATCAGACATCCGCAGCTCCTTCAGCCCCACTCTCTATGCCCCCCCCCCTGTTTCCCCCTCCCTTCATGGACACTGTTTTCCCCACTCCTCTCTACCCCTTCCGTCTCCCCCCCCCACCCCTTCTCCACCTTTTCTCCCCTGTCTGATACTGATGTATCCCACCTCCTACTCTCCTATCGCCCCACTACCTGTGCCCTCGAACCTATCCCTTCATCTCTCCTCCAGGCAATCACCCCAGATATCCTCCCATTTGTGACCTCCCTGGTGAACTCCTCCCTGACCTCTGGCTGCATACCCTCATCCTTCAAGAGAGCCCACACCACCCCGATCCTGAAAAAACCCACGCTGGACCCCTCCAACATCCAAAACTACAGACCTGGCCACTCAACGGAGACCGCACTCCTCTCCGTCAGCGAGATGCTTCACGCAGCTCGGACAGCCTCCCTCTCCTCTGTGCTAATACTCCTAGACCTCTCTGCCACCTTCGACACCGTAGATCACTCCATCCTCCTGTTGTCCCTGTCTGCAGCGGGGATCGGCGGCTCGGGCCTGGCCTGGATTGAGTCCTACCTCTCGGAGCGCTCCTCCCAGGTTGCCTGGGCTGGTAAAGTATTAGCACCCCGTCCCCTTACCGCAGGAGTCCCCCAGGGCTCAGTCCTTGGTCCCCTCCTTTTATCCAACTACACCAAATCCCTTGGCCCTGTTATCACTGCTCATGGTCTTTCTTACCACTGCTATGCTGATGATACTCAACTCTCTCTCCTTCTCGCCCTCTGACACTCAGGTGTCAGCCCGCATCTCCGCTTGCCTGAGACATCCAGAGCTGGATGGACAACCACCATCTGAAGCTCAATCCAGGCAAGAGGCACCTCCACTGGCTACCTGTGATGGCTTGCATCAAATTCAAAACATTGGTGCTCGCCTTCCAGGCAGTCCGAGGATCAGCCCCTCCATACCTCCAAAAGCTCATCAGACCGTACACACCTACCAGATCCCTGCGTTCCGCCTCCTCAGGACGACTGGTACCCCCCCCCCCCCCCCCACTTCATACTAGCACCCGGTCTTGACGTCTGTCTGTCCTGGCCCCACGGTGGTGGAATGAGCTCCCCGTGGAGGTCAGAACAACAGTCTGACCACCTTCAAGTGCAGATTGAAGACTCACCTCTTCAAGCTGCACCTCTCTCCACCCCTCCCTACCTCCTTGTGACCTCCCTTGATTGTATTCTTCTCAATCCTTGTCCAAGTGGTTGTTTTAAAAAAAAAAAAAAAAAAATCATACTGACTACGCCTGGTGCTTGAAACCGTATTTACCTTTTAGGGTTGTTTTAATGCACTTTGTCCTAGTCAAGTCAAGTTTATTTGTATAGCACATTTCATACACAAGGCAACTCAAAGTGCTTTACATAAGACATAGAAAGACATAATATAAAAAGTAAATTAGAGTTGAACCATGTTAATAAGAAGTTAAAACAGTTATAATAAAACGCAATACTGGTTGGGCCCACAAAACAAATACCCCAACAAACACTCCTACCACAAACAGCCTGCTACCTGCAATCTGCTACGCACCGTACAGCCTCTCTCTGGGTGATATACCTGCCAGGTCCGCTGCAGGTGCCTGCCAGCTACGCTGCAGGACTTTTGTAAAAATATTTACAAAAATATTACAAAATATTTATCCTAGTTTGAAAATGCACTAATGTATGTCGCTCTGGATAACAGCGTCTGCCAAATGACTAAAATGTAAATGAAAACATTTTCTGTTATGGCCTAATTTCCGGAAGTCGTTTTTAATTTTCTGTTTCCATAAATTTATCGGTTCTTACACAATAAATATGTGGAGGTATAGCATACTTTCTAGAGGAAATAACAAGATATTAGCTGTCGTTATGTTGTAATTTTTAAATTCAGGCTGTCATTTCCCATTAATTTCCTCTTAGGTACAGCATACTTGTGGAAATTACAGGAAAGTTCCTAAAATTACACCGTCGTTATGCTGTCATTTCCGGGATTGTAAATTGGCAGGTTAACAAATTTTTGTTTCGTTTTTAGCATGATGCCAAAAAATGTATGAAGGCTCAATAAGTGTCATCCATGTGTATTTTAGAGTTGAGTTTCAATTCGGCTGTGAAGTTTGTTACTGACACCGAATGTGATTGTACCACACCACATCTTCAAATATAGCCTACAACTTGCTTCAAACCCAATGCAGAAATGCGTCACCAAAACCAAACCAGTGACTCGTTTGTCTGACGAAATGAAGCTACGGATGTCATTGATCACATGCTTTTGGTCATACGAAACAAGCATCGGCACAGTGCTTTGAATTAAATCGCTTCACATTTTCAACGCATGCTCCGAAGCTTCGGGAGCAAGTGTAACATCGCTATGTTCTGTGCTATTGCCTAGGGGCAAGCTTGAGGGCTATTGGCTAGGGGCGAGCTTGAGGGCTATCGCCCCTAGCCGATAGCACAGAACATGTTGATGTTAGGCTTGATCCCGAAGCTTCAGAGCATGCATCAAAAATGTGAAGCGATTTAATTCAAAGCACTGTGCCGATGCTAGTTTCGTATGATCAAAAGCATGTGATCAATGACGTCTGAAGCTTCGTTTCGCCAGACAAACTAATCACTGGTTTGGTTTTCGTGTTGCGTTTTTCCATTGGGTTTGAAGCAAGTTGTAGGCTATATTTGAAGATGTAGTGTGCTACAATCACATTCGAAGTTCAGTAACAAACACTTCACGGCCGAATTGAAACAGACACTGAAATACACATGATGGCACTTATTGAGCCTTCATACATTTTTTTTGGCAACTAGGGTTATCCCGACGCTTTGGATGAAGGCTCAATAAAAGTGAAATACACATGGAAGACGGTCAGTTTCAATTAATCCGTGAAATTTGTTACTGACCCCCAATGTGCTTGTAGCACATCTTCAAATGTAGCCTACAGCTTGCTTCAAAACCAATGCAAAAATCCTACACCTAAACCAAACCAGCGACAAGTTTATCTGAGGAAAAGAAGTTTCGGACGTCATTGATCACATGCTTTTGGTCATAAGAAACGAGCATCGGCACAGTGCTTTTAATTAAACTGCTTTATGTTTTCGACGCATGGTCCGAAGCTTCGGGATGAAGTCTCAAGCTCGCCCCTGGCCAATAGCCCTCAAGCTCGCCCCTAGCCAATAGCACAGAACATAGTGATGTTACGCTTGATCTCGAAGCTTTGGACCATGCGTCGAAAACATGAGGCAGTTTAATTCAAAGCACTTGTTTCGTATGACCAAAAGCATGTGATCAATGACGTCCAAAGCTTCGTTTCGTCAGACACGTCACTGCTTTGGTTTTGGTGTCAAATTTATGTTCCGTTTAAGCATGATGCCAAAAAATGTATGAAGGCTCAATAAGTGTATCATACATGTCTATTTTAGAGTTTCAATTCAGCTGTGAAGTTTGTTACTGACACCGAATGTGCTTGTAGCACATCTTCAAATATAGCCTACAGCTTGCTTCAAACCCAATGCAAAAATGCGACACCAAAACTAAACCTGTGACGCGTTTGTCTGACGAAACTAAGCTTTGGACGTCATTGATCACGTTGTTGTTCAGAAGAAACGAGCATTGGCACATTGCTTTGAATTAAACTATCACGTTTTCTACGCATGGTCCGAAGCTTCGGTTTGAAACGTAACATCACTTTTTTGCTATCGGCTCGGGTGATAGCCCTCAAGCTCGCCCCTAGCCAATAGCCCTCAAGCTTGCCCCTAGCCAATAGCAGAGAACATAGTGATGTTACGCTTGATCCCGAAGATTCGGACCATGCGTCGAAAATGTGAAGCGGTTTAATTCAAAACACTGTGCCGATGCTGGTTTCGTTTGACCTAAAGCATGTGATCAATGACGTCCGTAGCTTTGTTTCATTAGACAAATGCGTCGCTGGTTTGGTTTTGGTGTCGCATTTTTGCATTGGGTTTGAAGCAAGCTGTAGGCTATATTTGAAGATGTGGTGTGCTACAATCACATTCCCTGTTCATTAACCCAAACACTTCCAATAGCATCCATCTGCAGTATCACAGACTGGCCTGACGTAATCAGCCTCGTGATTGGCCTAAGCCATGATTACAGGACAATCAATTAAATTCATGTAACATTATTGTAATGTGTTATCGACTTAGCTATTACATGTTTTATTGTTGTAATAAAAGATAACACGAATAGCTAATAGCTTTTTTGACAATCTGAAGTCGAGCCAACACACACCATTCACATAATTTGTATATTTTAGCATATTATCCCTAACTGGCAACTGAGCAAACTTCAGCTGAATAACTCTCAGACTTTCACTCAGTAGGCTACATAGCATTGCCTTTGAGATCAGCCTGACTCGTGATTATAGCAAGTGCGCATGCGTTACAATAGGAAGGAAAAAACCGATAGAGCGGCATGGAGGTTAGCCAGCCTGAAATAAAACAATCGCTCATAATTAATGTAACCTTCTGAATTTCAAAAGCAATGGTATCTAGCCTACTGAGTGAGTGAGTTATTCAGCTGAAGTTCGCTTAGTTGCCAGTTAGCGATAATATCCTAAAATGTACAAATTGTGAATGGTGCGTGTTGGCTCGGCTTCAGATTGTCAAAGTGGCTATTAGTGTTACCCATTACGTATTAAGTGTTTTATTGTAATATAAGATAGTCGGTAAAACATTACAATAATGTTACATTAATTTATTTGATTGTATCGTAATAAAAATATAAGGCTACAGTGAAGGTTACTGACTGAAGTATCATTCTTTCTTACTCAATAGTCCTCACAAACTCAAAATGCCTAAAAATGTATGAAGGATAAATAAGTGTTCTTGTGAGTTTCAATTCGGTCGTGAAGTTTGTTACTGACACCGAATGTGCTTGTAGCACATCTTCAAATATAACCTACTGTTTGCTTCAGACCCAATGCAAATATCCGTCACCAAAACCAAACCAGTGACGCGTTTGTCTGATGAAATGAAGCTTTGGACGTCATTGATCACATGCTATTGGTCATAAGAAACGAGCATCGGTACAGTGCTTTGAATTAAACTGTTTTACGATTTCGACGCATGGTCCAAAGCTTCGGGATGGAGTGTAACATCACTATGTTCTCTGCTATCGGCTAGGGGCGATAGCCCTCAAGCTCGCCTCTAGCCAATAGCACAGAACATAGTGATGGTACGCTTGATCCCAAAGCTTCGGAGCATGCGTCAAAAATGTGAAGCAGTTTAATTCAAAGCACTTTGCCGATGCTAGTTTCATATGACCAAAAGCATGTGATCAATGACATCCGAAGCTTCGTTTCGTCAGACCAACACGTCACTGGTTTGGTTTTGGTGTCTGATTTTTGCATTGGGTTTGAAGCAAGCTGTAGGCTATATTTGAAGATGTGGTGTGCTACAATCACATTCGCTGTTCATTAACACAATCACTTCACGGCCAAATTGAAACAGACACTGGAATACACATGGATGGCACTTATTGAGCCTTCATACATTTTTTGGCAATTAGGGTTATCCCGAAGCTTTGGATGAAGGCTCAATAAGTGAAATACACATGGATGACAGTTTCAATTCAGCTGTGAAGTTTGTTACTGACACCGATGTGCTTGTAGCACATCTTGAAATATAGCCTACAGCTTGCTTCAAACCCAATGCAAAAATTTGACACCAAAACCAAACCAGTGACGCGTTTGTCTGACGAAACGAAGCTTCGGACGTCATTGATCACATGCTTTTGTTCATAGGAAACTAGCATCGGCACAGTGCTTTGAATTAAACTGCTTCACGTTTTCAACGCATGTTCCGAAGCTTTGGGATGACGCGTAACATCACTGTTCTTTGCTATCGGCTCGGGGCGATAGCCCTCAAGCTCGCTCCTTGCTAATAGCTCTCAAGCTCGCCCCTAGCCGATGGCACAGAACATGGTGATGTTACGCTTGATCCTGAAGCTTCAGATCATGTGTCAGAAATGTGAAGCAGTTAAATTCAAAGCACTGTGCCGATGCTAGTTTCATATGACCAAAGGCACGTGATCAATGAAGTCCAAAACTTCGTTTCGTCAGACAAATGAGTCACTCG
Source organism: Synaphobranchus kaupii (assembly GCA_029718625.1). NCBI lineage: Eukaryota > Metazoa > Chordata > Actinopteri > Anguilliformes > Synaphobranchidae > Synaphobranchus > Synaphobranchus kaupii. The sequence goes on from JAINUF010000026.1 coordinate 3,441,580, forward strand.
TTTGGTTTTGGTGTCTGATTTTTGTTCCGTTGAAGCTTGTTGCCAAAAAATGTATGAAGACTTAAGTCATCATGTGTATTTCAAAGTGCGTTTCAATTCGGCTGTGAAGTGTTTGTTACCAAACAGCTAATGGGATTGTAATACACCACATCTTCAAATATATCCTAGAGCTTGCTTCAAACCCAATGCAAAAATGTGATACCAAAACCAAAGCAGTGATTAATTTGTCTGACGAAAGGAAGCGAAGGACGTCATTGATCATGTGATTTTGGTCAAACGAAACGAGCATTGGCAAAGTGCATTGAATTTAACTGCTTCACATTTTTGACGCGTTCCCCGAAGCTTCGGGATCAAGCGTAACATCACTGTGCTCTGTGCTATTGGCCAGGGGCAAGCTTGAGGGCTATTGGCTAGGGGCGAGCTTGAGGGCTATTGCCCCTAGCCGATAGCACAGAACATAGTGATGTTAGGCTTGATCCCGAAGCTTCGGAGCATGCGTCAAAAATGTGAAGCAGTTTAATTCAAAGCACTGTGGCGATGCTAGTTTCATATGACCAAAAGCACGTGATCAATGACGTCCAAAGCTTCGTTTCGTCAGACAAATGAGTCACTCGTTTGGTTTTGGTGTCGCATTTTTGCATTGGGTTTGAAGCAAGCTGTAGGCTATATTTGAAGATGTGGTGTGCTACAATCACATTTGCTGTTCAGTAACACAAACACTTCACGGCCGAATTGAAACGGACACTGAAATACACATGGATGGCACTCTTATTGAGCCTTCATACATTTTTTGGCAATTAGGGTTATCCCGAAGCTTTGGATGACGGCTCAATAAAAGTGAAATACACATGGATGACTGAGTTTCAATTCAGCCGTGAAGTTTGTTACTGACACCGAATGTGCTTGTAGCACATCTTGAAATATAGCCTACAGCTTGCTTCAAACCCAATGCAAAAATTTGACACCAAAACCAAACCAGTGATGCGTTTGTCTGACGAAACGAAGCTTCGGACGTCATTGATCACAAGCTCTTCGTCAGAAGAAACGAGCATCGGCACAGTGCTTTGAATTAAACTGCTTCACGTTTTCGAAGCATGGTCCGAAGCTTCGGGATCATGTGTAACGTCACTTCTGTGCTATAGGCTCGGGGCGATAGCCCTCAAGCTCGCCCCTAGCCAATGCCCTCAAGCTCACCCCTAGCTAATAGCACAGAACAGTGATGTTACGCTTGATCTCGAAACTTCGGACCATCCGTGTAAAACGTGAAGCAGTTTAATTCAAAGCACTCTGCCAATGCTAGTTTTGTATGACCAAAAGCATGTGATCAATGACGTTCAAAGCTTCGTTTCGTCAGACAAACACGTCACTGCTTTGGTTTTGGTGTCAAATTTTTGTTCCGTTTAAGCATGATGCCAAAAAATGTATGTAGGCTCAAAGTGTATCATACATGTGTATTTTAGTTTCAATTCGGCTGTGAAGTTTGTTACTGACACCGAATGTGCTTGTAGCACATCTTGAAATATAGCCTACAGCTTGCTTCAAACCCAATGCAAAAATGCGACACCAAAACTAAACCTGTGACGCGTTTCTCTGACGAAACGAAGCTTCGGACGTTATTGATCACATGCTTTTGTTCAGAAGAAACAAGCATCGGAACAGTGGTTTGAATTAAACTGCATCACGTTTTCGACGCATAGTCCCAAGCTTCGGTTTGAAGCATAACATCACTATTTTTTTGCTATTGGCTCGGGGCAATAGCCCTCAAGCTCGCCCCTAGCCAATAGCCCTCAAGCTTGCCCCTAGCCAATAGCACAGAACATAGTGATGTTACGCTTGATCCCGAAGCTTCGGGGAACGCGTCAAAAATGTGAAGCAGTTAAATTAAAAGCACTGTGCCAATGCTTGTTTCGTATGACCAAAAGCATGTGATCAATGACGTCCAAAGCTTTGTTTCGTCAGACCAACACGTCACTGGTTTGGTTTTGGTGTCTGATTTTTGTTCCGTTGAAGCATGTTGCCAAAAAATGTATGAAGACTCAATAAGAGTCATCCATGTGTATTTCAAAGTGCGTTTCAATTCGGCTGTGAAGTGTTTGTTACCAAACAGCTAATGGGATTGTAATACACCACATCTTCAAATATAGCCTACAGCTTGCTTCAAACCCAATGCAAAAATGTGATACCAAAGCAGTGATTAATTTGTCTGACGAAAGGAAGCGAAGGACGTCATTGATCATGTGATTTTGGTCAAACGAAACAAGCATTGGCACAGTGCATTGAATTAAACTGCTTCACATTTTTGACGCGTTCCCCGAAGCTTCGGGATCAAGCGTAACATCACTATGTTCTGTGCTATTGGCTAGGGGCAAGCTTGAGGGCTATTGGCGAGCTTGAGGGCTATCGCCCCTAGCCGATAGCACAGAACATAGTGATGTTAGGCTTGATCCCGAAGCTTCGGAGCATGCGTCAAAAATGTGAAGCAGTTTTATTCAAAGCACTGTGCCGATGCTAGTTTCATATGACCAAAAGCACGTGATCAATGACGTCCAAAGCTTCGTTTCGTCAGACAAATGAGTCACTCGTTTGGTTTTGGTGTCGCATTTTTGCATTGGGTTTGAAGCAAGCTGTAGGCTATATTTTAAGATGTGGTGTGCTACAATCACATTTGCTGTTCAGTAACACAAGCCCTTCAAGGCCGAATTGAAACGGACACTGGAATACACATGGATGGCACTTATTGAGCCTTCATATATTTTTTGGCAATAAGGGTTACACCGAAGCTTTGGATGAAGGCTCAGTAAAAGTGAAATACTGTCATCCATGTGTGAGTTTCAATTTGGTAGTGAAGTTTGTTACTGACACCGAATGTGCTTGTAGGACATCAAATATAGCCTACAGCTTGATTCAAACTCAATGCAAAAATCCGACACCAAAAACAAACCAGTGACTCATTTGTCTGACGAAAGGAACCTAAGGACGTCATTGATCATGTGATTTTGATCAAACGAAGCGGGCATTGGCAAAGTGCATTGAATTAAACTGATTCACATTTTTGACGCATGCTCCGAAGCTTCGGGATCAAGCGTAACATCACTATGTTCTGTGCTATAAGCTAGGGGTGAGCTTGAGGGCAATCGCCCCTAGCCGATGGCACAACAGGTTGATGTTAGGCTTGATCCTGAAGCTTTGGAAAAAGCATCAAATGTAAAGTAGTTTACAAAACATACCTGATGGTTAAGGGGTTAGGGTTCGGGGGTTAAGGGGTTAGGGTTCGGGGGTTAAGGGGTTAGGGTTCGGGGGTTAAGGGGTTAGGGTTCGGGGGTTAAGGGGTTAGGGTTCGGGGGTTAAGGGGTTAGGGTTCGGGGGTTAAGGGGTTAGGGTTCGGGGGTTAAGGGGTTAGGGTTCGGGGGTTAAGGGGTTAGGGTTCGGGGGTTAAGGGGTTAGGGTTCGGGGGTTAAGGGGTTAGGGTTCGGGGGTTAAGGGGTTAGGGTTCGGGGGTTAAGGGGTTAGGGTTCGGGGGTTAAGGGGTTAGGGTTCGGGGGTTAAGGGGTTAGGGTTCGGGGGTTAAGGGGTTAGGGTTCGGGGGTTAAGGGGTTAGGGTTCGGGGGTTAAGGGGTTAGGGTTCGGGGGTTAAGGGGTTAGGGTTCGGGGGTTAAGGGGTTAGGGTTCGGGGGTTAAGGGGTTAGGGTTCGGGGGTTAAGGGGTTAGGGTTCGGGGGTTAAGGGGTTAGGGTTCGGGGGTTAAGGGGTTAGGGTTCGGGGGTTAAGGGGTTAGGGTTCGGGGGTTAAGGGGTTAGGGTTCGGGGGTTAAGGGGTTAGGGTTCGGGGGTTAAGGGGTTAGGGTTCGGGGGTTAAGGGGTTAGGGTTCGGGGGTTAAGGGGTTAGGGTTCGGGGGTTAAGGGGTTAGGGTTCGGGGGTTAAGGGGTTAGGGTTCGGGGGTTAAGGGGTTAGGGTTCGGGGGTTAAGGGGTTAGGGTTCGGGGGTTAAGGGGTTAGGGTTCGGGGGTTAAGGGGTTAGGGTTCGGGGGTTAAGGGGTTAGGGTTCGGGGGTTAAGGGGTTAGGGTTCGGGGGTTAAGGGGTTAGGGTTCGGGGGTTAAGGGGTTAGGGTTCGGGGGTTAAGGGGTTAGGGTTCGGGGGTTAAGGGGTTAGGGTTCGGGGGTTAAGGGGTTAGGGTTCGGGGGTTAAGGGGTTAGGGTTCGGGGGTTAAGGGGTTAGGGTTCGGGGGTTAAGGGGTTAGGGTTCGGGGGTTAAGGGGTTAGGGTTCGGGGGTTAAGGGGTTAGGGTTCGGGGGTTAAGGGGTTAGGGTTCGGGGGTTAAGGGGTTAGGGTTCGGGGGTTAAGGGGTTAGGGTTCGGGGGTTAAGGGGTTAGGGTTCGGGGGTTAAGGGGTTAGGGTTCGGGGGTTAAGGGGTTAGGGTTCGGGGGTTAAGGGGTTAGGGTTCGGGGGTTAAGGGGTTAGGGTTCGGGGGTTAAGGGGTTAGGGTTCGGGGGTTAAGGGGTTAGGGTTCGGGGGTTAAGGGGTTAGGGTTCGGGGGTTAAGGGGTTAGGGTTCGGGGGTTAAGGGGTTAGGGTTCGGGGGTTAAGGGGTTAGGGTTCGGGGGTTAAGGGGTTAGGGTTCGGGGGTTAAGGGGTTAGGGTTCGGGGGTTAAGGGGTTAGGGTTCGGGGGTTAAGGGGTTAGGGTTCGGGGGTTAAGGGGTTAGGGTTCGGGGGTTAAGGGGTTAGGGTTCGGGGGTTAAGGGGTTAGGGTTCGGGGGTTAAGGGGTTAGGGTTCGGGGGTTAAGGGGTTAGGGTTCGGGGGTTAAGGGGTTAGGGTTCGGGGGTTAAGGGGTTAGGGTTCGGGGGTTAAGGGGTTAGGGTTCGGGGGTTAAGGGGTTAGGGTTCGGGGGTTAAGGGGTTAGGGTTCGGGGGTTAAGGGGTTAGGGTTCGGGGGTTAAGGGGTTAGGGTTCGGGGGTTAAGGGGTTAGGGTTCGGGGGTTAAGGGGTTAGGGTTCGGGGGTTAAGGGGTTAGGGTTCGGGGGTTAAGGGGTTAGGGTTCGGGGGTTAAGGGGTTAGGGTTCGGGGGTTAAGGGGTTAGGGTTCGGGGGTTAAGGGGTTAGGGTTCGGGGGTTAAGGGGTTAGGGTTCGGGGGTTAAGGGGTTAGGGTTCGGGGGTTAAGGGGTTAGGGTTCGGGGGTTAAGGGGTTAGGGTTCGGGGGTTAAGGGGTTAGGGTTCGGGGGTTAAGGGGTTAGGGTTCGGGGGTTAAGGGGTTAGGGTTCGGGGGTTAAGGGGTTAGGGTTCGGGGGTTAAGGGGTTAGGGTTCGGGGGTTAAGGGGTTAGGGTTCGGGGGTTAAGGGGTTAGGGTTCGGGGGTTAAGGGGTTAGGGTTCGGGGGTTAAGGGGTTAGGGTTCGGGGGTTAAGGGGTTAGGGTTCGGGGGTTAAGGGGTTAGGGTTCGGGGGTTAAGGGGTTAGGGTTCGGGGGTTAAGGGGTTAGGGTTCGGGGGTTAAGGGGTTAGGGTTCGGGGGTTAAGGGGTTAGGGTTCGGGGGTTAAGGGGTTAGGGTTCGGGGGTTAAGGGGTTAGGGTTCGGGGGTTAAGGGGTTAGGGTTCGGGGGTTAAGGGGTTAGGGTTCGGGGGTTAAGGGGTTAGGGTTCGGGGGTTAAGGGGTTAGGGTTCGGGGGTTAAGGGGTTAGGGTTCGGGGGTTAAGGGGTTAGGGTTCGGGGGTTAAGGGGTTAGGGTTCGGGGGTTAAGGGGTTAGGGTTCGGGGGTTAAGGGGTTAGGGTTCGGGGGTTAAGGGGTTAGGGTTCGGGGGTTAAGGGGTTAGGGTTCGGGGGTTAAGGGGTTAGGGTTCGGGGGTTAAGGGGTTAGGGTTCGGGGGTTAAGGGGTTAGGGTTCGGGGGTTAAGGGGTTAGGGTTCGGGGGTTAAGGGGTTAGGGTTCGGGGGTTAAGGGGTTAGGGTTCGGGGGTTAAGGGGTTAGGGTTCGGGGGTTAAGGGGTTAGGGTTCGGGGGTTAAGGGGTTAGGGTTCGGGGGTTAAGGGGTTAGGGTTCGGGGGTTAAGGGGTTAGGGTTCGGGGGTTAAGGGGTTAGGGTTCGGGGGTTAAGGGGTTAGGGTTCGGGGGTTAAGGGGTTAGGGTTCGGGGGTTAAGGGGTTAGGGTTCGGGGGTTAAGGGGTTAGGGTTCGGGGGTTAAGGGGTTAGGGTTCGGGGGTTAAGGGGTTAGGGTTCGGGGGTTAAGGGGTTAGGGTTCGGGGGTTAAGGGGTTAGGGTTCGGGGGTTAAGGGGTTAGGGTTCGGGGGTTAAGGGGTTAGGGTTCGGGGGTTAAGGGGTTAGGGTTCGGGGGTTAAGGGGTTAGGGTTCGGGGGTTAAGGGGTTAGGGTTCGGGGGTTAAGGGGTTAGGGTTCGGGGGTTAAGGGGTTAGGGTTCGGGGGTTAAGGGGTTAGGGTTCGGGGGTTAAGGGGTTAGGGTTCGGGGGTTAAGGGGTTAGGGTTCGGGGGTTAAGGGGTTAGGGTTCGGGGGTTAAGGGGTTAGGGTTCGGGGGTTAAGGGGTTAGGGTTCGGGGGTTAAGGGGTTAGGGTTCGGGGGTTAAGGGGTTAGGGTTCGGGGGTTAAGGGGTTAGGGTTCGGGGGTTAAGGGGTTAGGGTTCGGGGGTTAAGGGGTTAGGGTTCGGGGGTTAAGGGGTTAGGGTTCGGGGGTTAAGGGGTTAGGGTTCGGGGGTTAAGGGGTTAGGGTTCGGGGGTTAAGGGGTTAGGGTTCGGGGGTTAAGGGGTTAGGGTTCGGGGGTTAAGGGGTTAGGGTTCGGGGGTTAAGGGGTTAGGGTTCGGGGGTTAAGGGGTTAGGGTTCGGGGGTTAAGGGGTTAGGGTTCGGGGGTTAAGGGGTTAGGGTTCGGGGGTTAAGGGGTTAGGGTTCGGGGGTTAAGGGGTTAGGGTTCGGGGGTTAAGGGGTTAGGGTTCGGGGGTTAAGGGGTTAGGGTTCGGGGGTTAAGGGGTTAGGGTTCGGGGGTTAAGGGGTTAGGGTTCGGGGGTTAAGGGGTTAGGGTTCGGGGGTTAAGGGGTTAGGGTTCGGGGGTTAAGGGGTTAGGGTTCGGGGGTTAAGGGGTTAGGGTTCGGGGGTTAAGGGGTTAGGGTTCGGGGGTTAAGGGGTTAGGGTTCGGGGGTTAAGGGGTTAGGGTTCGGGGGTTAAGGGGTTAGGGTTCGGGGGTTAAGGGGTTAGGGTTCGGGGGTTAAGGGGTTAGGGTTCGGGGGTTAAGGGGTTAGGGTTCGGGGGTTAAGGGGTTAGGGTTCGGGGGTTAAGGGGTTAGGGTTCGGGGGTTAAGGGGTTAGGGTTCGGGGGTTAAGGGGTTAGGGTTCGGGGGTTAAGGGGTTAGGGTTCGGGGGTTAAGGGGTTAGGGTTCGGGGGTTAAGGGGTTAGGGTTCGGGGGTTAAGGGGTTAGGGTTCGGGGGTTAAGGGGTTAGGGTTCGGGGGGTTAAGGGGTTAGGGTTCGGGGGTTAAGGGGTTAGGGTTCGGGGGTTAAGGGGTTAGGGTTCGGGGGTTAAGGGGTTAGGGTTCGGGGGTTAAGGGGTTAGGGTTCGGGGGTTAAGGGGTTAGGGTTCGGGGGTTAAGGGGTTAGGGTTCGGGGGTTAAGGGGTTAGGGTTCGGGGGTTAAGGGGTTAGGGTTCGGGGGTTAAGGGGTTAGGGTTCGGGGGTTAAGGGGTTAGGGTTCGGGGGTTAAGGGGTTAGGGTTCGGGGGTTAAGGGGTTAGGGTTCGGGGGTTAAGGGGTTAGGGTTCGGGGGTTAAGGGGTTAGGGTTCGGGGGTTAAGGGGTTAGGGTTCGGGGGTTAAGGGGTTAGGGTTCGGGGGTTAAGGGGTTAGGGTTCGGGGGTTAAGGGGTTAGGGTTCGGGGGTTAAGGGGTTAGGGTTCGGGGGTTAAGGGGTTAGGGTTCGGGGGTTAAGGGGTTAGGGTTCGGGGGTTAAGGGGTTAGGGTTCGGGGGTTAAGGGGTTAGGGTTCGGGGGTTAAGGGGTTAGGGTTCGGGGGTTAAGGGGTTAGGGTTCGGGGGTTAAGGGGTTAGGGTTCGGGGGTTAAGGGGTTAGGGTTCGGGGGTTAAGGGGTTAGGGTTCGGGGGTTAAGGGGTTAGGGTTCGGGGGTTAAGGGGTTAGGGTTCGGGGGTTAAGGGGTTAGGGTTCGGGGGTTAAGGGGTTAGGGTTCGGGGGTTAAGGGGTTAGGGTTCGGGGGTTAAGGGGTTAGGGTTCGGGGGTTAAGGGGTTAGGGTTCGGGGGTTAAGGGGTTAGGGTTCGGGGGTTAAGGGGTTAGGGTTCGGGGGTTAAGGGGTTAGGGTTCGGGGGTTAAGGGGTTAGGGTTCGGGGGTTAAGGGGTTAGGGTTCGGGGGTTAAGGTTAGGGTTAGGGTTAGGGTTAGGGTTAGGGTTAGGGTTAGGGTTAGGGGGTTAGGGTTAGGGTTAGGGTTAGGGTTAGGGTTAGGGTTAGGTTTTTAAGTTAAATCTTTATTTCCCAAGTCAACCCGTGTGAGGGCGCCTTGGGAAGGAAAGTTTGCGCTGGCCATTCAGGGTACTGCAACCTTTAAATTAGGAAGAATTTGGTCCCTACTTTGTTTTACCAGCGTTTATTTAAACCCGCCGGGAATATGGTGTTAAGTTTTCTAATCCAATGTCTTTCTGCTCTACGTCTGTCCTCTTGTGTCCAGTTTATGTTAGCTTGAAGACCCGATATTTCTAGTGCGTCGAGTCCATGGTGTAGGAAGTGCGGTACTAGGTGTGTGTCCATTTCCCTATGGTTTTTTAATGTTATATATGTGTTGTGCTAATCTAGTCCTAATTTCATTTCCTGTCTCCCCTACATATTTTACATTGCAGCGTTTGCACTGTATTGCATATACGCAGTTCTGTGTGTTTGCTGTAATTGTTTGTCTGATAAGGTAGATTGTGTTTGTGGTGTTGTTCTTGATTGCCGTGCTCCGTCTGTGGAATGTCCGGCTTTGTGTGGGTGGGGCGTTAATCTCCGGCAGTTTACTGCTGACCAGATAATCCTTGAGGTTCCGGTTCCTTTTGTATGCCGAAACGATCCTGTGTTCCCGCAGTAGATTAGTGTCTTGTAAATTCCTGGTGAGGTTCTGTTTGATTTTCCTGTTTGCTGTTTGGCTTAACTTTGAGTAGGTGGTGATGAGCTGAATTATTTTCCTCGCGTCCTGTTCTTTTGGGGCCAAGAAGGTTTTCCGGATCTCTCTAAGGAAGGATCTGGAATATCCCCTTGGTTTTAAAGCTTTGTATAGTGTTCTGGTTGCCTCCTCAAAATCTGCAGTTTGTGTGCAGATTCTCCTAAATCTTAAAAGTTGTGATTTGATTAAGCCTCCGAATGTGTGTTTTGGGTGGAGACTGTCTTTATGTAGGAGTGCATGTGTGTCTGTGTCCTTAAAGAACACTTTTGTGTCCAGAGTGTGTGTTTGGGGAAATAAGGGTCCTTTGTATGTGGTAGTGTCCAAAAAATCTATATGTTCACTGTGTGTGGTATGTTTAATTGTTATAGATGTGTGGTGTGTGTTGAGGATTTGTATGAAGTGTTTGAAGTCCTCTGTACTATGTGTCCATGTTCCCCAAATGTCATCTAAGTATCTAAAGTAGTTTGTGGGGAGTTTGGGGCATTTTTTAAAAACTGTTTCCTCCCAGTGTGCCATGTAAATGTTGGCATACGCTGGTGCAAATTTTTTGCCCATCGCTGTGCCGCTGATTTGGAGGAAGAATTCTTTGTTGAATTCAAAGTCGTTTTTTGTAAGACTTATTTCCAGTAGTTGTAGGATAATTGTGTCCGGTCGATTGCTGTCCGGGTACTTCTCCATCCATGTTTTGACTGCTGTTAGTCCCGCTGCTGTGTTTATGTTTGTGTAGAGGCTGTCTATGTCGATGGTGAAAAGGGTGGCTTCCACCGGTATTTTAGCGTTTTTAATTTTGTGTATGAAATCGTATGTGTCTTTGATGTAGCTATTGTGTTTTGTTGATAGCGGATTGAGGAAAAAATCCAAGTATTCCGCTATTCTGTAGGACTCGCTGTTGCAGTCCGAAATGATAGGTCTTCCTGGCGGGACCTCGTACGGTACGCTCCAGGATTCCGGTGTCTTGTGTATTTTAGGGAGGAGGTAAAAAATTCTAGGTCGCGGGTTATCCTCCCCCCTTAGGTAAAAGCTTTGCCGTTTCGTGATGTAATTATTTTCTACGAGTGTCTGTATGATGGTGTGTATTTCCTGCGCTGTGTCCGGGTATATGGGTGCATTTAATTTTCTATAATGTGTCGTGTTGTTAAGTTGCCTGTAGGCCTCCTGCGTGTATTGTGCCCTGTCCATGATGACTATTGCACTTCCCTTATCCGCTGGCTTGATTATTATGTGTTTGTTTTTGGCCAGTCGAAGAAGTGCTTGGCTTTCTCCTCTGTTGAGGTTGTTCTCATCTCTGTGTGTTTGTGGATTAAGTGTTGTAATTAGTGTGTTGTTTTCTAGGATAAGGCGTGTGATTTCTGGAGGCATGTCTTCCGGTCTGGGTTCCCAGTTTGATTTTGGTGTGAAGGGTGTCTGTTCCCTGGTTTCCGCCTCCTCAAAGAATACTGCCAGTTTTAGTTTCCTGTGGAACTCCTGGACTTGTCCTCTGAGGGTCTCTTTTTGTTTTTTGCGGGTATTAACCGTGGGAATGAATGACAGACCCCTGTCCAGAAGGTTGTATTCATCCTGAGTGGGTGTATAATTGTTACTTAGTAGTATTATATTTTTGTTCCCCTCCCTGTTTGTGTTTGGGTTTATGGGGATTGCTAGTTTAAATGCTGCAGCCAGTGGTTGAGCATGTCAGTTGCTGTCCTATCTGTCCAGTGGATGTCGTCTGTTCCAGTGTCAAAGTCCGCCTCCGGAAGTTTTGGGATGTGTGGCATGTTCCTGCGGATGTGCTCATTCATTTCTTCCAGGTTTTCCTTCTGGCGGCACTGCAGGTTCCCGGAGTAGTTTATCAGCGGAATCCAGATCTCCGCTGATGGGAATGTGGTTTTGGCTGCCCTCAGCGTGGTTTGGACTTGCTTGATGGCAGTTTTCTTGGGGTGCTGGTCCTTGTTGTTTATCCCAAAGGACAGGATGACTCTCTGTACCTTGGGGTCCACCGCTGTTTTCTCGAGGAGCCCTGCTGCATGTAGGAATGTTGCTCCAGGGTAGCTGTCGATCTGGAGATCTCCCCTGGAGTAGGATTGGATCCTGGAGAGGTTGGAGTCCCCCAGGATGATGTTCTGTTTTCTTACCGGGATGATCCAATCCTGGACCTTCCTGGTGGATCTGGGGTGTCGTGTGGGGTAGAAGGTCCCGTTTTCTGCCCTTGCTCCTCCGGTGTGGGGCTGAGGGGTTAGGGTTGTGGGTGGGGTTGGTGTTAGGGTTAGGGGTGGGGGTGTGGTTGGGGGTAGGGTTCGTGCTGGGGTTGGGGTTGGGGTTAGGGTTGGGGGTGGGGTTCGTGCTGGGGTTGGGGTTAGGGTTAAGGTTGGAGGTAGGGTTCGTGCTGGGGTTGGGGTTGGGGTTAGGGTTGGGTTTAGGGTTGGGGTTAGGGTTGGGGTTGGGGTTGGGGTTAGGGTTAGGGTTGGGGGTAGGGTTTGTGCTGGGGTCTGGGTTAGGGTTGGGTTTGGGGTTGGGGTAAGGGTTGGGGGTAGGGTTCGTGCTGGGGTTGGGGTTAGGGTAGGGTTAGAGGTGGGGTTGTGGTTGGTTGTGGAGCGCTCCCTTCTGGTCCTCCGGTGTCGTTGCGGGAGCGGCTGTGGCTCAGTCTGCCAGTCCCCATCGTTGTTGGTTGTGGAGGGTTAGGGTTAGGGTTAGGGTTAGGGTTAGGGTTAGGGTTAGGGTTAGGGTTAGGGTTAGGGTTAGGTCAAGGAAAGATGGGCTCCACACTGAGTGTGACGCAGGCACAGGCACAGGTCATAAGATCCCTCTTTATGTTTTTCAACTTTCAGGATGGAGATTGGACCGGCTACCACCCGTCAGCCAGAAAACCTTTTTCACCTCCTGGGCCACTATCCTCCACAGACCCCATCAGGGTTCAAACGAAGGCCACGGCTCAAATCAGAGTTCAGGTAATATACCATCCAAAGTTTTGATTTTGAATGGGAGTTCAGAGGTTAGGGTTGGGATTAAAATCGGAGTTGAAATTTGGGTTAGGGTTTGAATAAGGGCTGGGATTGGGTTACAAAGGTTAGGATTTGGATAGGGGTTAGGGTTTGGATTTAAATAGGGGTTATAAGGGTTAGGGTTTGGAAGGTTTGGGTTAGGGTTAGGGTTTGAGGTTATGGGGGTTAGGGTTAGGGTTAAGGGTTGGGTTGGAATTTGGATAAGGGTTGAGGTTTGGATCTGAATAGGGGTTGTGGGGGTTCGGGTTTGACTAGGGGTTGGGGTTAGGGTTAGAGTGTGAATGGGGGTTAGGGTCTGGATTTGAATATGGGTTATAGGGGTTAAGGTTTGGCTCTGGGTTAATGTTTGGGTTAGGGTTAGGGTTGGGGTTAGATCTAAATAAGGGTTATGGGAGTTAGGGTTTGGTTAGGGGTTAGGGTTGGGATTAGAGTGTGAATGGGGATTAGGGTTTTTATAGGGGTGTTTGGGGGTTGGGGTTTTAGAAGAGGTTATGGGGGTTGGGGTTAGGGTTAGGGTTGAGGTTTGGATTCGAATAGGGGTGTAGGGGTTAGGGTTGGGGTTAGGGTGTGAATGGGAGTTAGGGTTTGGATAAGGATAAAAGGTTCGGATTAGGGTTTGGGTAGGGATAAGGGTGGGAATTTGGACAGGGGTTGGGAATGAGGTAAGGATAGGATGGGAGTTAGGGTTAAGGTTAGGGTTTAGTTAAGGGTTTGAGTTGGGGTTAAGACAAGGAGGGGTAAGGGTGTAAAAAGATGTCAGGGTTAAATGGTTAAGGTTAGGGTAAGGTTCCCGATCATGATAGGCGTTAACGTTCAATTTGCAGCCAGGTTCCAGGTTCCAGGTAGGGCCTGTAAAAACAGGTCCACCGCCACAGTCTATTGTACAGGTTCGGGAGCCGGTCCATGGATCTCTCCGTATCCTAATAATATTCCTCCAAAGAAAATAAAAATTAGTGAGACAACACAATAGGCGAACAATAACAGTAAAATTAAACAAGACAACGAGGGAGGGAGAAAAAAAAGGGGGGAAATTAATACCTTATTGTAGAAAAGAAAAGAAAAATTCAAAGTAGAGGGGGCCAGCGGCCCTAGGTCCAGTTATTCTTACAAGTGATATTTAAAATTGGGGGTTAAAACGTAGATAAGATGTGTGGTTTGGATATTAGGTCTCCTTTAATTGGGATAACCTGTCCACCTGGGTTACAACCAGCTCTCCAAGTCATGAGAAAAGTATTAATATTCCATTTCATCATTGATACAAATTATTTTAAAAAAAATTCTTATTATCCTTCATACAAGTTAAGTGCTTTTACAATCAAAAAAAATAAAATTAAGTGCTCCAAAATGACCCTAAATTGGGATTATAATAAATACACTCCAATACACAAACACAACCTAAATAAAAACATGCATAAATTATTAAATCAATTCATCAATCAATCCATAAGTCAATAAATAAATAAATAAAATAATTATATAAATAAATAATTTCATATATACCCTCTCATGACCTTGGTGCTGTTGTATTTCTTATAAAATTCATAAACCCCAGGGAGTGGTTCAAGGAGTCAGAGTCCGTTTATGTCACCGTATATAGGCAAACTCCAGGTAAATTAGTACCTTTCATTAAGCCCTACGGGGTCGATGGTTTTTAATAAGTTGATCCACCTTCTCTCCGCCTTTTGGCGTTGTCCCTTGGACCAATTTTTGTTAGTCTCCAAACCTCCTATCCGAAGGTGTTTTAGACCATGTTCGTTAAAATGTGTATATAAAACAGTGTCCTTATCTCCCTTCTTAATGTGGTATATGTGTTGTTGCAATCTGGCCAATAGTGTGTTCTGTGTTTCCCCTATATATATCTTTTTACAGAGAGCACATCTAATCACATATACCACATTCTCTGTCTTGAGCTGAACCTCTTGCCAAATTGGCCCCCCCACACCTGAATGTTTATTTAAAATATATTTACTCCTACCTATAAAGTATTCCTGCAAGCTGGTTTTCTTTGGTTTACTCCTAATATTAGCATGTACCAGCATGTCCTTTAAATTTTTGTTTCTCCTAAATGCGGAGATTACCTTAAACTTTTTCAGGGGCTCACACTGTTCTTGGGCCCTCTGGAAATTAAGCTTTATACTAGAAGTGAACTGAGCCAGAGACTGCGAATATGTAAGCACCATAGGTATTATTGCACACTCGTTCCCATCCCTCCTATATTGTCCATTCTTGTGGAATATCTCCTTAACCTCCTTTTTGATATTTCTCAGAAATCGCTTGGAGTAACCCCGAGGCCCTAAAGCTGCAAAAAGTGTTTGGGTGGCAATTTCCACATCCTCTGGAAGAGTACAGATTCTGTGGAAGCGAATCAGCTGTGATTTGATTAACCCTTTGTAGGTATGCTTCGGGTGGTTACTGGACTTGTGTAACAGGGCATGTCTATCAGTGTCTTTAAAAAAAACTTTTGTAGCCAACCTCTTGGTTTCTTCCGACTTATGTGTGAAGAAGACCTGTGTGTCCAAGAATGCGATTGTTTCCCATTGTACATTGGACGTAATTTTAATTGCAGGATGGTGTGAATTCATAATTTGTAAAAATTCTTTAAATTTAGTGGTCGATTCCACCCAAAGGCCAAAAATATCGTCAAGATACCTCAGGTACAGTAATGGGACCGTACTACATTTCTTGAACGCTGTTTCCTCCCAAAAATTCATGTACAAATTAGCATAGGCTGGTGCAAACTTCTTGCCCATCGCCGTACCATGAATTTGGAGATAATGGTTCCCATTAAATTCAAAATCGTTTCGATTTAAACTAAGCTGCAGTAAGTCTATTATTGCCCTGTCTGGGCGTGTGGGGTTTGGGTACTTTCTCAATGCTTCCGTCACTGCCTGCAGGCCCAATTTACTATCTATATTGGTGTACAAAGATTTGATGTCTATCGTAAATAAAAAGGAGTTTGCAGGAACACACAGTTCCTTCAATTTATTCACAAAGTCATATGTGTCTCTGACATAACTGTGATGTTTCTGGGATAAGGGATTTATATAGTAGTCAATGTATTCTGCAACTCTATACGACTCGCTATCGCAATCACTGACGATGGGTCGACCACATGGAATCCGGAAAGGGACCGTCCATTCCTCCGGAGGTTTATGTATTTTTGGCAATAGGTAAAATTGCCTGGGCCTAGGAGTATCTGGTCCCAATAAATAAAGCCATTGTTTTTTGTCAATGAAGTTGTCCTCGTAAAGTTTTGTTATTATTTGCTGTATCAAAATCTGTGTATCCAATTGTATGCTGTGTAATAATGGGACATAATGTTTGGGGTTATTTAATTGCCTGTTTGCTTCAAAAAGATATTGTTCCTTGTCCAAAATAACAATTTGAGAACCCTTGTCTGCCGGTTTAATAATAATTGAGTGGCAGGCCCTCAAAGCCTTGAGAGCCTGCCACTGTTGTGCAGTCAAATTTGTTTTCCTAAAAACACTAGGCCGAAATCGTGAGACTACATCTCGATCCTCCTCTATCAGGGTCCGGATCGCTCCCGACACCAGATTCACCTCAGGTTCCCATGTGGAAGACCCCGTAAATGGTCTGTGGGGATAATTGGACTCATATTGAAAATGATCAAGCAATTTCAGTCTCCTGTGATATATATGTATGTCCCTACGTAATTGCATACGGTCGACCCGTCCTGGAGTGGGAATGAAGTTCAACCCTTTCTCTAATACCTCACTCTCGGCTTGGCTGAGCCTATAGAGAGGAGAGAGATTCGTGATGTTGGAGTATGGGGAAGTTGTTAAAACACATTGCTCCCCCTTTACATGTTTAACTGTTCCAACCAATACTCCAAAATTTTGGCCGCTGTCTCACCTGTCCAATGGACAGGGTCATGTGGCTCTGTATGAAACAAGAGCCCGTTCAAATCAGCCAATGTCTTATATTTCCCCCCCATGTGGTCATTCAATGTCCGTATAAGTTGCTGTTGGTTTCTAGGCAGTCTGTCTGAGAAATTAATGAGTGGTATATATATTTCTGCATCGGGGAACCCCTCCTGACAACCACTCATAAGCTGCTGTAGTTGTTTTTGGGAAGTTAGTGGTGATTGCTCCCCCAGACAATTATTAAGTCCCACTGCTAGTATTATTTTCTGTATTTTGATTTTTGGATCAGGAATTGCTTTTCTCAAAATTTCCCTTATGTGGAGGAATTTGGCCCCTGGGAAGCTATCTATCTGTATCCCAGAGTCTGAAAAATGCGGAATACGGGCCAGGTTAGAATCTCCCAATATAACTATTGGTTTAACCAACTCTATTTTCCAGTCCACCATTTTTTTATATGTATGTTGGTGTCTGGTGGGTTTAAGGCAGGCCTCAACCGGTACAACCTGCGGCTGTTTTATTAGAATCTTAGGAGGGGACTCAGATTGGGCTTCACTCAAACAAGTGCTGTTTTTCAAGGTGTTTGCCATCATCATATTCCGTTCCCCTGATTCACCGGTTCTATTACCTTTCGGCTGTTCTACCACTAACTGTGGTCCCTGCTGCTCTACGCCTGTCAAAAAAGAAAGAGAGTCAGACAGGATAGAATTGCTACAAGGTAGTGCCACATTAGTATACGGCGTTTTAACCCGTTTGCTTACAGCACTTATTTTACACCCTGGCAACTCATTTGGAGACAGTTCTGATTTATTTGTTTCCCACGGGGCCAAAACTTGTACTGGAACCGTCAGTACATTTGGGCTATGTATTGGATGTACTGCAATATCTTCCTTCTCCCCTCCCCCCATTTCCCGATCCACCCCAACCCCAGTATCATACTGAATGTCTATAGGCCTAGGTAGGGCAGGCAGTGGCGGAAACAATTCTGGAGACAGGGCCCCTGGAGCAAGGTCTGTAAGAGACCCCACTGTCCTCAGTAACATCCTCTCCAATGTCTCTGCTGAAGACGTGGTGTACTTCTGCCTATATCTACCCTTGCTCCAGTGAACCGCTATATTAAAGGCCTCTCTGTCAAGGCCCTGCAGTTGTTCCAACCCTCCCGCTATTACCTCCTCATAATGTTCCCGTAAGATGGAAATATTTAATTTCATCCACTGCGCTGTGTTCTGTTGGATTTTATCCCTTGTGGCTTGGCTAGGGGAAGAAGGCTTAATAAAGGCTGTTAACTTATTCACTTGTCTCTGCATGCCAAGGGGACATGGGTTAGTTGTATTTAAACCATTTAAAATCTCTGAGTGGTGTATAGCTTGTAGTAATTTGAAATACCTCTTTGTCAAAGTGGAACGGTCTCGCTGTCTATTCTGAGAATTCAGAGTCATTCTGAATTTTACACAAGTACCCTCAGTGCTAAAACACAAGATAAAAGGTGTTTAGTTGACGTGTTAAAAATAAAACAATAAAAAAAGGGGGAGGGGGGAAAAAAACAAAGAATTGAAACAAAAGGGAAAAGAAACACAAGGGTTCACAAACAATCGTACAGAAACAACCTCAATGGATTAAAAACCTTGGGGTACTCACACGTAGAAGATGAGAACCCCATCTTGGGGGAACGGACACTTTAGCCCACAAAATCACAGGCGTTGAACTAATTCCACTGGAATGTGGAGTCTGGGTATTTTGAACTTATATAGTTGTCTTCAGTGTGCACACCCTTTTATTTCTTGAAGTTCAAACCATTTATACTCACTCCAGTTAGTCGTTCTGTGGTAGTCAACGTCCTGCTTTACCGTGTCTCATCTGAGTTCCCAGTTAAAATCAAATGTACGTTTTAAAAGGGGTTGTTTAATAAAATGTTTAAAAAACCAAATAAAAAAGCGCCTGACGTTTCGCCTACATAAGGCTTCTTCAGAGGACTGTCACACAATGCACACAAAGGAACTATATAGGGAACAGGGGGTGGTTAATCCAACATGTGGTTACCCCTGATTGGCCAAGGGTTCCTTTTCCCTCCAAAATGCACAGCTCTATAAAATGGCCTCCCAAAGGATCTTAGATCAATGTCCAAAATGGCCTCCCAGAGGACACCATACAGATGTCCCAAACGGGTAGGTCAAACTGAATTACCAAATATGCTTTCTAGTTCCCATATGTTCCATCAACAAACCAGGGGGAAAGAAAAGAAAAGTTTTTAAAAAAAGATTTTTTAGAATAAAAACCACAATATTTATACTTTTAATCACTTAAAATACCACAGGAAGGATCATGACCAGGCACGGGCTAGGTTAGGTCAAGGAAAGATGGGCTCCACACTGAGTGTGACGCAGGCACAGGCACAGGTCATAAGATCCCTCTTTATGTTTTTCAACTTTCAGGATGGAGATTGGACCGGCTACCACCCGTCAGCCAGAAAACCTTTTTCACCTCCTGGGCCACTATCCTCCACAGACCCCATCAGGGTTCAAACGAAGGCCACGGCTCAAATCAGAGTTCAGGTAATATACCATCCAAAGTTTTGATTTTGAATGGGAGTTCAGAGGTTAGGGTTGGGATTAAAATCGGAGTTGAAATTTGGGTTAGGGTTTGAATAAGGGCTGGGATTGGGTTACAAAGGTTAGGATTTGGATAGGGGTTAGGGTTTGGATTTAAATAGGGGTTATAAGGGTTAGGGTTTGGAAGGTTTGGGTTAGGGTTAGGGTTTGAGGTTATGGGGGTTAGGGTTAGGGTTAAGGGTTGGGTTGGAATTTGGATAAGGGTTGAGGTTTGGATCTGAATAGGGGTTGTGGGGGTTCGGGTTTGACTAGGGGTTGGGGTTAGGGTTAGAGTGTGAATGGGGGTTAGGGTCTGGATTTGAATATGGGTTATAGGGGTTAAGGTTTGGCTCTGGGTTAATGTTTGGGTTAGGGTTAGGGTTGGGGTTAGATCTAAATAAGGGTTATGGGAGTTAGGGTTTGGTTAGGGGTTAGGGTTGGGATTAGAGTGTGAATGGGGATTAGGGTTTTTATAGGGGTGTTTGGGGGTTGGGGTTTTAGAAGAGGTTATGGGGGTTGGGGTTAGGGTTAGGGTTGAGGTTTGGATTCGAATAGGGGTGTAGGGGTTAGGGTTGGGGTTAGGGTGTGAATGGGAGTTAGGGTTTGGATAAGGATAAAAGGTTCGGATTAGGGTTTGGGTAGGGATAAGGGTGGGAATTTGGACAGGGGTTGGGAATGAGGTAAGGATAGGATGGGAGTTAGGGTTAAGGTTAGGGTTTAGTTAAGGGTTTGAGTTGGGGTTAAGACAAGGAGGGGTAAGGGTGTAAAAAGATGTCAGGGTTAAATGGTTAAGGTTAGGGTAAGGTTCCCGATCATGATAGGCGTTAACGTTCAATTTGCAGCCAGGTTCCAGGTTCCAGGTAGGGCCTGTAAAAACAGGTCCACCGCCACAGTCTATTGTACAGGTTCGGGAGCCGGTCCATGGATCTCTCCGTATCCTAATAATATTCCTCCAAAGAAAATAAAAATTAGTGAGACAACACAATAGGCGAACAATAACAGTAAAATTAAACAAGACAACGAGGGAGGGAGAAAAAAAAGGGGGGAAATTAATACCTTATTGTAGAAAAGAAAAGAAAAATTCAAAGTAGAGGGGGCCAGCGGCCCTAGGTCCAGTTATTCTTACAAGTGATATTTAAAATTGGGGGTT
This sequence comes from Synaphobranchus kaupii, assembly GCA_029718625.1. Taxonomy (NCBI): domain Eukaryota; kingdom Metazoa; phylum Chordata; class Actinopteri; order Anguilliformes; family Synaphobranchidae; genus Synaphobranchus; species Synaphobranchus kaupii. The sequence goes on from JAINUF010000026.1 coordinate 3,461,300, forward strand.
AAAACGTAGATAAGATGTGTGGTTTGGATATTAGGTCTCCTTTAATTGGGATAACCTGTCCACCTGGGTTACAACCAGCTCTCCAAGTCATGAGAAAAGTATTAATATTCCATTTCATCATTGATACAAATTATTTTAAAAAAAATTCTTATTATCCTTCATACAAGTTAAGTGCTTTTACAATCAAAAAAAATAAAATTAAGTGCTCCAAAATGACCCTAAATTGGGATTATAATAAATACACTCCAATACACAAACACAACCTAAATAAAAACATGCATAAATTATTAAATCAATTCATCAATCAATCCATAAGTCAATAAATAAATAAATAAAATAATTATATAAATAAATAATTTCATATATACCCTCTCATGACCTTGGTGCTGTTGTATTTCTTATAAAATTCATAAACCCCAGGGAGTGGTTCAAGGAGTCAGAGTCCGTTTATGTCACCGTATATAGGCAAACTCCAGGTAAATTAGTACCTTTCATTAAGCCCTACGGGGTCGATGGTTTTTAATAAGTTGATCCACCTTCTCTCCGCCTTTTGGCGTTGTCCCTTGGACCAATTTTTGTTAGTCTCCAAACCTCCTATCCGAAGGTGTTTTAGACCATGTTCGTTAAAATGTGTATATAAAACAGTGTCCTTATCTCCCTTCTTAATGTGGTATATGTGTTGTTGCAATCTGGCCAATAGTGTGTTCTGTGTTTCCCCTATATATATCTTTTTACAGAGAGCACATCTAATCACATATACCACATTCTCTGTCTTGAGCTGAACCTCTTGCCAAATTGGCCCCCCCACACCTGAATGTTTATTTAAAATATATTTACTCCTACCTATAAAGTATTCCTGCAAGCTGGTTTTCTTTGGTTTACTCCTAATATTAGCATGTACCAGCATGTCCTTTAAATTTTTGTTTCTCCTAAATGCGGAGATTACCTTAAACTTTTTCAGGGGCTCACACTGTTCTTGGGCCCTCTGGAAATTAAGCTTTATACTAGAAGTGAACTGAGCCAGAGACTGCGAATATGTAAGCACCATAGGTATTATTGCACACTCGTTCCCATCCCTCCTATATTGTCCATTCTTGTGGAATATCTCCTTAACCTCCTTTTTGATATTTCTCAGAAATCGCTTGGAGTAACCCCGAGGCCCTAAAGCTGCAAAAAGTGTTTGGGTGGCAATTTCCACATCCTCTGGAAGAGTACAGATTCTGTGGAAGCGAATCAGCTGTGATTTGATTAACCCTTTGTAGGTATGCTTCGGGTGGTTACTGGACTTGTGTAACAGGGCATGTCTATCAGTGTCTTTAAAAAAAACTTTTGTAGCCAACCTCTTGGTTTCTTCCGACTTATGTGTGAAGAAGACCTGTGTGTCCAAGAATGCGATTGTTTCCCATTGTACATTGGACGTAATTTTAATTGCAGGATGGTGTGAATTCATAATTTGTAAAAATTCTTTAAATTTAGTGGTCGATTCCACCCAAAGGCCAAAAATATCGTCAAGATACCTCAGGTACAGTAATGGGACCGTACTACATTTCTTGAACGCTGTTTCCTCCCAAAAATTCATGTACAAATTAGCATAGGCTGGTGCAAACTTCTTGCCCATCGCCGTACCATGAATTTGGAGATAATGGTTCCCATTAAATTCAAAATCGTTTCGATTTAAACTAAGCTGCAGTAAGTCTATTATTGCCCTGTCTGGGCGTGTGGGGTTTGGGTACTTTCTCAATGCTTCCGTCACTGCCTGCAGGCCCAATTTACTATCTATATTGGTGTACAAAGATTTGATGTCTATCGTAAATAAAAAGGAGTTTGCAGGAACACACAGTTCCTTCAATTTATTCACAAAGTCATATGTGTCTCTGACATAACTGTGATGTTTCTGGGATAAGGGATTTATATAGTAGTCAATGTATTCTGCAACTCTATACGACTCGCTATCGCAATCACTGACGATGGGTCGACCACATGGAATCCGGAAAGGGACCGTCCATTCCTCCGGAGGTTTATGTATTTTTGGCAATAGGTAAAATTGCCTGGGCCTAGGAGTATCTGGTCCCAATAAATAAAGCCATTGTTTTTTGTCAATGAAGTTGTCCTCGTAAAGTTTTGTTATTATTTGCTGTATCAAAATCTGTGTATCCAATTGTATGCTGTGTAATAATGGGACATAATGTTTGGGGTTATTTAATTGCCTGTTTGCTTCAAAAAGATATTGTTCCTTGTCCAAAATAACAATTTGAGAACCCTTGTCTGCCGGTTTAATAATAATTGAGTGGCAGGCCCTCAAAGCCTTGAGAGCCTGCCACTGTTGTGCAGTCAAATTTGTTTTCCTAAAAACACTAGGCCGAAATCGTGAGACTACATCTCGATCCTCCTCTATCAGGGTCCGGATCGCTCCCGACACCAGATTCACCTCAGGTTCCCATGTGGAAGACCCCGTAAATGGTCTGTGGGGATAATTGGACTCATATTGAAAATGATCAAGCAATTTCAGTCTCCTGTGATATATATGTATGTCCCTACGTAATTGCATACGGTCGACCCGTCCTGGAGTGGGAATGAAGTTCAACCCTTTCTCTAATACCTCACTCTCGGCTTGGCTGAGCCTATAGAGAGGAGAGAGATTCGTGATGTTGGAGTATGGGGAAGTTGTTAAAACACATTGCTCCCCCTTTACATGTTTAACTGTTCCAACCAATACTCCAAAATTTTGGCCGCTGTCTCACCTGTCCAATGGACAGGGTCATGTGGCTCTGTATGAAACAAGAGCCCGTTCAAATCAGCCAATGTCTTATATTTCCCCCCCATGTGGTCATTCAATGTCCGTATAAGTTGCTGTTGGTTTCTAGGCAGTCTGTCTGAGAAATTAATGAGTGGTATATATATTTCTGCATCGGGGAACCCCTCCTGACAACCACTCATAAGCTGCTGTAGTTGTTTTTGGGAAGTTAGTGGTGATTGCTCCCCCAGACAATTATTAAGTCCCACTGCTAGTATTATTTTCTGTATTTTGATTTTTGGATCAGGAATTGCTTTTCTCAAAATTTCCCTTATGTGGAGGAATTTGGCCCCTGGGAAGCTATCTATCTGTATCCCAGAGTCTGAAAAATGCGGAATACGGGCCAGGTTAGAATCTCCCAATATAACTATTGGTTTAACCAACTCTATTTTCCAGTCCACCATTTTTTTATATGTATGTTGGTGTCTGGTGGGTTTAAGGCAGGCCTCAACCGGTACAACCTGCGGCTGTTTTATTAGAATCTTAGGAGGGGACTCAGATTGGGCTTCACTCAAACAAGTGCTGTTTTTCAAGGTGTTTGCCATCATCATATTCCGTTCCCCTGATTCACCGGTTCTATTACCTTTCGGCTGTTCTACCACTAACTGTGGTCCCTGCTGCTCTACGCCTGTCAAAAAAGAAAGAGAGTCAGACAGGATAGAATTGCTACAAGGTAGTGCCACATTAGTATACGGCGTTTTAACCCGTTTGCTTACAGCACTTATTTTACACCCTGGCAACTCATTTGGAGACAGTTCTGATTTATTTGTTTCCCACGGGGCCAAAACTTGTACTGGAACCGTCAGTACATTTGGGCTATGTATTGGATGTACTGCAATATCTTCCTTCTCCCCTCCCCCCATTTCCCGATCCACCCCAACCCCAGTATCATACTGAATGTCTATAGGCCTAGGTAGGGCAGGCAGTGGCGGAAACAATTCTGGAGACAGGGCCCCTGGAGCAAGGTCTGTAAGAGACCCCACTGTCCTCAGTAACATCCTCTCCAATGTCTCTGCTGAAGACGTGGTGTACTTCTGCCTATATCTACCCTTGCTCCAGTGAACCGCTATATTAAAGGCCTCTCTGTCAAGGCCCTGCAGTTGTTCCAACCCTCCCGCTATTACCTCCTCATAATGTTCCCGTAAGATGGAAATATTTAATTTCATCCACTGCGCTGTGTTCTGTTGGATTTTATCCCTTGTGGCTTGGCTAGGGGAAGAAGGCTTAATAAAGGCTGTTAACTTATTCACTTGTCTCTGCATGCCAAGGGGACATGGGTTAGTTGTATTTAAACCATTTAAAATCTCTGAGTGGTGTATAGCTTGTAGTAATTTGAAATACCTCTTTGTCAAAGTGGAACGGTCTCGCTGTCTATTCTGAGAATTCAGAGTCATTCTGAATTTTACACAAGTACCCTCAGTGCTAAAACACAAGATAAAAGGTGTTTAGTTGACGTGTTAAAAATAAAACAATAAAAAAAGGGGGAGGGGGGAAAAAAACAAAGAATTGAAACAAAAGGGAAAAGAAACACAAGGGTTCACAAACAATCGTACAGAAACAACCTCAATGGATTAAAAACCTTGGGGTACTCACACGTAGAAGATGAGAACCCCATCTTGGGGGAACGGACACTTTAGCCCACAAAATCACAGGCGTTGAACTAATTCCACTGGAATGTGGAGTCTGGGTATTTTGAACTTATATAGTTGTCTTCAGTGTGCACACCCTTTTATTTCTTGAAGTTCAAACCATTTATACTCACTCCAGTTAGTCGTTCTGTGGTAGTCAACGTCCTGCTTTACCGTGTCTCATCTGAGTTCCCAGTTAAAATCAAATGTACGTTTTAAAAGGGGTTGTTTAATAAAATGTTTAAAAAACCAAATAAAAAAGCGCCTGACGTTTCGCCTACATAAGGCTTCTTCAGAGGACTGTCACACAATGCACACAAAGGAACTATATAGGGAACAGGGGGTGGTTAATCCAACATGTGGTTACCCCTGATTGGCCAAGGGTTCCTTTTCCCTCCAAAATGCACAGCTCTATAAAATGGCCTCCCAAAGGATCTTAGATCAATGTCCAAAATGGCCTCCCAGAGGACACCATACAGATGTCCCAAACGGGTAGGTCAAACTGAATTACCAAATATGCTTTCTAGTTCCCATATGTTCCATCAACAAACCAGGGGGAAAGAAAAGAAAAGTTTTTAAAAAAAGATTTTTTAGAATAAAAACCACAATATTTATACTTTTAATCACTTAAAATACCACAGGAAGGATCATGACCAGGCACGGGCTAGGTTAGGTCAAGGAAAGATGGGCTCCACACTGAGTGTGACGCAGGCACAGGCACAGGTCATAAGATCCCTCTTTATGTTTTTCAACTTTCAGGATGGAGATTGGACCGGCTACCACCCGTCAGCCAGAAAACCTTTTTCACCTCCTGGGCCACTATCCTCCACAGACCCCATCAGGGTTCAAACGAAGGCCACGGCTCAAATCAGAGTTCAGGTAATATACCATCCAAAGTTTTGATTTTGAATGGGAGTTCAGAGGTTAGGGTTGGGATTAAAATCGGAGTTGAAATTTGGGTTAGGGTTTGAATAAGGGCTGGGATTGGGTTACAAAGGTTAGGATTTGGATAGGGGTTAGGGTTTGGATTTAAATAGGGGTTATAAGGGTTAGGGTTTGGAAGGTTTGGGTTAGGGTTAGGGTTTGAGGTTATGGGGGTTAGGGTTAGGGTTAAGGGTTGGGTTGGAATTTGGATAAGGGTTGAGGTTTGGATCTGAATAGGGGTTGTGGGGGTTCGGGTTTGACTAGGGGTTGGGGTTAGGGTTAGAGTGTGAATGGGGGTTAGGGTCTGGATTTGAATATGGGTTATAGGGGTTAAGGTTTGGCTCTGGGTTAATGTTTGGGTTAGGGTTAGGGTTGGGGTTAGATCTAAATAAGGGTTATGGGAGTTAGGGTTTGGTTAGGGGTTAGGGTTGGGATTAGAGTGTGAATGGGGATTAGGGTTTTTATAGGGGTGTTTGGGGGTTGGGGTTTTAGAAGAGGTTATGGGGGTTGGGGTTAGGGTTAGGGTTGAGGTTTGGATTCGAATAGGGGTGTAGGGGTTAGGGTTGGGGTTAGGGTGTGAATGGGAGTTAGGGTTTGGATAAGGATAAAAGGTTCGGATTAGGGTTTGGGTAGGGATAAGGGTGGGAATTTGGACAGGGGTTGGGAATGAGGTAAGGATAGGATGGGAGTTAGGGTTAAGGTTAGGGTTTAGTTAAGGGTTTGAGTTGGGGTTAAGACAAGGAGGGGTAAGGGTGTAAAAAGATGTCAGGGTTAAATGGTTAAGGTTAGGGTAAGGTTCCCGATCATGATAGGCGTTAACGTTCAATTTGCAGCCAGGTTCCAGGTTCCAGGTAGGGCCTGTAAAAACAGGTCCACCGCCACAGTCTATTGTACAGGTTCGGGAGCCGGTCCATGGATCTCTCCGTATCCTAATAATATTCCTCCAAAGAAAATAAAAATTAGTGAGACAACACAATAGGCGAACAATAACAGTAAAATTAAACAAGACAACGAGGGAGGGAGAAAAAAAAGGGGGGAAATTAATACCTTATTGTAGAAAAGAAAAGAAAAATTCAAAGTAGAGGGGGCCAGCGGCCCTAGGTCCAGTTATTCTTACAAGTGATATTTAAAATTGGGGGTTAAAACGTAGATAAGATGTGTGGTTTGGATATTAGGTCTCCTTTAATTGGGATAACCTGTCCACCTGGGTTACAACCAGCTCTCCAAGTCATGAGAAAAGTATTAATATTCCATTTCATCATTGATACAAATTATTTTAAAAAAAATTCTTATTATCCTTCATACAAGTTAAGTGCTTTTACAATCAAAAAAAATAAAATTAAGTGCTCCAAAATGACCCTAAATTGGGATTATAATAAATACACTCCAATACACAAACACAACCTAAATAAAAACATGCATAAATTATTAAATCAATTCATCAATCAATCCATAAGTCAATAAATAAATAAATAAAATAATTATATAAATAAATAATTTCATATATACCCTCTCATGACCTTGGTGCTGTTGTATTTCTTATAAAATTCATAAACCCCAGGGAGTGGTTCAAGGAGTCAGAGTCCGTTTATGTCACCGTATATAGGCAAACTCCAGGTAAATTAGTACCTTTCATTAAGCCCTACGGGGTCGATGGTTTTTAATAAGTTGATCCACCTTCTCTCCGCCTTTTGGCGTTGTCCCTTGGACCAATTTTTGTTAGTCTCCAAACCTCCTATCCGAA
>JAINUF010000026.1:3468889-3618889 GCA_029718625.1 Synaphobranchus kaupii
ACCCTAACCCTTTAACCTCGAACCCTAACCCTTTAACCCTCGAACCCGAACCCTAACCCTTTAACCCTCGAACCGAACCTAACCCTTTAACCCTCGAACCCTCGAACCCCGAACCCTAACCCTTTAACCCTCGAACCCTCGAACCCGAACCCTTTAACCCTCGAACCCGAACCCTAACCCTTTAACCCTCGAACCCTCGAACCCGAACCCTAACCCTTTAACCCTCGAACCCTCGAACCCGAACCCTAACCCTTTAACCCTCGAACCCTCGAACCCGAACCCTAACCCTTTAACCCTCGAACCCTCGAACCCGAACCCTAACCCTTTAAACCCTCGAACCCTCGAACCCGAACCCTAACCCTTTAACCCTCGAACCCTCGACCCGAACCCTACCCTTTAACCCTCGAACCCTCGAACCCGAACCCTAACCCTTAACCCTCGAACCCTCGAACCCGAACCCTAACCCTTTAACCCTCGAACCCTCGAACCCGAACCCTAACCCTTTAAACCCTCGAACCCTCGAACCCGAACCCTAACCCTTTAACCCTCGAACCCTCGAACCCGAACCCTAACCCTTTAAACCCTCGAACCCGAACCCTAACCCTTTAACCCTCGAACCCGAACCCTAACCCTTTAACCCTCGAACCCGAACCCTAACCCTTTAACCCTCGAACCCGAACCCTAACCCTTTAACCCTCGAACCACTAACCCTAACCCTTTAACCCTCGAACCCTAACCCTAACCCTTTAACCCTCGAACCCTAACCCTAACCCTTTAACCCTCGAACCCGAACCCTAACCCTTTAACCCTCGAACCCTCGAACCCGAACCCTAACCCTTTAACCCTCTAACCCTCGAACCCGAACCCTAACCCTTTAACCCTCTAACCCTCGAACCCGAACCCTAACCCTTTAACCCTCGAACCCGAACCCTAACCCTTTAAACCCTCGAACCCGAACCCTAACCCTTTAACCCTCGAACCCTAACCCTAACCCTTTAACCCTCGAACCCTAACCCTAACCCTTTAACCCTCGAACCCTAACCCTTTAACCCTCGAACCCGAACCCTAACCCTTTAACCCTCGAACCCGAACCCTAACCCTTTAACCCTCGAACCCGAACCCTAACCCTTTAACCCTCGAACCCGAACCCTAACCCTTTAACCCTCGAACCCGAACCCTAACCCTTTAACCCTCGAACCCGAACCCTAACCCTTTAACCCTCGAACCCGAACCCTAACCCTTTAACCCTCGAACCCGAACCCTAACCCTTTAACCCTCGAACCCGAACCCTAACCCTTTAACCCTCGAACCCGAACCCTAACCCTTTAACCCTCGAACCCGAACCCTAACCCTTTAACCCTCGAACCCGAACCCTAACCCTTTAACCCTCGAACCCGAACCCTAACCCTTTAACCCTCGAACCCGAACCCTAACCCTTTAACCCTCGAACCCGAACCCTAACCCTTTAACCCTCGAACCCGAACCCTAACCCTTTAACCCTCGAACCCGAACCCTAACCCTTTAACCCTCGAACCCTCGAACCCGAACCCTTTAACCCTCGAACCCTCGAACCCGAACCCTAACCCTCTAACCCTCGAACCCGAACCCTAACCCTTTAACCCTCGAACCCGAACCCTAACCCTTTAACCCTCGAACCCGAACCCTAACCCTTTAACCCTCGAACCCGAACCCGAACCCTAACCCTTTAACCCTCGAACCCGAACCCTAACCCTTTAACCCTCGAACCCGAACCCTAACCCTTTAACCCTCGAACCCGAACCCTAACCCTTTAACCCTCGAACCCGAACCCTAACCCTTTAACCCTCGAACCCGAACCCTAACCCTTTAACCCTCGAACCCGAACCCTAACCCTTTAACCCTCGAACCCGAACCCTAACCCTTTAACCCTCGAACCCGAACCCTAACCCTTTAACCCTCGAACCCGAACCCTAACCCTTTAACCCTCGAACCCGAACCCTAACCCTTTAACCCTCGAACCCGAACCCTAACCCTTTAACCCTCGAACCCGAACCCTAACCCCTTAACCCCCGAACCCTAACCCCTTAACCCCCGAACCCTAACCCCTTAACCCCCGAACCCTAACCCCTTAACCCCCGAACCCTAACCCCTTAACCCCCGAACCCTAACCCCTTAACCCCCGAACCCTAACCCCTTAACCCCCGAACCCTAACCCTTTAACCCTCGAACCCGAACCCTAACCCTTTAACCCTCGAACCCGAACCCTAACCCTTTAACCCTCGAACCCGAACCCTAACCCTTTAACCCTCGAACCCTAACCCTAACCCTTTAACCCTCGAACCCTAACCCTTTAACCCTCGAACCCGAACCCTAACCCTTTAACCCTCGAACCCGAACCCTAACCCTTTAACCCTCGAACCCGAACCCTAACCCTTTAACCCTCGAACCCGAACCCTAACCCTTTAACCCTCGAACCCTCGAACCCTAACCCTTTAACCCTCGAACCCTCGAACCCTAACCCTTTAACCCTCTAACCCTCGAACCCGAACCCTAACCCTTTAACCCTCGAACCCTAACCCTAACCCTTTAACCCTCGAACCCGAACCCTAACCCTTTAACCCTCGAACCCTCGAACCCGAACCCTAACCCTTTAACCCTCGAACCCTCGAACCCGAACCCTAACCCTTTAACCTTCGAACCCGAACCCTAACCCTTTAACCCTCGAACCCGAACCCTAACCCTTTAACCCTCGAACCCGAACCCTAACCCTTTAACCCTCGAACCCGAACCCTAACCCTTTAACCCTCGAACCCGAACCCTAACCCTTTAACCCTCGAACCCGAACCCTAACCCTTTAACCCTCGAACCCTCGAACCCGAACCCTAACCCTTTAACCCTCGAACCCGAACCCTAACCCTTTAACCCTCGAACCCGAACCCTAACCCTTTAACCCTCGAACCCGAACCCTAACCCTTTAACCCTCGAACCCGAACCCTAACCCTTTAACCCTCGAACCCGAACCCTAACCCTTTAACCCTCGAACCCGAACCCTAACCCTTTAACCCTCGAACCCGAACCCTAACCCTTTAACCCTCGAACCCGAACCCTAACCCCTTAACCCCCGAACCCTAACCCCTTAACCCCCGAACCCTAACCCCTTAACCCCCGAACCCTAACCCCTTAACCCCCGAACCCTAACCCCTTAACCCCCGAACCCTAACCCCTTAACCCCCGAACCCTAACCCCTTAACCCCCGAACCCTAACCCCTTAACCCCCGAACCCTAACCCCTTAACCCCCGAACCCTAAATCAGCCATGTTTTGTAAACTACTTTACATTTGATGCATTTTCCAAAGCTTCAGGATCAAGCCTAACATCAACCTGTTGTGCCATCGGCTAGGGGCGATTGCCCTCAAGCTCACCCCTAGCTCATAGCACAGAACATAGTGATGTTACGCTTGATCCCGAAGCTTCGCAGCATGCGTCAAAAATGTGAATCAGTTTAATTCAATGCACTTTGCCAATGCCCGTTTGGTTTGATCAAAATCACATGATCAATGACGTCCTTAGGTTCCTTTCGTCAGACAAATGAGTCACTGGTTTGTTTTTGGTGTCGGATTTTTGCATTGGGTTTGAAGCAAGCTGTAGGCTATATTTGATGTCCTACAAGCACATTCGGTGTCAGTAACAAACTTCACTACCGAATTGAAACTCATGGATGACAGTATTTCACTTTTACTGAGCCTTCATCCAAAGCTTCGGTGTAACCCTTATTGCCAAAAAATATATGAAGGCTCAATAAGTGCCATCCATGTGTATTCCACTGTCCGTTTCAATTCGGCCGTGAAGGGCTTGTGTTACTGAACAGCAAATGTGATTGTAGCACACCACATCTTCAAATATAGCCTACAGCTTGCTTCAAACCCAATGCAAAAATGCGACACCAAAACCAAACGAGTGACTCATTTGTCTGACGAAACAAATCTTCGGCCGTCATTGATCACATGCTTTTGGTCATATGAAACTAGCATTGGCAGTGCTTTGAATAAAACTGCTTCACATTTTTGACGCATGCTCCGAAGCTTCGGGATCAAGCCTAACATCACTATGTTCTCTGCTATTGGCTAGGGGCAAGCTTGAGGGCTATTGGCTAGGGGCGAGCTTGAGGGCTATCACCCGAGCCGATAGCAAAAAAGTGATGTTACGTTTCAAACCGAAGCTTCGGACCATGCGTAGAAAACGTGATAGCTATTGGCAAGGAGCGAGCTTGAGGGCTATCGCCCCGAGCCGATAGCAAAGAACAGTGATGTTACGCGTCATCCCAAAGCTTCGGAACATGCGTTGAAAACGTGAAGCAGTTTAATTCAATGCACTGTGCCGATGCTCGTTTCGTTTGACCAAAATCACATGATCAATGACGTCCTTCGCTTCCTTTCGTCAGACAAATTAATCACTGCTTTGGTATCACATTTTTGCATTGGGTTTGAAGCAAGCTGTAGGCTATATTTGAAGATGTGGTGTATTACAATCCCATTAGCTGTTTGGTAACAAACACTTCACAGCCGAATTGAAACGCACTTTGAAATACACATGGATGACTCTTATTGAGTCTTCATACATTTTTTGGCAACATGCTTCAACGGAACAAAAATCAGACACCAAAACCAAACCAGTGACGTGTTGGGTCTGACGAAACGAAGCTTTGGACGTCATTGATCACATGCTTTTGGTCATACGAAACAAGCATTGGCACAGTGCTTTTAATTTAACTGCTTCACATTTTTGACGCGTTCCCCGAAGCTTCGGGATCAAGCGTAACATCACTATGTTCTGTGCTATTGGCTAGGGGCAAGCTTGAGGGCTATTGGCTAGGGGCGAGCTTGAGGGCTATTGCCCCGAGCCAATAGCAAAAAAATAGTGATGTTATGCTTCAAACCGAAGCTTGGGACTATGCGTCGAAAACGTGATGCAGTTTCATTCAAACCACTGTTCCGATGCTTGTTTCTTCTGAACAAAAGCATGTGATCAATGACGTCCGAAGCTTCGTTTCGTCAGAGAAACGCGTCACAGGTTTAGTTTTGGTGTCGCATTTTTGCATTGGGTTTGAAGCAAGCTGTAGGCTATATTTCAAGATGTGCTACAAGCACATTCGGTGTCAGTAACAAACTTCACAGCCGAATTGAAACTAAAATACACATGTATGATACACTTTGAGCCTACATACATTTTTTGGCATCATGCTTAAACGGAACAAAAATTTGACACCAAAACCAAAGCAGTGACGTGTTTGTCTGACGAAACGAAGCTTTGAACGTCATTGATCACATGCTTTTGGTCATACAAAACTAGCATTGGCAGAGTGCTTTGAATTAAACTGCTTCACGTTTTACACGGATGGTCCGAAGCTTCGAGATCAAGCGTAACATCACTGTTCTGTGCTATTAGCTAGGGGCGAGCTTGAGGGCTATTGGCTAGGGGCGAGCTTGAGGGCTATCGCCCCGAGCCTATAGCACAGAAGTGATGTTACGCTTGATCCCGAAGCTTCGGACCATGCTTCGAAAACGTGAAGCAGTTTAATTCAAAGCACTGTGCCGATGCTCGTTTCTTCTGACCAAGAGCTTGTGATCAATGACGTCCGAAGCTTCGTTTCGTGAGACAAACGCATCACTGGTTTGGTTTTGGTGTCAAATTTTTGCATTGGGTTTGAAGCAAGCTGTAGGCTATATTTCAAGATGTGCTACAAGCACATTCGGTGTCAGTAACAAACTTCACAGCTGAATTGAAACTGTCATCCATGTGTATTTCACTTATTGAGCCTTCATCCAAAGCTTCGGGATAACCCTAATTGCCAAAAAATGTATGAAGGCTCAATAAGTGCCATCCATGTGTATTCCAGTGTCCGTTTCAATTTGGCCGTGAAGTGATTGTGTTACTGAACAGCGAATGTGATTGTAGCACACCACATCTTCAAATATAGCCTACAGCTTGCTTCAAACCCAATGCAAAAATCAGACACCAAAACCAAACCAGTGACGTGTTGGTCTGACGAAACGAAGCTTCGGATGTCATTGATCACATGCTTTTGGTCATATGAAACTAGCATCGGCAAAGTGCTTTGAATTAAACTGCTTCACATTTTTGACGCATGCTCCGAAGCTTTGGGATCAAGCGTACCATCACTATGTTCTGTGCTATTGGCTAGAGGCGAGCTTGAGGGCTATCGCCCCTAGCCGATAGCAGAGAACATAGTGATGTTACACTCCATCCCGAAGCTTTGGACCATGCGTCGAAATCGTAAAACAGTTTAATTCAAAGCACTGTACCGATGCTCTTTTCTTATGACCAATAGCATGTGATCAATGACGTCCAAAGCTTCATTTCATCAGACAAACGCGTCACTGGTTTGGCTTTGGTGACGGATATTTGCATTGGGTCTGAAGCAAACAGTAGCCAACACGCACCATTCACAATTTGTACATTTTAGGATATTATCGCTAACTGGCAACTAAGCGAACTTCAGCTGAATAACTCACTCACTCAGTAGGCTAGATACCATTGCTTTTGAAATTCAGAAGGTTACATTAATTATGAGCGATTGTTTTATTTCAGGCTGGCTAACCTCCATGCCGCTCTATCGGTTTTTTCCTTCCTATTGTAACGCATGCGCACTTGCTATAATCACGAGTCAGGCTGATCTCAAAGGCAATGCTATGTAGCCTACTGAGTGAAAGTCTGAGAGTTATTCAGCTGAAGTTTGCTCAGTTGCCAGTTAGGGATAATATGCTAAAATATACAAATTATGTGAATGGTGTGTGTTGGCTCGACTTCAGATTGTCAAAAAAGCTATTAGCTATTCGTGTTATCTTTTATTACAACAATAAAACATGTAATAGCTAAGTCGATAACACATTACAATAATGTTACATGAATTTAATTGATTGTCCTGTAATCATGGCTTAGGCCAATCACGAGGCTGATTACGTCAGGCCAGTCTGTGATACTGCAGATGGATGCTATTGGAAGTGTTTGGGTTAATGAACAGGGAATGTGATTGTAGCACACCACATCTTCAAATATAGCCTACAGCTTGCTTCAAACCCAATGCAAAAATGCGAAACCAAAACCAAACCAGCGACGCATTTGTCTAATGAAACAAAGCTACGGACGTCATTGATCACATGCTTTAGGTCAAACGAAACCAGCATCGGCACAGTGTTTTGAATTAAACCGCTTCACATTTTCGACGCATGGTCCGAATCTTCGGGATCAAGCGTAACATCACTATGTTCTCTGCTATTGGCTAGGGGCAAGCTTGAGGGCTATTGGCTAGGGGCGAGCTTGAGGGCTATCACCCGAGCCGATAGCAAAAAAGTGATGTTACGTTTCAAACCGAAGCTTCGGACCATGCGTAGAAAACGTGATAGTTTAATTCAAAGCAATGTGCCAATGCTCGTTTCTTCTGAACAACAACGTGATCAATGACGTCCAAAGCTTCGTTTCGTCAGACAAACGCGTCACAGGTTTAGTTTTGGTGTCGCATTTTTGCATTGGGTTTGAAGCAAGCTGTAGGCTATATTTGAAGATGTGCTACAAGCACATTCGGTGTCAGTAACAAACTTCACAGCTGAATTGAAACTCTAAAATAGACATGTATGATACACTTATTGAGCCTTCATACATTTTTTGGCATCATGCTTAAACGGAACATAAATTTGACACCAAAACCAAAGCAGTGACGTGTCTGACGAAACGAAGCTTTGGACGTCATTGATCACATGCTTTTGGTCATACGAAACAAGTGCTTTGAATTAAACTGCCTCATGTTTTCGACGCATGGTCCAAAGCTTCGAGATCAAGCGTAACATCACTATGTTCTGTGCTATTGGCTAGGGGCGAGCTTGAGGGCTATTGGCCAGGGGCGAGCTTGAGACTTCATCCCGAAGCTTCGGACCATGCGTCGAAAACGTAAAGCAGTTTAATTAAAAGCACTGTGCCGATGCTCGTTTCTTATGACCAAAAGCATGTGATCAATGACGTCCGAAACTTCTTTTCCTCAGATAAACTTGTCGCTGGTTTGGTTTAGGTGTAGGATTTTTGCATTGGTTTTGAAGCAAGCTGTAGGCTACATTTGAAGATGTGCTACAAGCACATTGGGGGTCAGTAACAAATTTCACGGATTAATTGAAACTCACCGTCTTCCATGTGTATTTCACTTTTATTGAGCCTTCATCCAAAGCTTCGGGATAACCCTAGTTGCCAAAAAAAATGTATGAAGGCTCAATAAGTGCCATCATGTGTATTTCAGTGTCTGTTTCAATTCGGCCGTGAAGTGTTTGTTACTGAACTTTGAATGTGATTGTAGCACACTACATCTTCAAATATAGCCTACAACTTGTTTCAAACCCAATGCAAAAATGCGACACGAAAACCAAACCAGTGATTCGTTTGTCTGGCGAAACGAAGCTTCAGACGTCATTGATCACATGCTTTTGATCATACGAAACTAGCATCGGCACAGTGCTTTAAATTAAATCGCTTCACATTTTTGATGCATGCTCTGAAGCTTCGGGATCAAGCCTAACATCAACATGTTCTGTGCTATCGGCAAGGGGCGATAGCCCTCAAGCTCGCCCCTAGCCAATAGCCCTCAAGCTTGCCCCTAGGCAATAGCACAGAACATAGCGATGATACACTTGCTCCCGAAGCTTCGGAGCATGCGTTGAAAATGTGAAGCGATTTAATTCAAAGCACTGTGCCGATGCTTGTTTCGTATGACCAAAAGCATGTGATCAATGACATCCGTAGCTTCATTTCGTCAGACAAACGAGTCACTGGTTTGGTTTTGGTGACGCATTTCTGCATTGGGTTTGAAGCAAGTTGTAGGCTATATTTGAAGATGTGGTGTGGTACAATCACATTCGGTGTCAGTAACAAACTTCACAGCCGAATTGAAACTCAACTCTAAAATACACATGGATGACACTTATTGAGCCTTCATACATTTTTTGGCATCATGCTAAAAACGAAACAAAAATTTGTTAACCTGCCAATTTACAATCCCGGAAATGACAGCATAACGACGGTGTAATTTTAGGAACTTTCCTGTAATTTCCACAAGTATGCTGTACCTAAGAGGAAATTAATGGGAAATGACAGCCTGAATTTAAAAATTACAACATAACGACAGCTAATATCTTGTTATTTCCTCTAGAAAGTATGCTATACCTCCACATATTTATTGTGTAAGAACCGATAAATTTATGGAAACAGAAAATTAAAAACGACTTCCGGAAATTAGGCCATAACAGAAAATGTTTTCATTTACATTTTAGTCATTTGGCAGATGCTGTTATCCAGAGCGACATACATTAGTGCATTTTCAAACTAGGATAAATATTTTGTAATATTTTTGTAAATATTTTTACAAAAGTCCTGCAGCGTAGCTGGCAGGCACCTGCAGCGGACCTGGCAGGTATATCACCCAGAGAGAGGCTGTACGGTGCGTAGCAGATTGCAGGTAGCAGGCTGTTTGTGGTAGGAGTGTTTGTTGGGGTATTTGTTTTGTGGGCCCAACCAGTATTGCGTTTTATTATAACTGTTTTAACTTCTTATTAACATAGTTCAACTCTAATTTACTGTTTATATTATGTCTTTCTATGTCTTATGTAAAGCACTTTGAGTTGCCTTGTGTATGAAATGTGCTATACAAATAAACTTGACTTGGACAAAGTGCATTAAAACAACCCTAAAAGGTAAATACGATTTCAAGCACCAGGCGTAGTCAGTACGGTCTGATGAGCTTTTGGAGGTATGGAGGGGCTGATCCTCGGACTGCCTGGAAGGCGAGCACCAATGTTTTGAATTTGATGCAAGCCATCACAGGTAGCCAGTGGAGGTGCCTCTTGCCTGGATTGAGCTTCAGATGGTGGTTGTCCATCCAGCTCTGGATGTCTCAGGCAAGCGGAGATGCGGGCTGACACCTGAGTGTCAGAGGGTGAGGAGGAGAGAAAGAGTTGAGTATCATCAGCATAGCAGTGGTAAGAAAGACCATGAGCAGTGATAACAGGGCCAAGGGATTTGGTGTAGGTGGATAAAAGGAGGGGACCAAGGACTGAGCCCTGGGGGACTCCTGCGGTAAGGGGACGGGGTGCCAATACTTTACCAGCCCAGGCAACCTGGGAGGAGCGCTCCGAGAGGTAGGACTCAATCCAGGCCAGGCCCGAGCCGCCGATCCCCGCTGCAGACAGGGACAACAGGAGGATGGAGTGATCTACGGTGTCGAAGGTGGCAGAGAGGTCTAGGAGTATTAGCACAGAGGAGAGGGAGGCTGTCCGAGCTGCGTGAAGCATCTCGCTGACGGAGAGGAGTGCGGTCTCCGTTGAGTGGCCAGGTCTGTAGTTTTGGATGTTGGAGGGGTCCAGCGTGGGTTTTTTCAGGATCGGGGTGGTGTGGGCTCTCTTGAAGGATGAGGGTATGCAGCCAGAGGTCAGGGAGGAGTTCACCAGGGAGGTCACAAATGGGAGGATATCTGGGGTGATTGCCTGGAGGAGAGATGAAGGGATAGGTTCGAGGGCACAGGTAGTGGGGCGATGGGAGAGTAGGAGGTGGGATACATCAGTATCAGACAGGGGAGAAAAGGTGGAGAAGGGGTGGGGGGGGAGACGGAAGGGGGTAGAGAGGAGGAGTGGGGAAAACAGTGTCCATGAAGGGAGGGGGAGTGGGGAAACAGGGGGGGGGGGGGCATAGAGAGTGGGGCTGAAGGAGCTGCGGATGTCTGATCTTATCAAAGAAGTCTGCGAAGTCATCTGCAGTGAATGAGGATTGAGGAGCAGGAGGGGATTTGCTGAGGGAGGAGTAGATAGAGAACAATTGACGGGGGTTAGAACTGTATTTGTGAATTTTAGTATGATAGTAAGTTACCTTGGCAGCGGTGACTGCTGTAGAGGACGCCGCTAGGAGAGACTGGTAGGAGGAGAGGTCTGATGCGTCTCTGGATTTCCTCCACATCCTCTCTGCGGTGCGAAGACCAGCCCTGGAGGTGCGCAGGGCATCAGACATCCACGGACAGGGAGGAGATGGGTGTGTGGGCCTAGAGACAAGAGGGCAGAGAGAGTTAAGTGATGTGGAGAGAGCTGTGAGCAGGGTATCGGATGCAGAGTTGATGGGGAGTTGAGAGAAGGATTTGAGAGGGGGGAGGGAAGCAGTGAAACAGGGAGTAAGAGAGGAGGGCGAGAGGGAGCAGAGGTTACGGCGGACAGAGATAGTGGGGGTGGGGGGGGGGCAGTGTGGAACAAGAGGAAGAGAGAAAGAAATTAAGTGGTGATCAGAGGTGTGCAGAGGGGTAACTGAGATCAGAGCAGGGGCTGTTCCTCTGGAAGACCAGGTCTAGGAGGTTGCCAGCCTTGTGGGTAGGGGGGGGGGGGGGGCGGGTTGGAGGGTGAGGACAAAGGAGCGGAGAAGTGGTAGGAAGGCTGCAGACTGGGAGGCATCTAGATGGATGTTAAGTCTCCCAGCAGGATCAACGAGGTGCCGTCCTCTGGGAAGGAGCTGAGCAGAGTGTTCAGTTCATCGAGGAAGCACCCCAGGGGACCTGGAGGGCGATAAACAAGTATAATGTACAAGTTAATAGGGTGGTTGATTAACACAGAGTGGTATTCAAAACTTGTAATAGATATATCAGAGAGGGGGAACAGAGAATGACCATGAGGGGGAGAGTAGCAAACCAGTACCACCTCCGCGACCAGACGGCCGGGGGGTGTGAGAGGAGGAGGAGAGGGCAGTGGGAGTTGCCGTGTTGTCCGGTGTGATCCAGGTTTCGGTGAGGGCGAGAAACTGGAGGGACAGGAAGGAGGCATAGCCGGAGATGAAGTCTGCTTTCCGTGTGGCAGACTGGCAGTTCCAGAGCCCCCCTGCGACGGTGAAGTTCTCGCAGGGAGTCAGCGAGGGGTAGCGGAGGTTGGACAGGTTGTCGCCATGGAGGGCCATGTCGTTGGAAGCGGGGTTCTAAAAGGGAGAGCAGACGGATAGGGAGAACACACAAACTGGGATGTTTTTTGAAATGCACACAGCTGATTGCAACTTGCTAACAGCTGTGTGAGACACTTCGCAAGCACAGACAGATAATTACTACCAATTAAAAAGCACAATAACGCGAAACAGCCTAGTCAATATAACAATCTAATAAACAGCCAATCGCAGAACAAACACAAACTAGCAATGCAAATAATATGATCAGCGTTCAACAAGGTCTAATTAAAATCACGCAAACTGCGGCTAGAACGCTTAAAAACGCTATACCGCCACAGTTGTCTTGTAAAAACATATATAGGTGAAAGAATGACCTGAATTTAAAACATGGCTTATGATAGAGGAATAATTGGGCTATAGCAGTTTATTTCTTCGAATGTAGGCCTACCTAGTGCATAGGCCTACAGTTGAACGTGCCTCAAGCGGATATCGTGGATAAAATAATGTGAATAGAAAATAACACAATTCAATTGGTTAAAATATTGGTTTTATTCGTACAATTCCATATACAAAGCATAAGTAATTCCGATATATATCAGATCTGTTTTGTCCATACATTCAATTCATTTAATTTATTACATTGGTGCATTAGTGTGGTTTCACTTGCCATTACATTGTTAATGTAATAAGTCTGCACGTAAGAGCTATGTGCATTGCATAGTTGGAGATTCAGAGAATGGCTTACAGTAAAGTAGCCTACACGATCCTGTTCCTCTGCTTCTGTGTCTGAGTGCTTTATTATGATTTCTAAACTAGCATCAGCTAGGCTACACAACAGGATCATGTAGCATGACACAGATCTGGAAATTATTATGAAGTTTCCTCGTAGTTATACTGTTCAACAAACTGGGAAACATAGGAACATCACCGTAACTACTTGTCCGACGGGGCATAAAATGTAGCGAGAGACCGATTGGAAACTACTATGAACTTTCCTGTTAGTTATACCATAACACTGGGAAACATTACCGTGTACTTTACCCCTTATTCTGATTATCGCTTGAAATAACAGCAATCAAAAACGTCGCCAAGGACTAGGCTCGTGTGGCTAGGCCATATCAGTGGGAGGCCATCAGTTTGCATATAGCAGGGCAATTAAAACGGGCCTAATTATCTTTATATTGATGTTAACTCTATAAACTTCACCCCTAGTGGTTGAGACGCATGCGTCTCAATTACAGTATTCATGTTCATCTGAAAATATAAACTACAGCTTTAAGAAAACCCCGTAAATTTTGACAGTATTTTTTTAAAAGGGTAGCCTCTTGCAAAAACCTCAGCTTCTCCAGTTACACTGCAGTGCAATAAAGTATGAGGGTGTTATTAATAGCCCAAAGCACTTACGACCCTCCTCTGGCTACAGCCACAGACTGTAAAATGCATTAAATGCACCGTTTATACACGCTAAGAAAATCATGTTCACGTATAGAAACAATAATATTTTTTTAAAACGTTGTACAAATGGGCAATCGCCATTTTTCCCTTGCTTACTGTACTATATACAGTACCTGATGCACTTTCGGTTTAGAAGACACCTCATTTTTTTCTCCAAAATCTCTTGTATAAATATTTTTAAGAAACCAAATACTTACCAGTATATTCAGCTACAGCTGTTTTGTGATGAACCCTGAAGAGTTTCTTGTTATATTTCGCCAAAGTCCCGTACAGTCGACATTTCCGCAGCGACCTCCCCTCGCACTTAGGGCTGAAATACGTTGCTGTACTTGTGTGAATACACACGTGCTTTCGTACGTTCTTTTTAAAACGTATTTAAATACATTAGGCGGCGTATGTTATGGTTATATATATATACACTGTATGTGACTATTCTGAAATAAATGTATTCTGTAGCAAATTTCTGAATGATACAGCTTCTTCAGTTCGAACTTAAAACCATGGATGTGCAGGGAATATTTTTTTTAGATATTGACATTTAAATAAAACTAGTAGAAACCAGGAGGAAATTGCCTCTGAAGGGCCAAAGTAAATAGGGTTAAATAGATCAATTCAAGTCCACAGATGAGCCAAGCCAGCCTGACACACCGCATAACACAATAAAGGAACAGCAGTTGAAGTAGCCAACGTTAGCAATCCATTCCCCATCAAATGACATGCTACAGCAGTAGTCTACGGAGACTAGGTCTGCTTCACAAAAACAACCCAAGCTAAAGTCTGCAGGCTTCTTTCTTTAATCCAGCCGTCTTGTTTTCGCCATGTATATAATATTGGTGAGAGATTAGTGCGCAGCAATAACTATTGAGAGATCGGGGTTAGAATCTTTGTTTATTTCTGTAGCAAAAGTTTAGTCTACATTTTTTAAAGTATATAAACGTTCTGTTTAAGTATGATGTGAAAAAAAATGCATGAAAACATAACAGACTAAAATACAGAAATAAGCAGATTCTAATCCCGATCTCTCCATAGTTATTTTGGCGCGCTAACCTCTCACCACTATTATTCAGCGGTGGTAGTTGTAGTTCTACTTTAAATGCGTATATAGCCTACACGTAGGAGATATAATTTTTCGTTAGGGTGTGCGTTTAGCTGGCTGTATGAATAAGCTTCTTTGAGAATTATTCATACCCCAAAAATACAAATATAATATAAGCTTGAATAATTTATAAAGTTTTATGAATAAGGCTAGGTGTTTTATTACATTACAGAACACTCATAAAAATACGTATTTAGTTGTTACAGTACAGTTATTGTTTGGCTACTAGATTAATATATAGCCTATAATATTAGTAGGCTATATTATATGAATATTACATTATACATTATCAGTGTATTTGTCAGATTGATGGTAGGTAATTCAGAGTGAGTTTATTCCTTAAATTATAATTAATTTAATTAACTACTTTATTCTAAATTACCACACAATAGTTATGGACTATTGTTCAGGGATCCCTTCAGTTGCCCTGTTAACAGCTCAGCACTCTGAATACTGAACCCAAGTCACTGTAGGTCACCCTTTATCAACCTTAAGCACGTGATATGCCGTGAGGGAATTTGCCTCTGGCACTTAATACATTCAAATGTCTCGATGTGACTTTGTTAGTGGATCACTCCGTCAGCGTGAGAGAGGAAACAGGTCCAAACATTTAATTTAATTAATGAATTTTAATACGGGAATGCGGGAATCCGCCGGGACTCTAACAGGGTTACACTACTAGCATTCAACACAATATACAAAATACAGACACGGGAATATAGCGATATTGATTTTACAGTATATCGCCGTTAAAACAACACATACACTAAACAAAGGGATGCGGTACACACAATGTAGTAACGGTATATTAGGAAAGGCAGTGGTAGCCTACGACTCGACTAGTAGCGAGTAATTGAGAGGAAGGTGGGGTTACTTACTAGTCGAGCGCGAACCAGGAAAAGATAAAGAGGAAAAGAAGGATCTCCCAGGCCCAGTGGATGCCCAACGCGGGATAATGCAGTTTCTGAACCAAACGGAAAACTTGGATGCTCAGTCTTTCTGTTGGAGGCGTGGGTCGCGGGAATTAACCAAAAAGACGCAGGAGTCCAGGTGAAATCGTAGATGGAAAAAAAAAGAAGAGAGCGGGTCCCTGAGGTCGCCCCCCTGAAATACCTGACTGGCTAGGGGAGGGTCCACGCTGCTATTGGTTGTTGGGAGTACCCGCCTTCACATCCTTGTCACAGTGCCCGTCTCGGGCGGGGTCACACTAATTTTAAGAAATTAGTACAGGAATGTGATTAAGTTAGATAACTCTCAACTCTACCGAAATACACGGATATAGTTGGTCTCTTGATTTTTGTCATAAATTTATGGAGCTAACCATACCAAACACGATTACTTCCGGCTTCGTTTAGGGGGAGATGGTTGATAATTCGTTAGCGGCGTGGGCTGGCAACCTCGGAGACGCGGTGGGCTATACGGTAAGGACTCGGACATGGCTTTATTTATTTATTTGGCTCCGTTAGGCGTCAGAAACTGCAATTTTTATTAAATTTACTGAGAGGCTATTTTTCTCCATTCGTGAGCATGAATGGATTCTCCTAGAGATACTGGGAACGCTCGCTAGGCGTCAGTAGTGTCCTGCGCAAAATATAAGGGCAGTGATTGATTCTTTAGGCGCCGTGCTGGCGCGATCAGAGGCTACATTGATAGCGGGGTTCACACCTCGCCCTTGATCTGCGATGCGCAATCGTCTGGGCTTATGCCGGGTGGGGGTTAACCCCCTTCCTATTGTTACCTAATGCTTTGATCCCCGGGGCCTGGAGCTCCAGAAGGGAAGTGGAAGATAGCATTGGAAGGTTACACAGACACAGAGGCATTTTTAGGGTTTTCTGTATATACAAAGAGTTCCCTACTCAGGAAGGGAACTGGGGAGAGACAAACAGAATGATAATTGTCCTACATATTATAATACTGTATGTATTTTCTGGGCACACTGCACACTGCTTCCATAGACGTCTGCTTCACGTTCAACTTATGCACTAAATTCTTCTGACCAGCAGATGCCACTAGTGCACACTATGTTAATCAAAGCTTCGAGTAATAAACCCATTTTCAACACAACTAACAGAACATCCATGATTAGGATCGTTTCAGACAAGGGACAATGAACCCAGCCATGGCCCACCCCAACCCTCGTCCTGACCAAACCCCAACCCTAGGGTTTTTCTCAAATAATTTTTTGAAGGAGTTAAATTGGAGATTAGTTAGCCAGAATCACGTGTAGTGCAAAGTGGTCCGGTGCGTGAGTGGTGCTAGTCACGGTAAAAGACTCGGCCCCATTTCAGGTCTGTTGGCCTCAGACCACCGCCCTGCGTGCTGTCCAAGTGGACCCAGAGAGGCTGGCTACTCACCCATCTCCACTCAAGCAATCTTTGTTAACACCGCAAGGTAACCCAACTGCCCGAGTGGAGTCTGCGAGGTCTCATCTTGGGGCATACTCCAGTCTCCCCTAGGCCGGTTGTGAAAAGTACACAACTAACCTAGGTAACCTTTAAGATGAAAGCAAGTGCCAGTGTGTTAGGGTGTTAGCAGAACCTGCCCTGCACCGATGGGTACCTGTAAGGTCCCGGGAGGATTAGAGCACCTGAGCCAGCTGCGAAGCAATCGCTGCCTCCCAGATAATGCCAACCTCCACTCTGCGACACTGATACCAACAACCAACTTAAGGAGGGAGCCAGAGCCCAGTTACCAAGAGCCCCAAGAAGGCTGTGCAAGCCACGAACAAATCGTTGCCTCACATACTTCTCAAAACCCTCGGATCCTGTGCCCAAACAGACCGTTACGTTAACACCGCAAGGTATCCCAGTCTGCTTAACCAAGGGCCTGGAGCTACCGTGCATTACGGCAGCCCCAGGTGGCCCTGGGTGGAGGTCACAATCCAGCGGACAACTTCCCTACCTGTTCCAGCCGAGTATACACTCGGCCCTGGAACCCTTCGGGAAGCTATCAAGCTTCTACTGGGTTTGACCCCGCCAGGAGGCACGACATTCCAGCGGATTGTTTTTGGAAAACCGAAACAATCATCCTTCTACTGGAAGCGCCCCCCTCCGTTGGCTTTTGGAAGGCTGGCTGTCTAGGGTCCTGATTTGACCAACTTCTCATGTTCATGGTGTCGTGTACCAAGTGAATTTTACAGAGAAATAACAGAAGAGGAATCCTACAAAGAAATCTGTGATCTTTCCAATGCAAAGAACAGTTTGTTTCTCGCTTTTGCAGTTTTTGAGATATTAATGTTTAAAGTTGAAAACGTAAGTCCCATGGAGCTTATAAGTAAAAGTCATGCAAATTCAATCCAGCCAATCAATCTGAGTTTAGGTACAATGTTCAATTCATGGGGCTCCCTGTGTTTTTCTCTGAAAAGTCTTATTTGGTCAGCTCATTCTGGATAAGCTGCTTTGGCCTAGTTGTCTAAATCGTGCTTTTCCATGTGTGAGGTCATTGGTTCGATCCCACCTTGGTAACAAAGGCTAAATTCAGTTTCAACAAAACTATTTAATGATCTTTTCACATTAACCAGCATCTTTTTATTGCAAAGCTTAAGAAATTTCACAAAATTAACCGTTCATTGTTTCACTTTTTGAAAGTATTGAAAGCAGTTAATGCATCTGGGCAATATTTTAAAATGCACTTGACCTATGCGTTGTGGCTGTGGACGTACATTGTGTAGCCTATTTGGCAAAAATAGTATCTGAATAAGTTGAATTTTAATCACTATTAGTTTAATCGCTACTGTGCAGCCTAAATGGAATAAATGGAATGAAGCAGAAGCCGGTTCAAATTATTACGCAATCATACGCAAGCTGGATCCTTCAACTACACGGTCTTTTTTATGACCATATTGATAAATGAGACCCAATGTCTAGTACTGAAAGACAAAAGTCTTATTTGGTCTTTTCATTTCTGTTAAACTGCTTTGGCCAAGCAGTCAAAACCATGCTTTTCCATGCGCAAGATCAGTGGTTCGATCCCCGCTTGGTACCAAAGGCAAAAATCGTTTTTGACAAACGGTACTAATGGGTTTGATCTCACAGAGAGGAACGACATTCCATCAGATTAGTTCTTCACTTTCAAAAAACAATTTTTATCCGAATGGAAACTCAACCACCCAAGTCGAATTTTAGGCTGGCTGGCTGTCTAGGGTCCTGATTTGACCAACTTCTTGTTCATGGTGTCATGTACCAAATTAATTTTACAGAGAAAAAACAGAAGAGGAATCCTACAGAGAAATCTGTGATCTTTCCAACGCAAAAAACGGTTTGTTTCTCGCTTTTGTAGTTTTTGAGATATTAATGTTTAAAGTTGAAAACGTAAGTCCCATGGAGCTTAAAAGTAAATTCATGCAAATTCAATCCAGCCAATCAATCTGAGTTTAGGTACAATGTTCAATTCATGGGGCTCCCTGTGTTTTCTCTGAAAAGTCTTATTTGGTCAGCTCATTATAGATAAACTGCTTTGGCCTAGTGGTCTAAATCGTGCTTTTCCATGTGTGAGGTCAGTGGTTTGATCCCACCTTGGTAACAAAGGCTAAATTAATTTTCAACAAAACTATTTAATGATCTTTTCACATTAACCAACATCGTTTTATTGCAAAGCTTAAGACATTTCACAAAATTAACCGTTCACTGTTTCACTTCTACTTATACCACGTGAAAGTCCACCAATTATTATATGGTTGACTATAATAATAATAATAATAATAATAATAATAATAATAATAATAATAATAATAATAATAATAATATACTTTATTTATATAGCACCTTTCATACAACAAGTAGCAGCCCAAAGTCCTTCACACTAGGGAAATAATAATAATAAACAGTTAAAACAGGACAATATTGGGAACAAATTATTTAAAATGAATAAAAACACAAAAAAATAATAATAAAATGCGATAAAACTAAATAATAAAATAGGATAAAAACAAAATGCAATAAAACACAATGAAATACAAGACAATATAGATGTATATTTATAAAACAAGTAAAAGCAAAAGACAAGTAAAAACTAAAGTAGGATACAATCAAGTAAAAGCCATCTTAAAGAAGTACATTTTCAAAAGGCTTTTAAAAAGTGCTACATTTGCTGCCTCTGATCTGTCTGGGCAAGCTATTCCATATTGTGGGAGCATAGAAATAAAACAAAGCTTCTCCATTTCTTTTATAATTTACTTTTGGAATGCATAACAAGTTATCACCAGAAGATCTGAGGGCACATTTGGGCTGTTATCTATTCAGCAGGTCAGATATGTAAGGTGGTGCTAAACCAGTCAGAGCTTTAAAAAAAAGTAAAATCATTTTTAAATCAATTCTAAATTTCACGGGCAGCCAATGCAGAGATGCAAGTACAGGTGTGATGTGAGCTCTCTTCTTGGTTCATGTCAAGATTCTTGCAGCTGAGTTTTGCACAAGTTGTAGCTGCTCTATATATTTTTTTGGAAGGCCAGAGAAGAGAGAATTACAGTAGTCTAATCTACTTGTAACAAAGGCATGTATTAACCGTTCAGCATCAGCTTGCGTAAGGAAAGGCCTTACTTTAGTAATGTTCAGTAAAAAAGGCTACCCTTGTTACATTTCTATATGTGGCAGAAAGCTTAGGTCAGCATCCAAGATTACACCTAGATTCTTAACTTGAGGTTTATTGTTTGGCACTAGAGGTCCTAGGTTCTTAGATAATCTTTCTCTCTGGGCCTTAGATCCAACAATAATTAAAATTCTGATTTGACTGAAGAAAATTCTGAGACATCCAGAGATTAATATCATTCAAACAGTTTTCTAAGGAACTGATTTGGCTTTCATCCTCAAGCAATACAGAAATATACAGCTGTGTATCATCAGCATATCTATGAAAATTAACCCCATGTTTAGATGGCTCAGTTAGATATGAATAAAACCATGTAAGAGACCTACCCATTGTTCAAGTCGCTGTAGCAAAATTGTATGGTCCACAGTGTCAAATGCAGCACTGAGATCTAACAGAACAAGAACAGACACACCACCAGCATCTATGCACATTCGAATATCATTGATTACCTTGACTAGAGCAGTTTCTGTACTGTGGTTTGATCGGAAGCCTGATTGAAATTTCTCAAGAATGGTATTTTTACTGAGAAAATCATTTAACTGTCTAAAAAACACTTTTTTGATAATATTGCTTAATAAAGGGTTGATATGGGTCGAAAATGACTAAGAACTGAGGGATCCACATTACTTTTCTTTAGTAAGGGCTTTACAATGGCAGTCTTCAGTGCAGTTGGGAAGTTGCCAGTCTACAAAGAAGAGTTTACAATGGCCAAGACACTGTCTGACAAACAACTAAAAACGGTTTTAAAAAATCTTGTGGGGATAGGATCAAATACACAGGTAGAGGGTTTTAATGGCTGGACAATTTCATTGAGCATCAATCAGGCCAAATGCCTACAGTACTCGTAACTACCATAGTCACAACCAACAAAAGATTTACCCCGGTTACTTTTACGAATAGGCTATGAGAACAATTGTCTATTTGTCAGACACAGAAAATAAAGTTCTGACGCAAAATATTGTCAGGTTAAGATCGCATTGTTGCATTAATGTAAAAACTCACCATGAACAAAGCAAATGTTCAATTCAAGAGGCTACCTGTGTTTTTTCTCTTTTCATTAATTGTGAAAGTGTCTGTAGCTTAGTGGTTACAGTCTTGGGCTAGCATTTAACAGGTTGGCAGATCCATTCTCAGCTGATCCTAACTTTTATTTTCGTTACATAATAGGCCTCATTTATCATTCAGGCGTACGGTCAAATCTGATCGTAAAGTGAGCGTACGGCCATTTCAATGTAGTACATTACTACTACCACTGACACTCCTACTACCCCCATCTAAAACAGACACAAACCCCACTCCCCCTACCACTGACACTCCTACTACCTCCTTCTAAAACAGACACAAACCCCACTTTCCCTACCACTGACACTCCTACTACCTCCTTCTAAAACAGACACAAACCCCACTCTCCCTACCACTGACACTCCTACTACCCCCTTCTAAAACAGACACAAACCCCACTCCCCCTACCACTGACACTCCTACTACCCCCTTCTAAAACAGACACAAACCCCACTTTCCCTACCACTGACACTCCTACTACCCCCTTCTAAAACAGCCACAAACCCCACTTTCTCTACGACTGACACTCCTACTACCTCCTTCTAAAACAGACACAAACCCCACTCCCCTACCACTGACACTCCTACTACCCCCTTCTAAAACAGCCACAAACCCCACTTTCTCTACGACTGACACTCCTACTACCTCCTTCTAAAACAGACACAAACCCCACTCCCCCTACCACTGACACTCCTACTACCCCATCTAAAACAGACACAAACCCCACTCCCCCTACCACTGACACTCCTACTACCCCCTTCTAAAACAGACACAAACCCCACTTTCCCTACCACTGACACTCCTACTACCCCCTTCTAAAACAGACACAAACCCCACTCTCCCTACCACTGACACTCCTACTACCCCTTCTAAAACAGACACAAACCCCACTCCCCCTACCACTGACACTCCTACTACCCCCTTCTAAAACAGACACAAACCCCACTTTCCCTACCACTGACACTCCTACTACCCCCTTCTAAAACAGCCACAAACCCCACTTTCCCTATCACTGACACTCCTACTACCCCCTTCTAAAACAGCCACAAACCCCACTTTCCCTATCACTGACACTCCTACTACCCCCTTCTAAAACAGCCACAAACCCCACTTTCCCTATCACTGACACTCCTACTACCCCTTCTAAAACAGCCACAAACCCCACTTTCCCTATCACTGACACTCCTACTACCCCCTTCTAAAACAGCCACAAACCCCACTTTCTCTACGACTGACACTCCTACTACCTCCTTCTAAAACAGACACAAACCCCACTCCCCCTACCACTGACACTCCTACTACCCCCATCTAAAACAGACACAAACCCCACTCCCCCTACCACTGACACTCCTACTACCCCCATCTAAAACAGACACAAACCCCACTCCCCCTACCACTGACACTCCTACTACCCCCTTCTAAAACAGACACAAACCCCACTTTCCCTACCACTGACACTCCTACTACCTCCTTCTAAAACAGACACAAACCCCACTCCCCCTACCACTGACACTCCTACTACCCCCTTCTAAAACAGACACAAACCTCACTCCCCCTACCACTGACACTCCTACTACCCCCTTCTAAAACAGACACAAACCCCACTTTCCCTACCACTGACACTCCTACTACCCCCTTCTAAAACAGCCACAAACCCCACTTTCCCTACCACTGACACTCCTACTACCCCCTTCTAAAACAGCCACAAACCCCACTTTCCCTACCACTGACACTCCTACTACCCCCTTCTAAAACAGACACAAACCCCACTCCCCCTACCACTGACACTCCTACTACCCCCTTCTAAAACGGACATAAACCCCACTCCCCTACCACTGACACTCCTACTACCTCCTTCTAAAACAGACACAAACCCCACTTTCCCTACCACTGACACTCCTACTACCCCCTTCTAAAACAGGCACAAACCACACTCCCCCTACCACTGACACTCCTACTACCCCCTTCTAAAACAGGCACAAACCACACTCCCCCTACCACTGACACTCCTACTACCCCCTTCTAAAACAGACACAACCCCACTTTCCCTACCACTGACACTCCTACTACCCCCTTCTAAAACAGCCACAAACCCCACTTCCCCTACCACTGACACTCCTACTACCCCCTTCTAAAACGGACATAAACCCCACTCCCCCTACCACTGACACTCCTACTACCCCCTTCTAAAACAGACACAAACCCCACTCCCCCTACCACTGACACTCCTACTACCCCCTTCTAAAACAGCCACAAACCCCACTCCCCCTACCACTGACACTCCAACTACCCCCTTCTTTGGCCCTTGGACAAGATTTGGCCCTTGGACGAGATTTGAACCTTGGACGAGATTTGGCTGTTGGAAGAGATTTGGCCGTTTGGACGAGATTTGGCCCTTGGACGAGATTTGGACCTTGGACGAGATTTGGCCCTTGGACGAGATTTGGAACTTGGACAAGATTTGGCCCTTGGACGAGATTTGACCCCTAGGTGAGATTTGGCCCTTGACGACAAGATTTGGACCTTGGACGAGATTTGGCCCTTGGACGAGATTTGGAACTTGGACAAGATTTGGCCCTTGGACGAGATTTGGCTCTTGGACAAGATTTGACCCCTAGGTGAGATTTGGCCCTTGACGACAAGATTTGGACCTTGACGATGAGATTTGGCCCTTGGAAGAGATTTGGATGTTGGACGAGATTTGGACCTTGGATGAGATTTGGCCTTTTAACGAGATTTGGACCTTGGACGAGATTTGGCTCTTGGACGAGATTTAGCCCTTGGACGAGATTTGGCACTTGAACGAGATTTGGCCCCTAGACGAGATTTGGCCCCGGACGAGATTTGGCCGTTGGACAAGATTTGGCCCTTGACGTCGAGATTTGACCCCTATGCGAGATTTGGCCCCTGGAGGAGATTTGGCCCCTTGGCGAGATTTGGCCCCTAGGCGAGATTTGGCTCCTGGACGAGATTTGGCCCCTATGCGAGATTTGACCCCTAGGCGAGATTTGGCCCGTGGACGAGATTTAGCCCCTGGATGAGATTTGGCACCTAGGCGAGATTTGGCCCCTAGGCGAGATTTGGCCCTTGATGATGAGATTTGACCCCTTGGGCGAGATTTGGCCCTTGACAACAAGATTTGGCCCTTGGATGGGATTTTGCCCTTGGACGAGATTGGCCCTTGGACGGGATTTGGCCCTTGGGAGAGATTTGGCCCTTGGACGAGATTTGACCACTAGTCGAGATTTGGTCCCTGGACGAGATTTGGCCCTTGACGACGAGATTTGGCACTTGACTCCGAGATTTGGCCCTTGGACGAGATTTCTCCACTGGACGAGATTTGGCCCTTGGACGAGATTTGGCTCTTGGACAAGATTTGACCCCTAGGTGAGATTTGGCCCTTGACGACAAGATTTGGACCTTGACGATGAGATTTGGCCCTTGGAAGAGATTTGGATGTTGGACGAGATTTGGACCTTGGATGAGATTTGGCCTTTTAACGAGATTTGGACCTTGGACGAGATTTGGCTCTTGGACGAGATTTAGCCCTTGGACGAGATTTGGCACTTGAACGAGATTTGGCCCCTAGACGAGATTTGGCCCCGGACGAGATTTGGCCGTTGGACAAGATTTGGCCCTTGACGTCGAGATTTGACCCCTATGCGAGATTTGGCCCCTGGAGGAGATTTGGCCCCTTGGCGAGATTTGGCCCCTAGGCGAGATTTGGCTCCTGGACGAGATTTGGCCCCTATGCGAGATTTGACCCCTAGGCGAGATTTGGCCCGTGGACGAGATTTAGCCCCTGGATGAGATTTGGCACCTAGGCGAGATTTGGCCCCTAGGCGAGATTTGGCCCTTGATGATGAGATTTGACCCCTTGGGCGAGATTTGGCCCTTGACAACAAGATTTGGCCCTTGGATGGGATTTTGCCCTTGGACGAGATTGGCCCTTGGACGGGATTTGGCCCTTGGGAGAGATTTGGCCCTTGGACGAGATTTGACCACTAGTCGAGATTTGGTCCCTGGACGAGATTTGGCCCTTGACGACGAGATTTGGCACTTGACTCCGAGATTTGGCCCTTGGACGAGATTTCTCCACTGGACGAGATTTGGCCCTTGGACGAGATTTGACCACTAGGCAAGATTTGCCACCTAGGTGAGATTTGGACCTTGGACGAGATTTGGCCCTTGGACGAGATTTGGCCTTTGGACGAGATTTGGCCCTTGGACGAGATTTGGCCCTTGGATTTGGCCCCTAGGCGAGATTTGGCCATTGACGACGAGATTTGGCCCTTGGATGAGATTTCTCCACTGGACGAGATTTGGCCGTTGGACGAGATTTGGCCCTTTGACGAGATTTGGCCCTTGACGTCAAGATTTGACCACTAGGCAAGATTTGGCACCTAGGCGAGATTTGGACCTTGGATGCGATCTGGCCCTGGGATGAGATTTGGCCTTTGGACGAGATTTGGCCCTTGGACGAGATTTGGCCCTTGGATGAGATTTGGCCCTTGGACGAGATTTGGACCTTGGACGAGATTTGGCCCCTTGGGCAAGATTTGGCTCTTGATGACAAGATTTGGCCCTTGGATGAGATTTGGCCCTTGGAAGAGATTTGGACCTTGGACGAGATTTGGACCTTGGACAAGATTTGGCCTTTGGACGAGATTTGGCCCTTGGACGAGATTTGGCCCTTGGACGAGATTTGGCACTAGAACGAGATTTGGCACCTAGGCGAGATTTGGCCCCTAGACGAGATTTGGCCCTTGATGACGAGATTTGAGCCCTTGGGCGAGATTTGGCCCTTGGACGAGATTTGGCCCTTGTTGGCGAGATTTGGCCCTTGACGGCAAGATTTGGCCCTTGACGGCGAGATTTGACCACTAACCTTGACATGACCTCTAACCATGACCCCTAGGCGAAATATGACCCCTAACCTTGACCTGACCCCTAGCCGAAATATGACCCCAAACCTTGACATGACCCCTTGCCAGAGGTTCAGACGTCATTGCCTATGCTTGTTTCGTGCGATCAGTGTTGAGAAAAACTGCTTCACATTTGACGCATTCTCCAAAGCTTCGGGGTCAAGCCTAACATCAACATGTTTTGTGCTATCGGCAAGGGGCAATAGCCCTCAAGCTTGCCCCCAGCTAATAGCACAGAACATTGCGATGTTACACTTGATCCCAAAGCTACGGACCATTTTGTCAAAAATGTGAAGCGGTTC
The DNA here is from genome assembly GCA_029718625.1 of Synaphobranchus kaupii. Classification (NCBI taxonomy): domain Eukaryota; kingdom Metazoa; phylum Chordata; class Actinopteri; order Anguilliformes; family Synaphobranchidae; genus Synaphobranchus; species Synaphobranchus kaupii. Next base: position 3,495,262 of record JAINUF010000026.1, read on the forward strand.
AATTCAAAGCACTGTGCAGATGCTTGCTTCGTATGACCAAAACCATGCGATCAATGACGTCCGTAACTTTGTTTCGTCAGGCAAACGCATCACTGGTTTGGTTTTGGTATCACATTGGGTTTGAAGCAAGCTGTAGGCTATATTTGAAGATGTGGTGTGTTACAATCACATTGGCTGTTCAGTAACACAAGCACTTCACGGCCAAACTTAAACGCACTTTGAAATACACATGGATGACACTCTCATTGAGCCGTCATACATTTTTTGGCAAAATGCTTAAACAAAACAAAAATCCAACACCAAAACCAAACCAGTCATGTGTTTGTCTGATGAAACGAAGCTTTGGACGTCATTGATCACATGCTTTTGGTCATACGAAACAAGCATCGGCACAGTGCTTTGAATTAAACTGCTTCACATTTTTGACGCATGCTCTGAAGCTTCGGGATCAAGCGTAACATCACTGTTCTGTGCCATCGGCTAGGGGCGAGCTTGAGGGCTATTGGCTAGGGGCGAGCTTGAGGGCTATCGCCCCTAGCCGATGGCACAGAACATAGTGACGTTACGCTTGATCCCGAAGCTTCGGACCACGCGTCAAAAACGTGAAGCAGTTTAATTCAAAGCACTGTGCCGATGCTTGTTTCTTCTCACCAAAAGCATGTGATCAATGACGTCCGAAGCTTCGTTTCATCAGACAAGCACGTCACTGGTTTGGTTTTGGGGTCACATTTTTGCATTGGGTTTCAAGCAAGCTGTAGGCTATATTTGAAGATGTGCTACAAGCACATTCGGTGTCAGTAACAAACTTCACGGCCGAATTGAAACTGTCATCCATGTGTATTTCACTTTTATTGAGCCTTCATCCAAAGCTTCGGGATAACCCTAATTGCCAAAAAAATGTATGAAGGCCCAATAAGAATGCCATCCATGTGTATTTCAGTGTCCATTTCAATTTGGCCGTGAAGTGTTTGTGTTACTGAACAGCGAATGTGATTGTAGCACACCACATCTTCAAATATAGCCTACAGCTTGCTTCAAACCCAATGCAAAAATGCGACACCAAAACCAAACCAGTTACGCATTTGTCTGATGAAAAGCTTTGGATATCATTGATCACGTGCTTTTGGTCATATGAAACTAGCATCGGCACAGTGCTTTGAATTAAACTGCTTCACATTTTTGACGCATGCCCCGAAGCTTCGGGATCAAGCCTAACATCACTATGTTCTGTGCTATCGGCTAGCCCTCAAGCTCACCCCTAGCCAATAGCACAGAACATAGTGATGTTATGCTTCATCCCGAAGCTTCGGAGTACGCGTCAAAATTGTTAAGCGGTTCATTCAAATCACTGTGCCGATGCTGGTTTCTTATGACCAAAAGAACGTGATCAATAAAGTCCGTAGCAACGTTTTGTCTGACAAATGCGTCACTGGTTTGGTTTTGGCGTCGCATTTTACCATTGGGTTTGAAGCAAGCTGGAGGGTATATTTGAAGATGTGGTGTGCTACAATCACATTGGCTGTTCAGTAACACAAACACTTCATGGCCAAATTGAAACGCACTCTGAAATGCACATGGATGACATTCTCATTGAGCCTTCGTACATTTTTTGGCAACATGCTTAAACGGAACAAAAAATTTGAGTTACCTGCCAATTTACGACCCCGGAAACAACGGTGTAATTTCAGGAACTTTCCTGTTCTTTCCTCAAGTAGAGTATGCAGTACCTAAGCTGAAATTAAAGGGAAAGGACAGCCTGAATTTAGAAATTACAACATAACGACAGCTAATATCTTGTTATTTCCTCTAAAAGTATGCTATACCTCCACATATTTATTGTGTAAGAACCAATAAATATATGGAAACAGAAAATTAAAAACGACTTGAGGAAATTTGGACATAACGACAGAAAATGTCGTTTTTCCCTCCAGTAAATGCTATACCGCCACATAGTTTTGTAAAAACATATATAGGCGAAAGAATGACCTGAATTTAAAACATGGCTTATGATAATTAGAGGAATAATCAGGCTATAGCAGTTTATTTCTTTGAATGTAGGCCTACCTAGTGCATAGGCCTGCAGTTCAATGTGCCTCAAGCGGATATCATGGCTATAATAATGTGAATAGAAAATAACACACTTCAAGTAATTGGTTAAAATATTGGTTTTATTTGTACAATTCCATATACAAAGCATAAGTAATTCCGATATATATCGGATCTGTTGTGACCATACATTCATTTTAATTTAATTAATTAATATGGTGCATTAGTGTGGTTTCACCTGCCATTACATTGTTAATGTAATAAGTCTGCATGTAAGAGCGACATGCATTGCATAGTTGGAGATTCAAAGAATGGCTTACAGTGAAGTAGCCTACACGATCATGTTCCTCTGCTTCTGTGTCTGAGTGCTTCATTATGATTTCTAAACTAGCATCAGCTAGGCTACACGACAGGATCATGTAGCATGACACAGATGGGGAAATTATTATGAAGTTTCCTCATAGTTATACCGTTCAACAAACTGGGAAACATAGGAACATCACCGTAACTACTTGTCCGATGGGTCCTAAAAGGTAGTGAGACAGATTTGAAACTACTATGAAGTTTCCTCCTAGTTATAACTTAACCAACTGGGAACGCATGCAACATCACTAACTACTTGTCCGATGGGGCTTAAAATGTAGTGAGAAACCGATTGGAAACTACTATGAACTTTCATACTAGTTATAGATTAACTACAAACTGGGAAACATAGGAACATCACCGTAATGACTTGTCCAACAGGGCATAAAATGTAGTGAGACCGATTGGAAACTACTATGAACTTTCCTGCTAGTTATACCATAACACTGGGAAACTTTACCCTTTACCCCTTATTCTGATTATCGCGTGAAATAAGAGCAATCAAAAACATGTCGCCAAGGACTAGGCTCGTGTGGCTCGGCCATATGAGTGGGAGGCTATCACAGTTTATGGTCACGTCATCATAGTTTGCATATAGCAGGGCAATTAAAACGGGCCCAATTATCCTTATATTGATGTTAAATAGATCAATTCAAGTCCACAGATGAGCCAACTAAGCCTGACACACCGCATAAAACAATAAAGGAACAAATTGAAGTAGCCGTCTCGTTTTCACTTCCACTCCGGATCTAAATACAAGGGTCTTGACTCTTTGTCCAGCCTGCTGAGAATATGCAATTTGGAATTTGCACACATACTAGGCCTAACATTACACCGCACAAGTGCTGTTGTTAATTGATGCAGTAGCCTAGAAAACACCACCAAAGCCGGTTTAGCTAGCGTTAAATCATTGCTGGCCACCCCAGCAGTGTCGATTTGCTAGCGTATTGGAGCAAGTTGGCAGATAAGCATCCCAGATAGCAAAATTGCTGCGGCCCAAATCCGGCCCACACCCGACACGTTCATCCGGCCCACATACCGCGTGGAATGATGGCACTTGGGCGGTCCGCTCCTGTTTGCCAGATCTGGGCCAGTGATGGCACTTGGGCGGTCCGCTCCTGTTTGCCAGAGCTGGGCCAATGTTGGCACTTGGGCGGTCCGCTCCTGTTTGCCAGATCTGGGCCAGTGATGGCACTTGGGCAGTCCGCTCCCGTTTGCCAGATCTGGGCCACAAGCAGGTCACAGCTGTGGCCCAGATCCGGCACTTTCCTCCGGCCCACATACTTCATGGAATGATGGCACTTGGGTGATCCGCTCCTGTTTGCCAGATATGGGCCACAAGCAAGCCATAGTAATGCCACACGTCAACCAAGAACTAACCAAATAAAGCAGACCCGGCCCTAATCTGGGCCACAGTTCATTTAACCCTTTCCAGCCTAAGCGAATATTGGGTCAACATTCTATTCCATTTTATTTCTTAATGTCCGTTGCAAAAATGTTTGTAGTGTGATCATATTACATCACATACCTAAACTTGATATACCATTGTAAACAGGATAACTGGGGCTTTCAATTGATATAAGAAATAATAGGATTACTTGATGGCAATATCATCAATTATGGAAATACATTTACCAACTAAATTTATAAAACATTCTAAATGGCTATTTTCTAATGAGAAACCTACTATTTTACCCATTTCATGTTCAAGATAGGGGGAAACTTACAGTGTATGATATCTTCACCATTGTGTGAGTCATATAGAATAGGAATCAGAATAGATTTATCTTCTACTGCTCAAAAGTTATAACCACTTCAGTGATGGGTAAGAAAAGGCTAAATAAACACTTTAGAATGTTAGGTTCATTGAAAATATGACATGTGTATGCAAAACTGTTTGTGGTGTGATCATATTATGTTACACCCCTAAAGATAATATACCATTTTAAACAGGATAACTGGAGCTTTCCATTTATATACAATAATATGCTTACTTTAACACAATATCATCAATTATTAAAACAAATCACAAAATAAATAATAAAAAAACTTTCTAAATGGCTATTCTCCATGAGAAACCTAGGTTTTTAAACATTTCATGTTCAAGATTGAGGGAGACAAACTGTGTGGTATCTTCACTGTTTTGTAAGTGATATAGAGTAGAAATCAGAACAGATTTATCATTTACTGCTCAAAAGTTATAACATCTTAATGACGTATGGGAAAAGGCAAAAAAAAATGTTTTAGTAGAATGTTAGCTTCATTGACATTTTACATTACCACTTATCCATACTCCTAATGGGTCACTGTTGAGAATCTGTTGATATAATGCTAAATTGAAAGACACGTACACTGAAATATACAATTTATGTGTTCAATGAAACACACACTTTATTTAAAAAAAATGTATAACATAGTTAATGGATGAACTAAGTAAGTGGATAACATTGTAAAACAAATAAAAACAAGATACAACCCATGGCAATTATCAGTTTAGATACCCGTAAAATTAATGCATTGGATTTATTTACAGTAAAATCATTAATGTATTAGTATAGATACAGCAGACAAATCTATGGTCAAGCATAAATACCTTCAATATATTCAAAAATCAAGAAGATAACAGTAAGTGCATGCATGCCCTGATGGTCCTCCGTGTCGTGCTCTGCAATGACCCTCAGCACCCTCCTTCTCTTCAGGGACTGTATCAGATGGCTAAATGTCCATCCTTTGCTGCAATACATAAATATGTAATCATTTACCATTTTATTAATCCATAACATATCATATAAAACCATTTCTGAGTAATTAAAGGGCTTGCAATAACATCATCTTACAGCAAACGCTTTATGCTTAAGTCAGGAATAGATAAAATAGCTATTCTGGACACAAGCATAATGTCCATCCATCACTGTAATAGATACATATATTATCAGTTGACATTTCATTAATGCATAACATATAAAACCATTTCTGAGTCATTAAAGGGGTGTATAATGAGAATGACATTTTACAGAAAACAATTTATGCTCCAGAATAACGTTAGATAAAAAGCACAACAATAACACAATGTTAGACTACTTAACACAATGTTAGACTACTTAGCATAATGTCCATTCATATAAGATATTGTTTTGAATGAACAGACTTAAATCAACAGTGACATTGGCTCAACTGAATGATGTATTTTTGTCATATTTGTCTAAACAGGCTAATCTTGCTCAAGTCAAAAACGTGAGTCAGAAAATAAAACGGAAAGCTGACGTTATGTTAGGAAATGTTTGCTGTTTAGTTCTCTACTCCATTCATTTTCGACAGGACTGATCAACAACAACCTTCAAATTTATACATAACGTTATGTTAAAAAACTAGCTAGTTAGTACTTGCTATTGATAAGACTAATAGTTGAGTATAATATTAATAAAGCTAGCAAGACAGACAGCAGAGCTAACGTTTCAAATTAGGAAAACAAAAACGCAGAAAAGAAATTGGCTGTTCGCGCGGCGAGACGATGACTGCTCACTGTTAGACTAACGTTATTTGTTTTAGCTTTAGTTAGCTATTATTTAGTTATCAAAGTCTACACTAAGATACAGAATATATTCACATCTAACGTTATCACTTCACTTATTCATTGTATGACAGACTTTTTCACAATTTCATCTCGAAATTAGCTGGGGGAACAACAACACAGTGGCATCATTTGAAGCTAGAGCCGAACGTTAGCTACCTTAGCGACTTTCAAGTGAAAATATGAGAAAGTCTGCGGTACAAAAACAGGATTTTATTCAAAATAAAATCGTTTCTGAAGTAATATCTATGGTTAATTATTATCTTAAATATTTCTTACCTCAGGGGGTTTACTGGCTTTCCCTCAGTTGCAGTAAAGTCTTCAGACGATAGTCTTCTGTCCAAGGTGGTCCGCTCCGCCCGCAGTGAAGCAAATGGAGATTTACGAGGTTGACGGGCGGTTTTATTTAGCGGTCTACAAATAAATCCCCGCCCACTAAGCTCATGAACCAATTATATGCAATTGTAGCTTATTTTGTCATCTGTAACTAGCAGTTTTCAAAAAGAAAATCAGTGATTGGACGGCAGAGCTATTATACGTCAAACCATCAGAACAATTGTACTGAAATTAGAACGGTCCGGCTTTAACCCTGGACTGGCCCACAATCCTCATGTTCAGTAATGGGATTACCTGTTAGATGACTGTTAGATGCCAGATTAACAGACTGTTGTTAGAATGTAAAAATTTGGTTTGCACCCAGATTCGTTTTTGTCGACGGTGCCACTTCTTTTCCAGAGGTAGCCCACATTTGTTTTGTGATATTTGGGCCATATTTGCCATGTCATATGTGGGCCACGTTAGGCTCACACTCTGATTAGCCAGTGATGACTGTGCTGCATCTTTGCCAAAACTGGCCCAGATATGTTTTAAGATAACCGGGCCACATTTGCTGTATCATATGTGGGCCACTTTTGGTTTACACCCAGATTAGTCTTTGTCGACTGTGCCACATCTTTGCCAAAGGTAGCCCACATTTGTTTTGTGATATTTGGGCCATATTTGCCATGTCATATGTGGGCCACTTTTGGTTTACACCCAGATTAGTCTTTGTCGACTGTGCCACATCTTTGCCAAAGGTGGCCCACATTTGTTTTGTGATATTTGGGCCATATTCACCATTTACCTCATGGGCCACATCCAGATTACACATGGCCAAGAGTACCGCATCTTTGCCAAAAAAGGCCCACATTTGATTTGGGATATTTGGGCCATATTTGCTATTTTACATGTGGGCCACTTCAGGCTCACATCCATTTTGTCCGGGCCAGAAGAAGGCCAGCAGTGCCACATCATTGCCGGAAGTGGCCCACATCCGTATGCTATCTGGGATGTAACCATGTAACCAGAGAGGGTATTGAGGGAATCTTTCATGTAACTGTTAGCAGCGCGAAAGGGAGGTAAAGCGGAAGTCCTGTTGAACGCCTGTTCCGGTATACTGCTACATGCTATGTTAGTGCATTTCATCGTAGACGGCAAAAGCAATAGCTTCATATAAGCAAATGTCATACTTACGAGCGAACCATCAGATTTGTGGACCAAATACAACAACTGTAGAAATACATATATATCTAAGACAACAATTACAATGACGTAGTCCATTCTCAGCTGGCCTGTCTCGTGGGACGTACCAAAACAATCGCAGCCGTGGGGTTTTTTCTCAAGCTTGACATCGGTTGCAGGTTGCTAGTCTTCCATACATGGTCTGATCAATAATTATTTTAAACTCTAGTCAGACTTCTGTCAAAGAAAGTTTATTTTGGAATCAGGATTTTAAACTGATGTCAAGCTTGAGAAAAATCCCCATGGCCGCTATTGTTTTTGTATGTCCTACGAGACAGGCCATTCTCTGAATCTCCAACAATGCAATGCGCATAGCTCTTACAAGCAGACATTGTTATTACATTAACAATGTAATACGAGGTAAGACCACACTAAATACAGCAAAGCAATAAATGGAAATAATGAATTGAATTTATAGACAGAACAAATCGGAATGAATTGTATGAATAAAATCAATGTGGAACTTGAAGTGTGCTATTTTCTATTTACATTATGTTATCCATGATATGCACTTGAGGCACATTCAACTGTAGGCTTACGCACTAGGAAGGTCTACATTAGAAGAAAGAAACTGCTATAGCCTAATTATTCCTGTAATTATCATAAGCCATGTTTTAAATTCAGGTCATTCCTTCTATATATATATATATATATATTACAAAACAACTATGTGGAGGTATAGCATACTTTCTAGATTAAATAACAAGACTTTAGCTGTCTTTGTCGTAATTTCCCAATCTAATTTTTAAATGCAGGCCGTCATTAGGGCGTAAATTGATAGGGTACCAAGTAGAACTACAACTACCACCATTGAATAATATTGCTGAGAGATAAGCGCGCAGCAATAACTATTGAGAGATCAGGGTGAGAATCTGTTTATTTCTGTAGCAAAAGTTGACTACATTTTAAATTTAATTTTTTTAACCTCTTCCTACCGAGGGCAAAATAGGCCAATTTTCGCCTGTTTTCACTAGTGACAAACAAAGGTGGTTATCTCAAAAACTATAAATGGTACAAATATGGTTCATGGCTTTTATTAAAGAAGACACCTGCAGTATTACGAATAAGCAGTGATAACTCATAGAAATCCAGTTTTTGATACTTAACTACAACAATTTATGTACAGAAAATATAAAAAAACTAAAAAACGGGTACCTACATTCAAGTTTAAGAATTTTTACCTGGGGAGCTACAAATGCAATCAAGGAAATGACTCCTCTATCTGATTCATCAATATGCTGCCTACCTCTGGTAACAATCTGGTGTCAATATCTCAAAGCATTCAAATTTTACAGGGTTTTTTTCAGGTGAACCTTTTTCGTTATCCAAATGGTGCCAAATGTGCCAAAAATGGCAATGTTCCAGAAAGGTCTCAATATGATTTATTTTTTAGGTTTTTACAAAAAAATGAGATAATTTGTCAATATTGGCAATAAAAGTTCATTTTTAGACGTGTTCTTGTTGCTCTTCATATTACACAACTAACTACCCGAGGTCACAAAAAGCTGTCAAAACCCATGTAGCAGCACAGTGAATCTTGTGTATTTCACCAGAGCCCCATTAGCCAGAAATGAGTCCAGGAATGTGCAAACAGGTTTTCAAATGAATAATGGGAATAGTATGAAACTTCCCTACACATTACTGCTTGCCAGTCCTGTCCTTTATTCTGTTGCCACCTCCTATGACAGGGACGTTGGGGTTGGGTTTTAGGAGGCAAAACTTTATACATGACAAACATACATCAACTATATACAAGTGCACTAAGGTGTACTACTAAAAGTGCAGTGGATAAAAAATCAAAAGTCCACCAGTTTCCTAGATAAAAAATAAAAACACCCCTGCTGTAACAAATAAAAAGATCCTTGCCCTCTAATTGCTGAAGTTACTGTATTTACACAAAGAAAGTACAAAATGGCAGGGTCCAAAAAGCTTAAAAAAAATGAACTAAAAACAAAAAAAGGCAAAGGATCAAAACATGGGGGTGGAGGGTGAGGAGAGATTATTTAACCATTCATACAGAAGCCATTTAGATGACACATTCCCTCAGGAGAGCAATCTGCATCATTACAAACCCCACTAACCCTGTCCATGGAATTGTCCACCATGTTGATATACCCATTAGTCCTCCTTATACAACAACAATCAACAATAATAATAATAAACAAGTACTCCCTCATGTTATCATGTTCTCTCCCTCATACCATGCATAAATTGCCATTTTGTTTACCTGCACAGCTTTCTGTACTGCATACAGAACAATTTACTCATGTGGAACAATGACTTTACTAAACACTTCCAGAAGCCATTTCACACTCAAAAAAATCGATTTAGTAGCTCATCTCAGACACAAATAGATAGCTAGCTGCTTATTACCTGTAATTTTGCTTGCTAGCTTGCCACTGTAAAGGTAATACTATCTATATTAATTTAGCTGAGAGGGACCGATTTTATGCATAAGTATATAAGGTTAGTTAGCTTCACAGAAGAAACACAGGGATTCACGCATTGCAGCTAAATTGCACATTTCCTTCCATGCTTACACCAAACTTACCGTTTCCACAAACATCTGTGTTGTTGGCAACGCCACGTAACACGTGCGAGTTTGTCAACACAGACAATACACCCTAAGTTTACTTCATAAATTATTTATCATACCGTTGGAATGCGCAATTTGTAATATTAATTGTATGAAAAACAATAAAATACAGTTGACAATGTAATTACGAACCCGCATGGCATTGCGTGAATTCACACTGGTATATCGAAAAATCGGTAATTACATTACATTACATTTATTTAGCAGACGCTTTTATCCAAAGCGACATACAGTAAGTGCGTACAGAGACATCATCAATATTACAGAACAGACAAGGCAAAGCACATCCTTCGCATAATGTAGCAGCTACATTATGTGAAGGATGTGCTTTGCCTTGTCTTTTCTGTAATACCACCAGCCCTAACGACGTTACCTGCCATGGCGAAATTCAATGCGTTCATAGCATAACACTGTTAGTATGATAAAACAACTTACATGTCAGCAACATCATCTCGGTCATCAGTGGATTCAACGTCACTGAGACAGGATGAGTCTCCCTCGGCAAAAACATCTTCTGGCTTATCCAGTTCGTCTAGCACTTGGTGCACGGATAAACGCCTCCAAAATCTCGACATAACTACACAAAAACTGTATCAAAAATACTCTAAAGTAAAAAATGTAACTGCGGGCCTTACCTAATTAATTGTGCTTTGCTAAACGGAATGTAGCGAGCTACACTACAAGGTAAAAACACTGCGCCATTTTGGTTCGATAATTACGCGTGCTTGCAACTTCCTCATACGCACGGCACGATTTACATGTTTTACGACGGCTATAGTGTTCAATGAGGGCTCCTTTGAAAGATAAGAGTCTTGACTTTTCGCTGGAATATTTGACAGACAGTTTTAAAACCCAATGGAAAGCAAATAATACTCGGAGTGGAGGCGGGTGGAAGACAGTTTTTCCCACTTCAGATAGGCCTATTGTGCTATCAGTCAAAGAAATACACCCAATTGACGACAGTTTTGCATAAGTCTCTGCAAGCATGTTCAAAACAACTCTGGCTAACATATACTAAGCCACGGGATTGGTACTCCAGAAACTGGCTGAGTTTCACAACGCCAAAGTGAACACAGCCGAACGAGTTGTAATCAAGTGCAAAAAAGCACAAGTCGGTTTAAAATTGGAAAAAAATAATGTACAGCCGTATGAAAGTTTTAAAGTATTTTTTCTTGAAGCCTAAAGGTATAATGATTTTTCAAACCAAAGTTTTGTGAAATACAATTAAGCAGAACAGTTTACCAGCACATTGTTTATGGTGTGACATCAAGCTGCAATACATGTTTGAGAATTAGGTCAGAGTTTCCAACGTTATTTATGAAGTTTTATCCCGATGTTTTGGGCTTAAAAACCACTTTCCCAGAAGGAATGGATATATCTTAAGGATATTTAATCAAAATATTGAGGTGAGCAGTTTATTATATATTATTAAATTAATGAAATGTATAATTTAATAATTTCCGTAACGCCCGCGTTACCGCTAGGGGGCGTTTGGTATTAAGAGGTTAAAGTACAGTGCATCCGGAAAGTATTCACAGCGCTTCACTTTTTCCACATTTTGTTCAGTTACAGCCTTATTCCAAAATTGATTAAATTAATTTTTCCCTCAAAATTCTACACACAACACCCCATAATGACAATGTGAAAAAAGTTTTTTTCAGATTTTTGCAAATTTATTAAAAATAAAAAAATAAAATTTCTCATTTACATAAGTATTCATACCCTTTGCTTTAACGTATTTTTAAAGTATCATATTTCATATTTGGTCGCATATCCTTTACATGCTGTTACTTCCTGAAGTCTGTGACCATCAACATCAAAAAACTGTCGATATCTTATTTTCAGGTACTGTTACAAGCGATACTATAACCTCTCTGCATTTGAATGGATCTCTATGGAAATTGGGGGGTGAGACTAGATTCAGCTGTAAATTACACTGGTACAGTATGGAACACATGGCTGCCTAAATGGCTGTAAGTTATCAAGGGTCTGAGCTATCAAACGAGCCCCAAACCATCACTCTGTTGCCAGATATGGAGTAGATGTGGATGGATCACTTTAAGGGTTGTTTCTCCTGACTTTTTTCCCCCATAGAGTTCTATAGGAAAATGAGTCCGGAGAAATAACCCTTGCAGTGATCCATCCACATCTACTCCATATCTGGCAACAGAGTGATGGTTTGGGGCTCGTTTGATAGCTCAGACCCTTGATAACTTACAGCCATTTAGCCAGCCATGTGTTCCATACTGTACCAGTGTAATTTACAACTGAATCTAGTCTCACCCCCCAATTTCCATAGAGATCCATTCAAATGCAGAGGTTATAGTATCGCTTGTAACAGTACCTGAAAATAAGATATCGACAGTTTTTTGATGTTGATGGTCACAGACTTCAGGAAGTAACAGCATGTAAAGGATATGTGACCAAATATGAAATATGATACTTTAAAAATACGTTAAAGCAAAGGGTATGAATACTTATGTAAATGAGAAATTTTATTTTTTTATTTTTAATAAATTTGCAAAAATCTCAAAAAAACTTTTTTCACATTGTCATTATGGGGTGTTGTGTGTAGAATTTTGAGGGAAAAAATGAATTTAATCAATTTTGGAATAAGGCTGTAACAGAACAAAATGTGGAAAAAGTGAAGCGCTGTGAATACTTTCCGCATGCACTGTAAGTCGAACAGTAACCTGGTGGATCAATTAACAAGTCAAAACAAGGTCTAAATCAGGTCTTAAAGGGATAGTTGGAGAATTTAGGTGAGCACAAAGTAAAGGATTCAACGATAGTTTGACTTGAAAAATGATGGTATAATCACAGAAAATAACCCCGATAGACTGTCGTCGTATTTTATTTGCTTTGGGTGCACTGTGGAGTGTTTAAGTGCGTTTGGTTGTGGATGCTACTCGATACCTCAGAGTTGCACTAGCATTAGCAATGTGTGTATGTCCAAAAGAAGGGACAGAATTATCTGAAAATGGTTTCCATCAATCAACTACATCATGGGAAAGTCGTAATTGAGACATTATGTCAAAAATTCCGAACTATCCCTTTAAGGTTAAATAATTTTATTAAATAAAAAAAATTAAATTAGAATAATGACTTAAAATCATACATTCACTAATGAGTGTAGGCTGACTACTTATAATTTACAAAGAGGAAGACATTAAACCAGACATTAATTAGAACATACCAGCAGAGAGAGAAGCCAGAAATTGCCAATATTATTTACCCTCCAGCTGAACAGGAACAAAATGAAACGCACAAGGAACCACCAGCACATAAAATAAAAGAGGACAAACTTATTCACTGACTCAAACTGAACTGACTTCTTCTTTCAGCACTCATAAATATCTCCACAGGAAGAGCATCCCTGTCCTGATTGGGTTAATGTGTGAGAAAGGGTGTGGGGGGGGGGGGTCATTTATGACAAAGACTGGCTGGTTGATGTTTGTGGGGGTGAGTGAGTGAGAGACAGAAGGAGAGGGGGGGGAGCAAAAGATGGAGGAGTTGGGTAGTTTACTTGTATCTAAATATTAGATATCCTACACTTTATATGGTGGTCTCAATCATGAGGCATGTATAAGTTTCATCTTTCAATGAGGGGGTATTTAATTCATTTGAAATGTGTAAGCAAAGCATGCAGATGTTATGGCCTGTAGCTTTAAGAGGGGGGTGTGTGTCATCAATGAATGTATTTTTAATTATTCTATTGCCATATAAGCGCCACTCCATTCCTCTTATTGACTGAAAAATATGTACATTGGTCATTGACTAATTATGTTAAATTTCTGCATGTGTATGGGACATGCACTGTTTTTCAGGACTGGTCCTGGACTACATCAATGTGGAAATGGAGCCCTTGCAGCCCCTCAGGGATGTTCATACCAGCTCTTCTGAGGATGGTGACTTTTTCTCATCCAAGTCTAATGCACAAAGTACCAAAGAGCTCTGCTGTCCACACCGATCTGCTGAATACCTTCTCCTCCGTATGCAAGGTGTCCAAGTTAAACACACCCCTTCCTGCCTCAGTTGCATCTGAAAGACTATTATTTCACACCAGGAGAGCCAGGATGTACTCTAGAAATAGTGAAAATCAGCTTCTGCTAAAGCTCAACAGAAGCTTTTACAGCTTTGAATAGTAACATCTTGGAAAAAAGAGCTTGACAGTCAGATTCTGTGTAGCCTGATAGTTTCTTCTTCTGAAGATAACAGGGATAGTTTAACCATGTAAGGGGGTAGTTCACCCACATCGCACAATTTTATAATAGCTGTCTTACCTTGTGGCCTATGGGCTTGTAGTATTCACAGATTGCCTCTTGACTTGACAGTGGCTAATGTAAGTATCATGTATATGTGTAATTTCAGGGTCCAGAACTCCAGGGCCTAGTAGGCAAAACAGCTATTACAAAAGTATGCAATTTGACTTTCCCTTGAAACAATGTAGATATGTTTTCTGCTACACAAGTCCAACCCTCATACTGAATTAAGGTTCTTTATTGTCCCTTTTCATTGCAAATCTAACAAATTCTAGATATTATTCACAGTGTTGTATTCTGCAATTGTGCTGTAGGATGCAAGTCAGTGCACTCTTGTCCTCCAGATCACGCACAATGCATGGTCTGTGTGTGTGTGTGTGTGTGTGTGTGCATACATTACCGTTCAAAAGTTTAGAATCACTGAGACATTTTTATGTTTTTGAAAGAAATTGATACTTTTATCAACAGTCCAGACATTGATAATGTTATAAACTACTATTTCTATTTCATTCCATTTCTACTTTAGCAATTGTAGCCATTTTTACACATAGTCCCCCCCCCCCATTTTAGGGCTCAAAAGTAGTTAACATAAATTTAAATAAAGTCATTATATTTAATATTTGGTTGCATATCCTTTGCCTGGAATGACTTCCTGATGTCTATGACCCAACAACATCAAAAGACTCTTGATATCTTATTTCCAGGTACTCTTACAAGCGATAATACAACCTCTGAACTTCTCTGCATTTGAATTCATCTCTATGGGAATTGGGCGGTGGGACTAGATTAAGCTGTAAATTACATAGGAATGGTATGGAACACATGGTTGGCTAAATGGCTGTAAGTCATCAAGGGTCTGAGGTATCAAACAAGCCTCAAACCATCACTCTACTGCCAGATATGCAAAGGCACAGTCAACTTAGTGTATGTAAACTTCTGACCCACTGGAATTGTGATATAGTGAATTAAAAGTAAAATAATCTGTAACCAATTGTTGGAAAAATTACTTGTCATGCACAAAGTAGATGTCCTAACTGACTTGCCAACACTATAGTTTGCTAACATAAAATCTGTGGAGTGGTTAAAAATGAGTTTTAATGACTTCAACCTAAGTGTATGTAAACTTCTGACTTCAACTGTATATATACAGTATACAACAGAAGTGAGTACACCCCTGTGCAATATCACTTAAATGTCAAATGATTCAAAATTGTATCACCTCTCAATAATTGCATTATTTCTAAGTTGACAAGTAGAGTGTTTCCTCTAATGAACAATCAAAAACAAATACTTTAGCAAGACTATAGTGAAAATACAGGCCTCAAAGTATAAACTCAATGCAACAAAAGTGAATACACCTGTGATCACTGACGCACAAGTTAGAAAGTTACACAAGTTAGTTAATATTTGGTTGCATATCCTTTGCATGCCATGACTTCCTGATGTCTGTGACCCAACAACATCAAAAGACTCTTGATATCTTATTTGAATGGATCTTTATGGGAATTAGGGGGTGGGACTAGATTTAGCTGTAAATTATGCTGGAACAGTATGGAATACATGGTTGGTAAAATGGCTGTAAGTCATCAAGGGTCTGAGGTATCAAACGAGCCTCAAACCATCACTCTGCTGCCAGATATGCAGTAGATATAGATGGATCACTTTAAGGGTTGTTTCTCCTGACAAATTTTCCTATTGAACTCTATGGAAAAATAAGTCAGGAGAAGAAACCCTTCAAGTGATGGTTTGAGGCTTGTTTGATACCTCAGACCTTGATGACTTACAGCCATTTAGCCAACCATGTGTTCCATACTGTTCCAGTGTAATTTACAACTAAATCTAGTCCCACCCCCAAATTCCCATAGAGATCCATTCAAATGCAGAGATGTTAGTAGAATAAAATAAGATATCAAGAGTCTTTAGGGTTTTTCCTCCACAGTTGCAATCCCAGAATTTTATTTCTGATATAATGAGGGTAAATAATCCCTCTAAACATGAAAAGCACATAATTAAGAAAAAATTACAGTTTGTTAAATTTCTTGGATTGTAATTGTGGTTGGAACGAAAACCAGCATACACAGGGGGGCCCCAGGACCGAGCTTGGGAACCACTGACATAGGTTTTAAAAAATTAAATCCCATCACGTAACTTTTACAACAAAAAATGTATGGGAGTCAATGACAGATGTGGGATTTTAAAATAAGGTATGGGACACAAATTGTGAGTAGTTACGGTAGTTGGCATGGTAGTTACGGATAGTTTAATAGCCGCATGCCAATTATCTTCTAAAATGCATCCATATGCTTTATGCTTCGATGGTAACGTACGTAACTATGGTGAGGACGCACTACGGTGACGAAGGAGATCACGTCCTGAAATCTCCTGGATCCCCACAGAACTGTATGTATCCCATCCAGGCACGACTTTAAGGCACTAAACAGTTACTGAAAAAAAAAGTTCTGCTCAATTGCAGCACAGGAAAAAGGTTTTAAACATCGATTGTGGGCCCCATCAACAAATATTCAACTATCCTGATTCATCCCGAGTATATACATGTTTAGCCCTCTCGGTGTGGTCCCATGTGACAGGAGGGGAAAGGGGTGTGGTCCCATGTGACAGGAGGGGAAAGGGGTGTGGTCCCATGTGACAGGAGGGGAAAGGGGTGTGGTCCCAGGTGACAGGAGGGGAAAGGAGTGTGGTCCCAGATCCTGGCGGCGACCAGCAGTCACAGCCTCTCTTTCACCATCTTCTCAATAGCCTTGAACACATCTGGATCCTCAATAGTGGGAGTGATCTTGGATCAGAGACATACAAAGCAGCAGCACATTAGCAATACTGTATTAGCATCATTACATTAGCAATACTGCTAATACAGTATAAATGTAATAACTTTAATGCATCACTGCATTAGCAATACTGTATTAGCATCACTGCATTAGCAATACTGTATTAGCATCACTACATTAGCAATACTGTATTAGCATCACTACATTAGCAATACTGTATTAGCATCACTACATTAGCAATACTGTATTAGCATCACTGCATTAGCAATACTGTATTAGCATCACTACATTAGCAATACTGTATTAGCATCACTGCATTAGCAATACTGTATTAGCATCACTGCATTAGCAATACTGTATTAGCATCACTACATTAGCAATACTGTATTAGCATCACTACATTAGCAATACTGTATTAGCATCACTACATTAGCAATACTGTATTAGCATCACTGCATTAGCAATACTGTATTAGCATCACTACATTAGCAATACTGTATTAGCATCACTGCATTAGCAATACTGTATTAGCATCACTGCATTAGCAATACTGTATTAGCATCACTGCATTAGCAATACTGCTAATACAGTATAAATGTAATAACTTTAATGCATCACTGCATTAGCAATACTGTATTAGCATCACTGCATTAGCAATACTACATTAGCTTTATCCAAATGGGGCTATTTTTATTAAGATTGGGTGGGTTTATAGTTTTAAAATCTGGCTACACTGTATGTGTTCAGAGCATAGACTGTAGAAAAATGGTTCAGAGCTGCGGACAGCGTTTCTCAATGTGAGCAAATACATTAATGGAGAAGTCAATTCCTCATATAGAGAAACGACGGATTGAGAAAGCTAGCTAGCGAGCACAATCTGCCAACTAGTCTCAGCCTCAGCCGCTTTGACGCAGTTCGTACGCAGCGCCTGATGCATAGGCTTGCATAGGCTTGCATAAGCTGGGTAGGACTGGAGAAAACTGAGTCAGCACGCGATGCATTGGGTTTTATCAGTCCGTCGGAAAACAAGTTGGGCTAACTAATCGGTAGCTAGCGAATGCTGTGAATCCATCAATAACAATGAGTGTCTCGGACAAAGACTAAGAGCTTAACGTTTGATTGAAGAAAGTTTTTGAAGTTCACACTGTTTTACTGTAGATCGTCGTGCTATTTGTGTAAATCACATTTGTTTCACACGGGTCTGTTCTTGTTGTAGCGCTGTTTCTGAATTGACCATAGACGGTCTGTGGTTGGTTATATTGCATGTAAATCAAAGGCACCATCTCGTCAAAGCGGGCGGCTCGTTACCGCGTTAGGCAAGTCTATGGACCAGACTTTGTGTTTATCACTAAGTCTGGCCTTCAAAAGAATAACTGTAAACTTGCTTTAGTCCACCCACTAATTTTGCCTAATTCCAAGTGAACCAGGTTCCAACCCTCCATGTAGGCTATTTAGAGTTACTGACAGCGTTTCTTATGAGCTACAATAACACAATAAGTGGAGGTCAAATTCGAAAATATTGAAAAAAATGGTGGGTGGATAGATTGTATATTGCTGAGAGCAATATAGCGATCTTGTATCTGAGAAAGCTAGCTACATGACCATACTCACTGGCATCCGATGCAAGTCTAAATCGAAAACAGATAGCTAGCTAGCTTTCTCTATCAGTTCTCTCAATATGTGAGGAATCAACTTCTCAATTAATGTATTTGCTCACATTGAGAACCAGTTTTCTACAGTCTATGCTCTGAACCATAGACCGTATAGCTCTGAACACATATGTTGGAAGGGTGGGAACAAGTCGAATTTAGTGGGTGGAGCAAAGCAAGTTGATTGAGAGATTGTGCTTGTTGGAAAATCAGTAAATATATATGGAAATAAATAATTAAATCGGGAAATACATTGGGAAATATATATGGAAATAAATAAATGAATATATTAGAAGAAATATTTGAAAATACATTTAGAAATAAATGTAATAACTTTAATTGCACATACATATTCTATATTAATTCCCAGATTTATTCATTTCCAAATTATTTTACTTATTAATTTTTATATTTCCACATTTATTTATTTCTTCTTTTATTTATGTATTTATCATTGTGGCACTCTCGGTGCTCCATATGCAGTGGATGCTGTTTGGATAAAAGCATTGGCTAAACGACATTAAAGTAAAACAAATATCCTTTGTTTGGGGGCATGGTCAAATTTTCTATTGAATGTGGTTTTTGGCCAATGGAGATGGTGTGATTCTTTCTGTAACCACGGCGAAGGTCAGGGTAACCACGGCGAAGGTCAGGCGTTAGATATGAGCAGGAAATTAACCTTGTAGGGTTTCCTGTTCACCAGGTTGGAGAGGGCAGAACGTGGGATTTTTCCAGAGCGGGTTTTGGGGAGGCTCCCAACTAGCAGCACTCTCCGGAAAGCTGCAACCGGCCCGATGCTCTCTCTGACCAGCTTCACAACCTCTGCCACAATGTCCTCAGAGTCCTGCTTCACATCTGCAGATCACACACATACTGTATCATACACACACACACACACACACACACACACACACACACACATTACACACATACTCTATCATACACACACACACACACACACACACACATACTGTATCATACACACACATTACACATACTGTATCATATACACACACACACACACATTACACACATACTGTATCATACACATACACACACACATTACACACATACTGTATCATACACACACATTACACACATACTGTATCATGCACACACACACACACACACACACACACACATTACACACATACTGTATGATACACATGCCAAGTGAATCAAACACACACACACTATCATACACATAGTACACACACCAAGTGTATCAAACACACACACACTATCATACACATAGTACACACACCAAGTGTATCAAACACACACACCATTATTCACACACTTCATTACAGGTGGGATGTTTTATAGAGGGGTGAGTGCTCAGGTGTTTTTGATGTTTCCCACCTTTTTTCAACACACAGAGAGCAAGGGGAACGTGGCCTTTTAGAGAGTCTTCCAGTCCCACCACAGCACAGTCTCCCACTGCACAGTGCTGCAGAATGGCCTGCAACACACCAGAGTACCACACCTATAATAACTACACACCTGAATCACACCTGTAACACAATTATACACCTGAATATCATACCTGTAAGTTACACACCTGATATCACACCTGTAACAGTTACACACCTGTTACACAATTATACACCTGAATCACACCTGTAACACTATTATACACCTGAATATCATACCTGTAAGTTACACACCTGATATCACACCTGTAACACAATTATACACCTGAATCACACCTGTAACACAATTATACACCTGAATATCATACCTGTAACAGTTACACACCTGATATCACACCTGTAACAGTTACACACTGATATCACACCTGTAACTAGGGTTGTCACAATATACCATTTTCATATCGTCGATATGCTTTTAAGAAATATTGTGATACTCAATATTATAGTTTGTATATAATTATAGTGGATTAATGACAACGGGAACAGAAGTAATTACCACGTGTGGCAACACTGCGTTCGAATTGCAGTTGCCTTAGCGTTGCTTCTGGATCTGTGTACTTTTTGGCCAATCGTTTCCCGTTTCAGAAACAGAAATGAAAAAACAAGAAACTAATGGTTATGCTATATTCATTTTTTTTTTATTTGAAAAAAGAGAATCAAATGGTTATTCTTTTTGGATCCGTGTATAAAAGAATGCCAACTGCAACATCCTGTACTGCCACTCAGCTCACAAAAGTTTTTTCTCGTACCTTAGCTAGACACTTCATAGATCACTCCAAAATTTATGTGACAAACATGGTGACGATGAGCAGCCGTCAATTTATTACGTTTCGAACTATGTCCACAAAACAATGTTGCGATGCAATGTTTGCTGCTATGTCTGCATATGACAAATAATTTATTGCCATTTCCTGTAGGCTCTCATAGGCATAATGTTATAATGCACTCATAATGACTGTGTAGCTAGTGAAAATGTTTTATTGGAAATGTTTGTTGTTTTCCCATCCTTAGTTGTGACGACTTTTTTATGCATTTACGGCATGTTCAGTAGAGTGCTGATACAGGTTAAATAAGACTGATATTCAGTAGAGTGCACTGATACAGGTTAAATAAGACTGATGTTCAGTAGAGTGCTGATACAGGTTAAATAAGACTGATATTCAGTAGAGTACACTGATACAGGTTAAATAAGACTGATGTTCAGTAGAGTGCACTGATACAGGTTAAATAAGACTGATATTCAGTAGAGTACACTGATACAGGTTAAATAAGACTGATGTTCAGTAGAGTGCTGATACAGGTTAAATAAGACTGATGTTCAGTAGAGTGCACTGATACAGGTTAAATAAGACTGATGTTCAGTAGAGTGCTGATACAGGTTAAATAAGACTGATATTCAGTAGAGTACACTGATACAGGTTAAATAAGACTGATGTTCAGTAGAGTGCTGATACAGGTTAAATAAGACTGATGTTCAGTAGAGTGCACTGATACAGGTTAAATAAGACTGATGTTCAGTAGAGTGCTGATACAGGTTGAATAAGACTGATGTTCAGTAGAGTGCTGATACAGGTTAAATAAGACTGATGTTCAGTAGAGTGCTGATACAGGTTAAATAAGACTGATGTTCAGTAGAGTGCTGATACAGGTTAAATAAGACTGATGTTCAGTAGAGTGCACTGATACAGGTTAAATAAGACTGATGTTCAGTAGAGTGCTGATACAGGTTAAATAAGACTGATGTTCAGTAGAGTGCTGATACAGGTTAAATAAGACTGATGTTCAGTAGAGTGCTGATACAGGTTAAATAAGACTGATGTTCAGTAGAGTGCACTGATACAGGTTAAATAAGACTGATGTTCAGTAGAGTGCTGATACAGGTTGAATAAGACTGATGTTCAGTAGAGTGCTGATACAGGTTAAATAAGACTGATGTTCAGTAGAGTGCTGATACAGGTTAAATAAGACTGATGTTCAGTAGAGTGCACTGATACAGGTTAAATAAGACTGATGTTCAGTAGAGTGCTGATACAGGTTAAATAAGACTGATGTTCAGTAGAGTGCTGATACAGGTTAAATAAGACTGATGTTCAGTAGAGTGCACTGATACAGGTTAAATAAGACTGATGTTCAGTAGAGAGCTGATACAGGTTGAATAAGACTGATGTTCAGTAGAGTGCTGATACAGGTTAAATAAGACTGATGTTCAGTAGAGTGCTGATACAGGTTAGGGTTAGGGTTAGGGTTAGGGTTAGGGTTAACCCATCCTCCTCACCTCCTCCAGAGCGCCTGCTGACAGCCTGTGGCCTGCCACATTGATGACATCATCAGATCTAGACATAACATACAAATAACCTTCCTCGTCCACAAAGCCTGCATCCATGGTGTCATAATATCCCTACAGAGAGAAGCAGAGACATCAAATAGCACTGTCAAGGATGAAAAATTGTGAAAGTGGATTAAAACCAAACATACGTTGAGTTCTGACTATAATGCACACTGCATGAATTTAACACAATTACATTGTTCATGTTTTTTTTTTTAAATGAGCCAACTCGTAGTATTACCACAATCAACCGATTATTCTCCCATTTCCCTTGATGAAAAACATTTTTGACTTTAAGCAATTACATTTTATTTTTATTTATACTTCTGAAATTAAACTTGTTTCATGCTTTCAGAGAAATGGGAAACTAATCCATAAAACTGAGCCGTTTTCTTTGAAAACCTTGTGGCTGAACCTGTAACAGTGTAATGAGAGGAAGGGCATACATACAGGGAACCTAGTGAAGTAGAGTTCCTCAAACAGCTGATGGTTCCGCCAGAGAGACATGACTGACCCTGGGGGCAGGGGGAGCCTGGTGAACCATGGGAAACAAAAGGAGAGATTATGATTGGCTGTCCCTCTTTCTGATATACAGAGTGCATCTGTAACCGTAACCCAAACCCAAGCAAGCTGTTAAAATCATAGGCAGGAGATATACAGAGGGCATCTGTAACCCTAACCCAAGCAAAGCTTTTAAAATCTCCAGGACACTGCTCATTGTTCTCCAGAATAAGTCATTCTAAAACATCTTTCCAGGATTACTCCTGAGAAAAAACATTTTGAATATGGCATGTTGTCTACAACGGTTCAATAATTAAAAACGGAAACCCTGGTTGTGGTCTATGTACTGTTGCCTTCGGGTCCTGCGATTCTCTGCCACTGTGTTATGTCAGAGACAAGAGGAGAGGGGAATCCTTCCCACAATTCTTTGAGAAAAGAGCGTGTAATCCACAATAGGGCTGACAAATTGACAAAAAAATAATAATTTGAATATTTGTATTCCGAAAAATAACAGATTTGATCATGTTTGAATATTGAAAAGTTATCACTGTATTTATACGACATACATAGATTACTTTTATGCAAGTTATCTCCAGGGGGAGTAAAGAGGTATTTCTGCACTAGCATCCTCTCTTCCTGCACAACATTAATCAGCTGTGGTCATTAATCAGCTGTGCTAACCCTAACCCTAACCCCTAACCCCTAACCCCTAACCCCTAACTCCTAACCCTAACCTGTGCCCCAGCAGGGGGAAAAGGGTCATTTAGAAGGAAGAGGAATACACAATTTTCAGCAGCAACATTTTTTGTTTAACAATGCTGAATTTTCACGATAGGCATTTGAAAATTTCAAGTGACACAAAGTTTAAATGAGCACATTGTCTTCGGATGGTAAGATAAAAAAACACGGCGAAGTAACGTGTACATGAAATACTTTTGGAAATATTGGGTAGCATTACTTTGGAATAGAGCTCGTTCAATTTGTGTGAGCTAAAATCGCCAGCATTGTTTGTTGTAACTTGGCCTTGATTTGATATCAATACTTTTAATGGCAGGTCTAGACTTTGCTCGTTTTGTTATAGACAGTGCTTTGTATGCGTGAGTAATTTTTGTATGCGTGAGTAATTTTTGTATGCGTGAGTAATGTTTGTATGCGTGAGTAATTTTTGTATGAGTGAGTAATGTTTGTATGCGTGAGTAATGTTTGTATGCGTGAGTAATGTTTGTATGCGTGAGTAATGTTTGTATGCGTGAGTACTGTTTGTATGCGTGAGTGATGTTTGTATGCGTGAGTGATGTTTGTATGCGTGAGTGATGTTTGTATGCGTGAGTGATGTTTGTATGCGTGAGTGATGTTTGTATGCGTGAGTAATGTTTGTATGCTTGAGTAATGTTTGTATGCGTGAGTAATGTTTGTATGCGTGAGTAATGTTTGTATGCGTGAGTAATGTTTGTATGCGTGAGTAATGTTTGTATGCGTGAGTACTGTTTGTATGCGTGAGTGATGTTTGTATGCGTGAGTGATGTTTGTATGCGTGAGTGATGTTTGTATGCGTGAGTGATGTTTGTATGCGTGAGTAATGTTTGTATGCGTGAGTAATGTTTGTATGCGTGAGTAATGTTTGTATGCGTGAGTAATGTTTGTATGCGTGAGTAATGTTTGTATGCGTGAGTAATGTTTGTATGCGTGAGTAATGTTTGTATGCGTGAGTGATGTTTGTATGCGTGAGTAATGTTTGTATGCGTGAGTAATGTTTGTATGCGTGAGTAATGGTTGTATGCGTGAGTAATGTTTGTATGCGTGAGTAATGTTTGTATGCGTGAGTAATGTTTGTATGCGTGAGTAATGTTTGTATGCTTGAGTAATGTTTGTATGCTTGAGTAATGTTTGTATGCGTGAGTAATGATAGTATGCGTGAGTAATGTTTGTATGCGTGAGTAATGTTTGTATGCGTGAGTAATGTTTGTATGCGTGAGTAATGTTTGTATGCGTGAGTAATGTTTGTATGCGTGAGTAATGTTTGTATGCTTGAGTAATGTTTGTATGAGTGAGTAATGTTTGTATGCGTGAGTAATGTTTGTATGCGTGAGTAATGTTTGTTTGTTGGAAAAAAAATTTGTTGAGATTTATATTTATGCATTTAGCAGATGCTCTTCTGAGCAATTTACATTAAACACACACATACATTAAACACATACAGACATTAAACATGTACATACATTAAACACACACATACATTAAACACGTAGATACATTAAACACACACATACATTAAACACATACAGACATTAAACATGTACATACATTAAACACGTACATACATTAAACTCACACATACATTAAACACATACAGACATTAAACATGTACATACATTAAACACACACATACATTAAACACGTAGATACATTAAACACGTACATACATTAAACACACACATACATTAAACACATACAGACATTAAACATGTACATACATTAAACACACACATACATTAAACACGTAGATACATTAAACACACACATACATTAAACACATAGACATTAAACATGTACATACATTAAACACATACATACATTAAACACACACATACATTAAACACACACATACATTAAACACATACATACATAAAACACGTAGCTACATTAAACACACACATACATTAAACACGTAGATACATTAAACACACATACATTAAACACACACATACATTAAACACGTAGATACATTAAACACACATACATTAAACACGTAGATACATTAAACACACATACATTAAACACGTAGATACATTAAACAGACACATACATTAAACACGTAGATACATTAAACACGTACATACATTAAACACACACATACATTAAACACATACATACATTAAACACACACATACATTAAACACACATACATTAAACACATAGATACATTAAACACACATACATTAAACACATAAATACATTAAACACGTACATACATTAAACACATACATACATTAAACACATATACATTAAACACGTACATACATTAAACACATACATACATTAAACACGTACATACATTAAACACACACATACATTAAACACGTACATACATTAAAGACGTAGATACATTAAACACACACATACATTAAACACGTACATACATTAAACACACACATGCATTAAACACATACATACATTAAACACACACATACATTAAACACATACATACATTAAACACACACATACATTAAACACGTAGATACATTAAACACGTACATACATTAAACACATACACACATACATTAAACAAGACGGCAGTGTAGTATAATGGTTAAAGAACTGGCCTTGTAACCGAAAGGTTTCAGGTTCGATTCCCAGGTAGGACACTGCCGTTGTACCCTTGAGCAAGGTACCTAACCTTAATCGCTTCAGTATATATCCAGCTGTGTAAATAGATAATATGTAAAAGAAAAATGCTAAAAAAAAGTTGTGTAAGTCGCTCTGGATAAGAGCGTCTGCTAAATGCCTGTAATGTAATGTAATTAAACACACACATACATTAAACATGTACATACATTAAACACACACATACATTAAACACATACATACATTAAACACATACATACATTAAACACACACATACATTAAACACATACATACATACATTAAACACATACAGTGCACTCCAAAAGTGTTTGGACAGTGACACATTTTTGTTGTTTTGGCTCTGTACTCCAACACATTGGATTTGAAATGTGACTATGTGGTTAAAGTGCAGACTTTCAGCTTTAATTTGGGGGTGTGCACATCCATATAGTGTGAACCGTTTAGCAATTGTAGCCCTTTTTATACATATTCCACCCATTTTAGGGGACCAAAAGTAATTGGGCAAATTAATTAAGCTTATATAAAGTCACCATATTTAATATTTGGTTGCATATCCTTTGCATGCCATGACTTCCTGATGTCTGTGACCCAACAACACCGAAGTACTCTTGATATCTTATTTTCAGGTACATTTACAAGCGATACAATAAATCTCTATGGGAATTGGGGGGAGGCTAGATTAAGCTGTAACATACACTAAACAGTATGGAATACATGGTTGGCGAAATGGCTCAAACGAGCCTCAAACCATCACTCTGCTGCCAGATATGCAGTACATATGGATGGATCATTTTAAAGGTTGTTTCTCATGACTTACAGTGCATCCGGAAAGTATTCACAGCGCTTCACTTTTTCCACATTTTGTTCTGTTACAGCCTTATTCCAAAATTGATTAAATTCATTTTTTCCCTCAAAATTCTACACACAACACCCCATAATGACAATGTGAAAAAAGTTTTTTTGAGATTTTTGCAAATTTATTAAAAAAACTAAAATTTCTCATTTACATAAGTATTCATACCCTTTGCTTTAACGTATTTTTAAAGTATCATATTTCATATTTGGTCGCATATCCTTTACATGCTGTTACTTCCTGAAGTCTGTGACCATCAACATCAAAAAACTGTCGATATCTTATTTTCAGGTACTGTTACAAGTGATACTATAACCTCTCTGCATTTGAATGGATCTCTATGGAAATTGGGGGTTGAGACTAGATTGAGGGGGTTGAGACTAGCCCCGCAAGCAGCTGAATGCAATTAAGTAACTGCATAAAGCTAAAACAGAGGCTGCCGTAAATACGGCAGCCTCGGCATCAGTTTACCTGACTGTTTGTTCTGCTCTTTGCTAAGACCCTATCTAACCTATTTTCACCACCTACCATGTGTCTAACCCCCATTCCTCTGTGCTCTATGCCTCGCACCAGGAGGTCCAACCACCGCAGGCGCTGCCCGGCTAACCTGGTCTGCCCAACCCTGTCCTCTTATAAGGAACTTTCAGTGGTGGGTGGACTATGGAACTGCCGGTCAGCTGTCCAGAAAGCCGACTTCATCACTGCCTACGCCAAGATGAAGTCCCTCCACTTCCTGGCTCTCACTGAGACCTGGATCACCCCAGGTAACACAGCCACTCCAGCTGCTCTTTCTGATGGCTACTCCTTTTCGCACACCCCGAGGGCCTCTGGCCGAGGCGGGGGCACTGGTTTGCTTATATCTCAGTCCTGGAAATTCTCCATGCCCTCTTTACACAGCCTAAATATCTCCTCCTTTGAGTTTCATGCAATCACTGTAACTCACCCGTCTAAACTCAACATTGTTGTTCTCTACCGCCCTCCAGGTCCACTCAGCGCTTTCCTGGATGAACTGGACACTCTCCTGAGCTCCTTCCCTGAGGATGGCACCCCTATAATTCTACTGGGTGACTTCAACCTCCAGCCAGAGAGCTCCCAGTCATCCAGTGTCGCCTCACTCCTCCAGTCCCTCGCCCTCACCCAGTCCCCATCGCCCGCCACCCACAAGGCTGGTAACTAACTAGACCTTGTATTCACCAGGAGCTGCGCCACGTCTGAACTCACGGTGACTCCGCTCCATGTATCGGACCATTTCTTCATTTCATTCTCTCTCTCCTACCCACTCTCCCACATCTCCCCTAACAACCTACCCCCTGTAACTTTCAGGAGAAATCTCAGCACTCTCTCACACTCCTCTCTCTCTACCTCTGCTCTCTCTGTACTTCCTCCTCCTGCATCATTTGTTAATTTACCTATTGAAGTTGCCACCTCCACCTTTAACTCCTGCCTCTCTCAGTCTCTCGATTCACTATGTCCTCTCGTCTCCAAACCGGCCCGATCATCACCCCCCTGCCCGTGGCTGACGGATTCTCTCCGATCCAGCAGAACCACGCTGCGAGCTGCCGAGAGAAAGTGGAGGAAACCCAGATCCCCAGATGATCTGGCCTCGTATCACACTCAGCTGGCAGCCTTCACATCAGCAACTACGTCTGCTAAGGCAACATTTTACCAGTCAAAAATTAATGCATGCATGTCTAACCCCCGTAAACTCTTTTCCACCTTCTCTTCCCTGCTGATCCCTCCTCCACCCCCCTCACCCTCTTCCCTCTCTGCCGATGACTTCCTGATCCACTTTGAGGAGACGGTAGCCGTGATCCGAAACTCCTTCACATCCGGTGACGCCTCATATGCCCCATAATGAACCCACCGCTACATTTTCGTCCTTTAAGACTCTGGAGGACACAGATGTACTCCAACTTGTAACGCGCCAGTGTGCAACCACCTGCCCATTGGACCCCATCCCGTCGGCAGTCCTCCAGTCTATATCCGGTGAGGTCCTTCCATATCTTTCTTCCATTTTCAACACCTCTTTATCCTGTGGCTATGTTCCTGCTGTTTTTAAAACTGCCCGTGTTACCCCACTCCTTAAAAAACCTAGCTTAGACCCCTCTGATGTTAGAAACTATCGTCCTGTGTCTCTCCTGCCCTTCCTGTCCAAAGCTCTTGAACGAGCTGTCAGTTTTTCTCCACCAGAACAACCTGCTCGACCCTCATCAGTCCGGCTTCAGAACCGGGCATTCCACTGAAACTGCGCTCCTGGCTGTGACTGAGGCACTCGCCACTGCCAGAGCCTCCTCCCTCTCCTCTGTCCTGATTCTCCTTGACCTGTCTGCAGCGTTTGACACGGTCAACCACAAACTCCTGATCTCCACACTAGCTGAGATGGGCATCTCTGGAACTGCCCTCTCTTGGTTTACATCCTATCTCACTGATAGATCCTACCAAGTCTCCTGGAAGGGCTCTGTCTCTGCACCTCATCCACTTCTTACAGGAGTCCCACAGGGATCTGTACTGGGTCCTCTGCTGTTCTCCATTTATACTAAGTCTCTTGGTTTGGTCATTAATTCACATGGCTTCTCTTACCATAGCTATGCTGATGACACTCAACTCTTCCTCTTTCCCTCCCTCTGCCCCACAGGTAAAGGAAAGGATATCTGATATCTGCTGGACGACCAGCTGGACTTCAAAGAACACATCAGGGCGACGGCACGGTCCTGCAGGTTCCTCCTGTAGAACATTAGGAGGATTCGACCGTACCTGACCACCTACTCCACCCAGCTTCTTGTCCAGACCATGGTCACCTCACGCCTGGACTACTGCAACTCCCTTCTCGCAAGCCTACCAGCCTGCGCTATTCTGCCCCTACAACTGGTCCAGAATGCGGCTGCTCGGCTTGTGTTCAACCTCCCGAAGTTTTCACACGTCACCCCCCTGCTGAGGTCACTCCACTGGCTGCTGGTCGTGGCCAGGATCAGGTTCAAAGTTCTGACCCTGGCCTACACTGCAGCCAAAAGGTCAGGCCCCTCCTACCTACAGGACTTAATCCAGCACTACGCTCCTGCTCGACCACTTCGCTCTGCTGCTGCTGGGCGACTTGCACTTACCCCCCTCCGTGTTAAAGGCTCCCGCTCGTCCCGACTGCGGAGCTTTTCCACCCTAGCTCCCCAGTGGTGGAATGAACTCCCCACTCTGCTGCGCTCAGCTGAAACACTGTCTGTTTTTCGGCGTGGTCTGAAAACACACTTTTTCAGACTCCACCTCGACTAAAATTATACCTATAGGGCCATTCTATAGTATTCGCTTCCTGTTTTCTATTTAACTTGTGTTTTTTGGTTATTCTATAGTTCAGAATGTATAGCTGACTGTGTACTTCTCATGTTTATTACTAGGGATAGCTCCTACGCTGTGAGAAAGCTGTGCTTTGTCGGATTTGCTTTGTAGTCGCGTCAATGACCTTCAATATGCACTTACTGTACGTCGCGTTGGATAAAAGCATCTGCCAAATGATTGTAATGTAATGTAATGTAGATTCAGCTGTAAATTACACTGGTACAGTATGGAACACATGGCTGGCTAAATGGCTGTAAGTTATCAAGGGTCGGAGCTATCAAACGAGCCCCAAACCATCACTCTGTTGCCAGATATGGAGTAGATGTGGATGGATCACTTTAAGGGTTGTTTCTCCTGACTTTTTTCCCCATAGAGTTCTATAGGAAAATGAGTCCGGAGAAATAACCCTCTAGTCTCACCCCCCAATTTCCATAGAGATCCATTCAAATGCAGAGAGGTTATAGTATCGCTTGTAACAGTACCTGAAAATAAGATATCGACAGTTTTTTGATGTTGATGGTCACAGACTTCAGGAAGTAACAGCATGTAAAGGATATGCAACCAAATATGAAATATGATACTTTAAAAATACGTTCAAGCAAAGGGTATGAATACTTATGTAAATGAGAAATTTTAGTTTTTTATTTTTAATAAATTTGCAAAAATCTCAAAAAAAACTTTTTTCACATTGTCATTATGGGGTGTTGTGTGTAGAATTTTGAGGGAAAAAATTAATTTAATCAATTTTGGAATAAGGCTGTAACAGAACAAAATGTGGAAAAAGTGAAGCGCTGTGAATACTTTCCGGATGTACTGTATATTTCCATAGAGTCCAATAGGAAAATTATTTTGGAGAAACATCCCTTAAAGTGATCCATCCAGATCTACTTCATGTCTGGCAGCAGAGTGATGGTTTGAGGCTTGTCCGATACCTCAGACCCTTGATGGTATGTGCACATGCACACACGATGATATTGTACCTGATGACAATATTTCCCAGAGTTCTCGGCTTCACTTCCCGCATGTTGTCGTCGATCACAGTGACTGAAAGAGCATAACAGGTTAACAGCAAAATGTCCTGCTAATACAACCATAACCCTCGTGATGTCACCCTGCCTGACCGTCACCTGCTACCAATGCAACATCATTAAAACTATTCTCAAAAAATATACGCTCACACCAATGTAGGCTACAATGAATAAATAAGTTAATAGCCATCAAATCACTGTTGACTGAATGCTTTCTTTACAGAGCCACTGTTGATACACTGTGTATTATAACCTCACAGCCATGGCTCTGTTTTAGTCACACCTCTACCTCCATACTGAGCTCCAGCAGTCACTTCTTTAGAAATAAACTGCTCCTTTCAAACAGATGAGATTAAGTTCTCTGTAGAACTTTCTTTTGGATAAGCCTGTGAATAAGCCAACGCCTCGCACTGTTGTGTGCTTGACTCCCATTGTTTGTTTGTTTTTTTCTAGTTTGAAGTAGTAGTACAGAATATTTTAGTTCAGTTAGTTCAGTTAGTTAATTCAACTCACGATTGAATTAAGTAGTGTTTTATTGAGATATAAAGTGAATCCCCATGGGGATCATATGAGAAGCAGAGCCCACAGGTGGATACTTATGGGGCCAAATTCTGTCATCTGCGAGTGCCAATGCAAATGTGAATGCAACACACACCTCACCAGCATCCACACCAGCATCCAGCATCCTCACCAGCATCCACACTAGCATCCTCACCAGCATCCACACCAGCATCCAGCAACCACACCAACAACCACACCAGCATCCCCACCAGCATCCAGCATCCTCACCAGCATCCACACTAGCATCCTCACGAGCATCCAGCATCCTCACCAGCATCCACACTAGCATCCACACCAGCATCCAGCAACCACACCAACAACCACACCAGCATCCTCACCAGCATCCTCACCAGCATCCTCACCAGCATCCACACCAGCATCCAGCATCCTCACCAGCATCCACACTAGCATCCCCACCAGCATCCAGCATCCTCACCAGCATACACACCAGCATCCACACCAGCATCCAGCAACCACACCAACAACCACACCAGCATACACACCAGCATCCAGCATCCTCACCAGCATCCCCACCAGCATCCACACCAGCATCCAGCAACCACACCAACAACCACACCAGCATCCACACCAGCATCCAGCATCCTCACCAGCATCCACACTAGCATCCAGCAACCACACCAACAACCACACCAGCATCCAGCAACCACACCAACAACCACACCAGCATCCACACCAGCATCCAGCATCCTCACCAGCATCCAGCATCCTCACCAGCATCCACACTAGCATCCTCACCAGCATCCAGCATCCTCACCAGCATCCCCACCAGCATCCCCACCAGCATCCACACCAGCATTCACACCAGCATCCTCACCAGCATCCTCACCAGCATCCACACCAGCATCCTCAACAGCATCCCCACCAGCATACAGCAACCACACCAGCATCCTCTCCAGCATCCCCACCAGCATCCTTACCAGCATCCAGCAACCACACCAGCATCCTCACCAGCATCCACACCAGCATCCACACCAGCAACCACACCAGCATCCCCACCAGCATCCTCACCAGCATCCACACCAGCATCCAGCATCCTCAACAGCATCCACACCAGCATCCACACCAGCATCCCCACCAGCATCCAGCAACCACACCAGCAACCACACCAGCATCCTCACCAGCATCCCCACCAGCAACCACACCAGCATCCTCACCAGCATCCACACCAGCATCCAGCAACCACACCAGCATCATCACCAGCATCCAGCAACCACACCAGCATCCTCACCAGCATCCCCACCAGCATCCAGCAACCACACCAGCATCCTCACCAACATCCACACCAGCATCCAGCAACCACACCAGAATCCTCACCAGCATCCTCACCAGCATCCACACCAGCATCCACACCAGCATCCTCACCAGCATCCACACCAGCATCCTCACCAGCATCCACACCAGCATCCACACCAGCATCCTCACCAGCATCCACACCAGCATCCTCACCAGCATCCAGCAACCACCTGGTAGGGATGCTGGTGAGGATGCTGGTGCTGGTGTGGTTGCTGGTGTGGTTGCTGGATGCTGGTGTGGATTCTGGTGAGGATGCTGGTGTGGATGCTTGTGTGGATGCTGGTGAGGATGCTGGTGTGGTTGCTGGATGCTGGTGAGGATGCTGGTGTGGATGCTGGTGTGGATGCTGGTGAGGATGTGGATGCTGGTGAGGATGCTGGATGCTGGTGTGGATGCTGGTGTGGATGCTGGTGAGGATGCCGGTGCTGGTGTGGTTGCTGGTGTGGTTGCTGGATGCTGGTTTGGATGCTG
The DNA here is from genome assembly GCA_029718625.1 of Synaphobranchus kaupii. Lineage (NCBI taxonomy): Eukaryota > Metazoa > Chordata > Actinopteri > Anguilliformes > Synaphobranchidae > Synaphobranchus > Synaphobranchus kaupii. The sequence goes on from JAINUF010000026.1 coordinate 3,529,275, forward strand.
GTGAGGATGCTTGTGTGGATGCTGGTGAGGAGCATCCTCACCAGCATCCACACCAGCATCCTCACCAGCATCCCCACCAGCATCCTCACCAGCATCCCCACCAGCATCCTTACCAGCATCCAGCAATGACACCAACATCCTCACCAGCATCCAGCAACCACACCAGCATCCTCACCAGCATCCACACCAGCATCCAGCAACCACACCAGCATCCTCACCAGCATCCCCACCAGCATCCACACCAGCATCCTCACCAGCATCCAGCAACGACACCAGCAACCACACCAGCATCCTCACCAGCATCCACACCAGCATCCTCACCAGCATCCACACCAGCATCCTCACCAGCATACACACCAGCATCCAGCAACCACACCAACAACCTCACCAGCATCCTCACGAGCATCCTCACCAGCATCCTCACCAGCATCCCCACCAGCATCCTCACCAGCATCCCCACCAGCATCCTTACCAGCATCCAGCAATGACACCAACATCCTCACCAGCATCCAGCAACCACACCAGCATCCTCACCAGCATCCACACCAGCATCCAGCAACCACACCAGCATCCTCACCAGCATCCCCACCAGCATCCACACCAGCATCCTCACCAGCATCCAGCAACGACACCAGCAACCACACCAGCATCCTCACCAGCATCCACACCAGCATCCTCACCAGCATCCACACCAGCATCCTCACCAGCATACACACCAGCATCCAGCAACCACACCAACAACCTCACCAGCATCCTCACGAGCATCCTCACCAGCATCCTCACCAGCATCCTCACCAGCATCCTCACCAGCATCCACACCAGCATCCACACCAGCATCCTCTCCAGCATCCTCACCAGCATCCTCACCAGCATCCAGCAACCACACCGACAACCACACCAGCATCCTCACCAGCATCCAGCAACCACACCAACAACCACACCAGCATCCCCACCAGCATCCTCACCAGCATCCCCACCAGCATCCAGCAACCACACCAGCATCCTCACCAGCATCAACACCAGCATCCTCACCAGCATCCACACCAGCATCCTCACCAGCATCCAGCAACCACACCAACAACCACACCAGCATCCTCACCAGCATCCCCACCAGCATCCAGCAACCACACCAGCATCCTCACCAGCATCCACACCAGCATCCCCACCAGCATCCAGCAACCACACCAGCATCCTCACCAGCATCCACACCAGCATCCTCAACAGCATCCCCACCAGCATACAGCAACCACACCAGCATCCTCTCCAGCATCCCCACCAGCATCCTTACCAGCATCCAGCAACCACACCAGCATCCTCACCAGCATCCACACCAGCATCCACACCAGCATCCTCACCAGCATCCACACCAGCATCCAGCATCCTCAACAGCATCCACACCAGCATCCACACCAGCATCCCCACCAGCATCCAGCAACCACACCAGCAACCACACCAGCATCCTCACCAGCATCCCCACCAGCAACCACACCAGCATCCACACCAGCATCCACACCAGCATCCAGCAACCACACCAGCATCCTCACCAGCATCCAACAACCACACCAGCATCCTCACCAGCATCCCCACCAGCATCCAGCAACCACACCAGCATCCTCACCAACATCCACACCAGCATCCAGCAACCACACCAGAATCCTCACCAGCATCCTCACCAGCATCCACACCAGCATCCACACCAGCATCCTCACCAGCATCCACACCAGCATCCTCACCAGCATCCACACCAGCATCCTCACCAGCATCCACACCAGCATCCACACCAGCATCCTCACCAGCATCCACACCAGCATCCTCACGAGCATCCAGCAACCACACCAGCATCCTCACCAGCATCCCCACCAGCAACCACACCAGCATCCACACCAGCATCCACACCAGCATCCAGCAACCACACCAGCATCCTCACCAGCATCCAACAACCACACCAGCATCCTCACCAGCATCCCCACCAGCATCCAGCAACCACACCAGCATCCTCACCAACATCCACACCAGCATCCAGCAACCACACCAGAATCCTCACCAGCATCCTCACCAGCATCCACACCAGCATCCACACCAGCATCCTCACCAGCATCCACACCAGCATCCTCACCAGCATCCACACCAGCATCCTCACCAGCATCCACACCAGCATCCACACAAGCATCCTCACCAGCATCCAAACCAGCATCCAGCAACCACACCAGCAACCACACCAGCACCGGCATCCTCACCAGCATCCACACCAGCATCCCTACCAGCATCCACACCAGCATCCACACCAGTATCCAGCATCCTCACCAGCATCCACATCCTCACCAGCATCCACACCAGCATCCTCACCAGCATCCAGCAACCACACCAGCATCCTCACCAGCATCCACACAAGCATCCACACCAGCATCCTCACCAGAATCCACACCAGCATCCAGCAACCACACCAGCAACCACACCAGCACCAGCATCCACACCAGCATCCTCACCAGCATCCCTACCAGCATCCTCACCAGCATCCACACCAGCATCCTCACCAGCATCCCCACCAGCATCCTCACCAGCATCCAGCAACCACACTAACAACCACACCAGCATCCCCACCAGCATCCTCACCAGCATCCAGCAACCACACCAACAACCACACCAGCATCCCCACCAGCATCCTCACCAGCATCCCCACCAGCATCCAGCAACCACACCAGCAACCACACCAGCATCCTCACAAGCATCCCCACCAGCATCCTCACCAGCATCCCCACCAGCATCCACACCAGCATCCACACCAGCATCCTCACCAGCATCCAGCAACCACACCAGCATCCTCACAAGCATCCCCACCAGCATCCAGCAACCACACCAGCATCCTCACCAGCATCCAGCAACCACACCAGGATCCACACCAGCATCCAGCAACCACACCAGCATTCTCACCAGCATCCACACCAGCATCCAGCAACCACACCAGCATCCTTACCAGCATCCAGCAATGACACCAACATCCTCACCAGCATCCAGCAACCACACCAGCATCCTCACCAGCATCCACACCAGCATCCAGCAACCACACCAGCATCCTCACCAGCATCCCCACCAGCATCCACACCAGCATCCTCACCAGCATCCAGCAACGACACCAGCAACCACACCAGCATCCTCACCAGCATCCACACCAGCATCCTCACCAGCATCCACACCAGCATCCTCACCAGCATACACACCAGCATCCAGCAACCACACCAACAACCTCACCAGCATCCTCACCAGCATCCTCACCAGCATCCACACCAGCATCCACACCAGCATCCTCTCCAGCATCCTCACCAGCATCCTCACCAGCATCCAGCAACCACACCAACAACCACACCAGCATCCAGCAACCACACCAACAACCACACCAGCATCCTCACCAGCATCCCCACCAGCATCCAGCAACCACACCAGCATCCTCACCAGCATCAACACCAGCATCCTCACCAGCATCCACACCAGCATCCTCACCAGCATCCAGCAACCACACCAACAACCACACCAGCATCCTCACCAGCATCCCCACCAGCATCCAGCAACCACACCAGCATCCTCACCAGCATCCACACCAGCATCCCCACCAGCATCCAGCAACCACACCAGCATCCTCACCAGCATCCACACCAGCATCCTCAACAGCATCCCCACCAGCATACAGCAACCACACCAGCATCCTCTCCAGCATCCCCACCAGCATCCTTACCAGCATCCAGCAACCACACCAGCATCCTCACCAGCATCCACACCAGCATCCACACCAGCATCCTCACCAGCATCCACACCAGCATCCAGCATCCTCAACAGCATCCACACCAGCATCCACACCAGCATCCCCACCAGCATCCAGCAACCACACCAGCAACCACACCAGCATCCTCACCAGCATCCCCACCAGCAACCACACCAGCATCCCTACCAGCATCCACACCAGCATCCACACCAGCATCCAGCATCCTCACCAGCATCCACATCCTCACCAGCATCCACACCAGCATCCTCACCAGCATCCAGCAACCACACCAGCATCCTCACCAGCATCCACACAAGCATCCACACCAGCATCCTCACCAGAATCCACACCAGCATCCAGCAACCACACCAGCAACCACACCAGCACCAGCATCCACACCAGCATCCTCACCAGCATCCCTACCAGCATCCTCACCAGCATCCACACCAGCATCCTCACCAGCATCCCCACCAGCATCCAGCAATGACACCAACATCCTCACCAGCATCCAGCAACCACACCAGCATCCTCACCAGCATCCACACCAGCATCCAGCAACCACACCAGCATCCTCACCAGCATCCCCACCAGCATCCACACCAGCATCCTCACCAGCATCCAGCAACGACACCAGCAACCACACCAGCATCCTCACCAGCATCCACACCAGCATCCTCACCAGCATCCACACCAGCATCCTCACCAGCATACACACCAGCATCCAGCAACCACACCAACAACCTCACCAGCATCCTCACGAGCATCCTCACCAGCATCCTCACCAGCATCCTCACCAGCATCCACACCAGCATCCACACCAGCATCCTCTCCAGCATCCTCACCAGCATCCTCACCAGCATCCAGCAACCACACCGACAACCACACCAGCATCCTCACCAGCATCCAGCAACCACACCAACAACCACACCAGCATCCCCACCAGCATCCTCACCAGCATCCCCACCAGCATCCAGCAACCACACCAGCATCCTCACCAGCATCAACACCAGCATCCTCACCAGCATCCACACCAGCATCCTCACCAGCATCCAGCAACCACACCAACAACCACACCAGCATCCTCACCAGCATCCCCACCAGCATCCAGCAACCACACCAGCATCCTCACCAGCATCCACACCAGCATCCCCACCAGCATCCAGCAACCACACCAGCATCCTCACCAGCATCCACACCAGCATCCTCAACAGCATCCCCACCAGCATACAGCAACCACACCAGCATCCTCTCCAGCATCCCCACCAGCATCCTTACCAGCATCCAGCAACCACACCAGCATCCTCACCAGCATCCACACCAGCATCCACACCAGCATCCTCACCAGCATCCACACCAGCATCCAGCATCCTCAACAGCATCCACACCAGCATCCACACCAGCATCCCCACCAGCATCCAGCAACCACACCAGCAACCACACCAGCATCCTCACCAGCATCCCCACCAGCAACCACACCAGCATCCACACCAGCATCCACACCAGCATCCAGCAACCACACCAGCATCCTCACCAGCATCCAACAACCACACCAGCATCCTCACCAGCATCCCCACCAGCATCCAGCAACCACACCAGCATCCTCACCAACATCCACACCAGCATCCAGCAACCACACCAGAATCCTCACCAGCATCCTCACCAGCATCCACACCAGCATCCACACCAGCATCCTCACCAGCATCCACACCAGCATCCTCACCAGCATCCACACCAGCATCCTCACCAGCATCCACACCAGCATCCACACCAGCATCCTCACCAGCATCCACACCAGCATCCTCACGAGCATCCAGCAACCACACCAGCATCCTCACCAGCATCCACACAAGCATCCTCACCAGCATCCAAACCAGCATCCAGCAACCACACCAGCAACCACACCAGCACCGGCATCCTCACCAGCATCCACACCAGCATCCCTACCAGCATCCACACCAGCATCCACACCAGTATCCAGCATCCTCACCAGCATCCACATCCTCACCAGCATCCACACCAGCATCCACACCAGCATCCTCACCAGCATCCAGCAACCACACCAGCATCCTCACCAGCATCCACACAAGCATCCACACCAGCATCCTCACCAGAATCCACACCAGCATCCAGCAACCACACCAGCAACCACACCAGCACCAGCATCCACACCAGCATCCTCACCAGCATCCCTACCAGCATCCTCACCAGCATCCACACCAGCATCCTCACCAGCATCCTCACCAGCATCCTCACCAGCATCCAGCAACCACACTAACAACCACACCAGCATCCCCACCAGCATCCTCACCAGCATCCAGCAACCACACCAACAACCACACCAGCATCCCCACCAGCATCCTCACCAGCATCCCCACCAGCATCCTCACCAGCATCCACACCAGCATCCTCACCAGCATCCCCACCAGCAACCACACCAGCATCCTCACAAGCATCCCCACCAGCATCCCCACCAGCATCCACACCAGCATCCACACCAGCATCCTCACCAGCATCCAGCAACCACACCAGCATCCTCACCAGCATCAACACCAGCATCCTTACCAGCATCCACACCAGCATCCTCACCAGCATCCAGCAACCACACCAACAACCACACCAGCATCCTCACCAGCATCCCCACCAGCATCCAGCAACCACACCAGCATCCTCACCAGCATCCACACCAGCATCCCCACCAGCATCCAGCAACCACACCAGCATCCTCACCAGCATCCACACCAGCATCCTCAACAGCATCCCCACCAGCATACAGCAACCACACCAGCATCCTCTCCAGCATCCCCACCAGCATCCTTACCAGCATCCAGCAACCACACCAGCATCCTCACCAGCATCCACACCAGCATCCACACCAGCATCCTCACCAGCATCCACACCAGCATCCAGCATCCTCAACAGCATCCACACCAGCATCCCCACCAGCATCCAGCAACCACACCAGCAACCACACCAGCATCCTCACCAGCATCCCCACCAGCAACCACACCAGCATCCCTACCAGCATCCACACCAGCATCCAGCATCCTCACCAGCATCCACATCCTCACCAGCATCCACACCAGCATCCACACCAGCATCCTCACCAGCATCCAGCAACCACACCAGCATCCTCACCAGCATCCACACAAGCATCCACACCAGCATCCTCACCAGAATCCACACCAGCATCCAGCAACCACACCAGCAACCACACCAGCACCAGCATCCACACCAGCATCCTCACCAGCATCCCTACCAGCATCCTCACCAGCATCCACACCAGTATCCTCACCAGCATCCCCACCAGCATCCTTACCAGCATCCAGCAATGACACCAACATCCTCACCAGCATCCAGCAACCACACCAGCATCCTCACCAGCATCCACACCAGCATCCAGCAACCACACCAGCATCCTCACCAGCATCCCCACCAGCATCCACACCAGCATCCTCACCAGCATCCAGCAACGACACCAGCAACCACACCAGCATCCTCACCAGCATCCACACCAGCATCCTCACCAGCATCCACACCAGCATCCTCACCAGCATACACACCAGCATCCAGCAACCACACCAACAACCTCACCAGCATCCTCACGAGCATCCTCACCAGCATCCTCACCAGCATCCTCACCAGCATCCACACCAGCATCCACACCAGCATCCTCTCCAGCATCCTCACCAGCATCCTCACCAGCATCCAGCAACCACACCGACAACCACACCAGCATCCTCACCAGCATCCAGCAACCACACCAACAACCACACCAGCATCCCCACCAGCATCCTCACCAGCATCCCCACCAGCATCCAGCAACCACACCAGCATCCTCACCAGCATCAACACCAGCATCCTCACCAGCATCCACACCAGCATCCTCACCAGCATCCAGCAACCACACCAACAACCACACCAGCATCCTCACCAGCATCCCCACCAGCATCCAGCAACCACACCAGCATCCTCACCAGCATCCCCACCAGCATCCAGCAACCACACCAGCATCCTCACCAGCATCCACACCAGCATCCTCAACAGCATCCCCACCAGCATACAGCAACCACACCAGCATCCTCTCCAGCATCCCCACCAGCATCCTTACCAGCATCCAGCAACCACACCAGCATCCTCACCAGCATCCACACCAGCATCCACACCAGCATCCACACCAGCATCCAGCATCCTCAACAGCATCCACACCAGCATCCACACCAGCATCCCCACCAGCATCCAGCAACCACACCAGCAACCACACCAGCATCCTCACCAGCATCCCCACCAGCAACCACACCAGCATCCACACCAGCATCCACACCAGCATCCAGCAACCACACCAGCATCCTCACCAGCATCCAACAACCACACCAGCATCCTCACCAGCATCCCCACTAGCATCCAGCAACCACACCAGCATCCTCACCAACATCCACACCAGCATCCAGCAACCACACCAGAATCCTCACCAGCATCCTCACCAGCATCCACACCAGCATCCACACCAGCATCCTCACCAGCATCCACACCAGCATCCTCACCAGCATCCACACCAGCATCCTCACCAGCATCCACACCAGCATCCACACCAGCATCCTCACCAGCATCCACACCAGCATCCTCACGAGCATCCAGCAACCACACCAGCATCCTCACCAGCATCCACACAAGCATCCAGCAACCACACCAGCATCCTCACCAACATCCACACCAGCATCCAGCAACCACACCAGAATCCTCACCAGCATCCTCACCAGCATCCACACCAGCATCCTCACCAGCATCCACACCAGCATCCTCACCAGCATCCACACCAGCATCCTCACCAGCATCCACACCAGCATCCACACCAGCATCCTCACCAGCATCCACACCAGCATCCTCACGAGCATCCAGCAACCACACCAGCATCCTCACCAGCATCCACACAAGCATCCTCACCAGCATCCAAACCAGCATCCAGCAACCACACCAGCAACCACACCAGCACCGGCATCCTCACCAGCATCCACACCAGCATCCCTACCAGCATCCACACCAGTATCCAGCATCCTCACCAGCATCCACATCCTCACCAGCATCCACACCAGCATCCACACCAGCATCCTCACCAGCATCCAGCAACCACACCAGCATCCTCACCAGCATCCACACAAGCATCCACACCAGCATCCTCACCAGAATCCACACCAGCATCCAGCAACCACACCAGCAACCACACCAGCACCAGCATCCACACCAGCATCCTCACCAGCATCCCTACCAGCATCCTCACCAGCATCCACACCAGCATCCTCACCAGCATCCTCACCAGCATCCTCACCAGCATCCAGCAACCACACTAACAACCACACCAGCATCCCCACCAGCATCCTCACCAGCATCCAGCAACCACACCAACAACCACACCAGCATCCCCACCAGCATCCTCACCAGCATCCCCACCAGCATCCTCACCAGCATCCACACCAGCATCCTCACCAGCATCCCCACCAGCAACCACACCAGCATCCTCACAAGCATCCCCACCAGCATCCCCACCAGCATCCACACCAGCATCCACACCAGCATCCTCACCAGCATCCAGCAACCACACCAGCATCCTCACCAGCATCAACACCAGCATCCTTACCAGCATCCACACCAGCATCCTCACCAGCATCCAGCAACCACACCAACAACCACACCAGCATCCTCACCAGCATCCCCACCAGCATCCAGCAACCACACCAGCATCCTCACCAGCATCCACACCAGCATCCCCACCAGCATCCAGCAACCACACCAGCATCCTCACCAGCATCCACACCAGCATCCTCAACAGCATCCCCACCAGCATACAGCAACCACACCAGCATCCTCTCCAGCATCCCCACCAGCATCCTTACCAGCATCCAGCAACCACACCAGCATCCTCACCAGCATCCACACCAGCATCCACACCAGCATCCTCACCAGCATCCACACCAGCATCCAGCATCCTCAACAGCATCCACACCAGCATCCCCACCAGCATCCAGCAACCACACCAGCAACCACACCAGCATCCTCACCAGCATCCCCACCAGCAACCACACCAGCATCCCTACCAGCATCCACACCAGCATCCAGCATCCTCACCAGCATCCACATCCTCACCAGCATCCACACCAGCATCCACACCAGCATCCTCACCAGCATCCAGCAACCACACCAGCATCCTCACCAGCATCCACACAAGCATCCACACCAGCATCCTCACCAGAATCCACACCAGCATCCAGCAACCACACCAGCAACCACACCAGCACCAGCATCCACACCAGCATCCTCACCAGCATCCCTACCAGCATCCTCACCAGCATCCACACCAGTATCCTCACCAGCATCCCCACCAGCATCCTTACCAGCATCCAGCAATGACACCAACATCCTCACCAGCATCCAGCAACCACACCAGCATCCTCACCAGCATCCACACCAGCATCCAGCAACCACACCAGCATCCTCACCAGCATCCCCACCAGCATCCACACCAGCATCCTCACCAGCATCCAGCAACGACACCAGCAACCACACCAGCATCCTCACCAGCATCCACACCAGCATCCTCACCAGCATCCACACCAGCATCCTCACCAGCATACACACCAGCATCCAGCAACCACACCAACAACCTCACCAGCATCCTCACGAGCATCCTCACCAGCATCCTCACCAGCATCCTCACCAGCATCCACACCAGCATCCACACCAGCATCCTCTCCAGCATCCTCACCAGCATCCTCACCAGCATCCAGCAACCACACCGACAACCACACCAGCATCCTCACCAGCATCCAGCAACCACACCAACAACCACACCAGCATCCCCACCAGCATCCTCACCAGCATCCCCACCAGCATCCAGCAACCACACCAGCATCCTCACCAGCATCAACACCAGCATCCTCACCAGCATCCACACCAGCATCCTCACCAGCATCCAGCAACCACACCAACAACCACACCAGCATCCTCACCAGCATCCCCACCAGCATCCAGCAACCACACCAGCATCCTCACCAGCATCCACACCAGCATCCCCACCAGCATCCAGCAACCACACCAGCATCCTCACCAGCATCCACACCAGCATCCTCAACAGCATCCCCACCAGCATACAGCAACCACACCAGCATCCTCTCCAGCATCCCCACCAGCATCCTTACCAGCATCCAGCAACCACACCAGCATCCTCACCAGCATCCACACCAGCATCCACACCAGCATCCACACCAGCATCCAGCATCCTCAACAGCATCCACACCAGCATCCACACCAGCATCCCCACCAGCATCCAGCAACCACACCAGCAACCACACCAGCATCCTCACCAGCATCCCCACCAGCAACCACACCAGCATCCACACCAGCATCCACACCAGCATCCAGCAACCACACCAGCATCCTCACCAGCATCCAACAACCACACCAGCATCCTCACCAGCATCCCCACTAGCATCCAGCAACCACACCAGCATCCTCACCAACATCCACACCAGCATCCAGCAACCACACCAGAATCCTCACCAGCATCCTCACCAGCATCCACACCAGCATCCACACCAGCATCCTCACCAGCATCCACACCAGCATCCTCACCAGCATCCACACCAGCATCCTCACCAGCATCCACACCAGCATCCACACCAGCATCCTCACCAGCATCCACACCAGCATCCTCACGAGCATCCAGCAACCACACCAGCATCCTCACCAGCATCCACACAAGCATCCTCACCAGCATCCAAACCAGCATCCAGCAACCACACCAGCAACCACACCAGCACCGGCATCCTCACCAGCATCCACACCAGCATCCCTACCAGCATCCACACCAGCATCCACACCAGTATCCAGCATCCTCACCAGCATCCACATCCTCACCTGCATCCACACCAGCATCCACACCAGCATCCTCACCAGCATCCAGCAACCACACCAGCATCCTCACCAGCATCCACACAAGCATCCACACCAGCATCCTCACCAGAATCCACACCAGCATCCAGCAACCACACCAGCAACCACACCAGCACCAGCATCCACACCAGCATCCTCACCAGCATCCCTACCAGCATCCTCACCAGCATCCACACCAGCATCCTCACCAGCATCCCCACCAGCATCCTCACCAGCATCCAGCAACCACACTAACAACCACACCAGCATCCCCACCAGCATCCTCACCAGCATCCAGCAACCACACCAACAACCACACCAGCATCCCCACCAGCATCCTCACCAGCATCCCCACCAGCATCCTCACCAGCATCCACACCAGCATCCTCACCAGCATCCCCACCAGCAACCACACCAGCATCCTCACAAGCATCCCCACCAGCATCCCCACCAGCATCCACACCAGCATCCACACCAGCATCCTCACCAGCATCCAGCAACCACACCAGCATCCTCACAAGCATCCCCACCAGCATCCAGCAACCACACCAGCATCCTCACCAGCATCCAGCAACCACACCAGGATCCACACCAGCATCCAGCAACCACACCAGCATTCTCACCAGCATCCACACCAGCATCCAGCAACCACACCAGCATCCTTACCAGCATCCAGCAATGACACCAACATCCTCACCAGCATCCAGCAACCACACCAGCATCCTCACCAGCATCCACACCAGCATCCAGCAACCACACCAGCATCCTCACCAGCATCCCCACCAGCATCCACACCAGCATCCTCACCAGCATCCAGCAACGACACCAGCAACCACACCAGCATCCTCACCAGCATCCACACCAGCATCCTCACCAGCATCCACACCAGCATCCTCACCAGCATACACACCAGCATCCAGCAACCACACCAACAACCTCACCAGCATCCTCACCAGCATCCTCACCAGCATCCACACCAGCATCCACACCAGCATCCTCTCCAGCATCCTCACCAGCATCCTCACCAGCATCCAGCAACCACACCGACAACCACACCAGCATCCAGCAACCACACCAACAACCACACCAGCATCCCCACCAGCATCCTCACCAGCATCCCCACCAGCATCCAGCAACCACACCAGCATCCTCACCAGCATCAACACCAGCATCCTCACCAGCATCCACACCAGCATCCTCACCAGCATCAACCAACCACACCAACAACCACACCAGCATCCTCACCAGCATCCCCACCAGCATCCAGCAACCACACCAGCATCCTCACCAGCATCCACACCAGCATCCCCACCAGCATCCAGCAACCACACCAGCATCCTCACCAGCATCCACACCAGCATCCTCAACAGCATCCCCACCAGCATACAGCAACCACACCAGCATCCTCTCCAGCATCCCCACCAGCATCCTTACCAGCATCCAGCAACCACACCAGCATCCTCACCAGCATCCACACCAGCATCCACACCAGCATCCTCACCAGCATCCACACCAGCATCCAGCATCCTCAACAGCATCCACACCAGCATCCCCACCAGCATCCAGCAACCACACCAGCAACCACACCAGCATCCTCACCAGCATCCCCACCAGCAACCACACCAGCATCCTCACCAGCATCCACACCAGCATCCAGCAACCACACCAGCATCCTCACCAGCATCCAGCAACCACACCAGCATCCTCACCAGCATCCCCACCAGCATCCAGCAACCACACCAGCATCCTCACCAACATCCACACCAGCATCCAGCAACCACACCAGAATCCTCACCAGCATCCTCACCAGCATCCACACCAGCATCCACACCAGCATCCTCACCAGCATCCACACCAGCATCCTCACCAGCATCCACACCAGCATCCACACCAGCATCCTCACCAGCATCCACACCAGCATCCTCACGAGCATCCAGCAACCACACCAGCATCCTCACCAGCATCCACACAAGCATCCTCACCAGCATCCAAACCAGCATCCAGCAACCACACCAGCAACCACACCAGCACCGGCATCCTCACCAGCATCCACACCAGCATCCCTACCAGCATCCACACCAGCATCAACACCAGTATCCAGCATCCTCACCAGCATCCACATCCTCACCAGCATCCACACCAGCATCCACACCAGCATCCTCACCAGCATCCAGCAACCACACCAGCATCCTCACCAGCATCCACACAAGCATCCACACCAGCATCCTCACCAGAATCCACACCAGCATCCAGCAACCACACCAGCAACCACACCAGCACCAGCATCCACACCAGCATCCTCACCAGCATCCCTACCAGCATCCTCACCAGCATCCACACCAGCATCCCCACCAGCATCCTTACCAGCATCCAGCAATGACACCAACATCCTCACCAGCATCCAGCAACCACACCAGCATCCTCACCAGCATCCACACCAGCATCCAGCAACCACACCAGCATCCTCACCAGCATCCCCACCAGCATCCACACCAGCATCCTCACCAGCATCCAGCAACGACACCAGCAACCACACCAGCATCCTCACCAGCATCCACACCAGCATCCTCACCAGCATCCACACCAGCATCCTCACCAGCATACACACCAGCATCCAGCAACCACACCAACAACCTCACCAGCATCCTCACGAGCATCCTCACCAGCATCCTCACCAGCATCCACACCAGCATCCATACCAGCATCCTCACCAGCATCCTCACCAGCATCCAGCAACCACACCGACAACCACACCAGCATCCTCACCAGCATCCAGCAACCACACCAACAACCACACCAGCATCCCCACCAGCATCCTCACCAGCATCCCCACCAGCATCCAGCAACCACACCAGCATCCTCACCAGCATCAACACCAGCATCCTCACCAGCATCCACACCAGCATCCTCACCAGCATCCAGCAACCACACCAACAACCACACCAGCATCCTCACCAGCATCCCCACCAGCATCCAGCAACCACACCAGCATCCTCACCAGCATCCACACAAGCATCCCCACCAGCATCCAGCAACCACACCAGCATCCTCACCAGCATCCAGCAACCACACCAGCATCCTCACCAGCATCAACACCAGCATCCTCACCAGCATCCACACCAGCATCCACACCAGCATACACACCAGCATCCAGCAACCACACCAGCATCCCCACCAGCATCCTCACCAGCATCCCCACCAGCATCCTCACCAGCATCCAGCAACCACACCAACAACCACACCAGCATCCCCACCAGCATCCTCACCAGCATCCCCACCAGCATCCTCACCAGCATCCACACCAGCATCCTCACCAGCATCCCCACCAGCATCCAGCAACCACACCAGCAACCACACCAGCATCCTCACAAGCATCCCCACCAGCATCCTCACCAGCATCCACACCAGCATCCACACCAGCATCCTCACCAGCATCCAGCAACCACACCAGCATCCTCACAAGCATCCCCACCAGCATCCAGCAACCACACCAGCATCCTCACCAGCATCCAGCAACCACACCAGGATCCACACCAGCATCCAGCAACCACACCAGCATTCTCACCAGCATCCACACCAGCATCCAGCAACCACACCAGCATCCACACCAGCATCCAGCAACCACACCAGCATCCACACCAGCATCCTAACCAGCATCCTAACCAGCATCCTCACCAGCATCCACACCAGCATCCACACCAGCATCCACACCAGCATCCTCACCAGCATCCACACCAGCATCCTCACTAGCATCCACACCAGCATACACACCAGCATCCAGCAACCACACCAACAACCACACCAGCATCCCCACAGTCAGCACCACAACACCACAGCCAGCAGCACCACAGCACCACAGTCAGCACAGCAGCACAACAGCAAAACAGCCTACGTGAACAGGTAAGGTTGGTGATTTAAAAACCAAATCACCGCAAATCATTTAAGACTTTTGTCATGTGAGCTGCCGCGATTTGGTGCTTCTCGAGTTGTCTGCCCGAACTAGCTTCGCATCATTTATTTCCACGTGTACACTTTACAATTTTTTAAAGTTCAAGCAAATTCTCCTTTTTATGTACTTGTAACTACTAGGACAATGTAAGTTGGATGTGGCAGGAAAAGGCTAGCATAGGAAGCACTAGTGTGAAGCTCTGTACTCACCATTGTATCCTGGCACAGGCTTGCCTGCCTGGCCAGGAGGGGGCGACAGAGTGTTCCCAAGGCCAATGCAGGTAGCTGTGATGGCAGATCCAGACTCTATCAATAGAGAGCAGAACAGTGGAAATATCTGATGAGAAATCCTGCTAGGCTCTGATTGGTGTTTAGGTTAGATTACTCCAAAACTGAGTGAACAATGATTTGATGGCGAGTCCACCATATACAAAATCTTTGTGGGCTGATAATGAATATATGGGCTATCCAATGCTCCATCCACCCCATAAGGGCTGATGTGTGGCTCATTCGGTTTAGACACCATGGCTGTGACCAAATGACCCGTTCCCTTGTCCACTGCCCCCTGTCCACTCAGACCCGTCTACTATGTGCCCTGTCCCCTGTCCACTGCCCCCTGTCCACTCAGACCCCTGTCTATTATGTGCCCTGTCCCCTCACTTTGCAAGCAGTGTGGGAAATAAATCCCGCAAGCCTCATTCCAAACTAGTAGTTCGTAAAACTAGTGAGAAAGTAGTTTGTAATATATTTTTTAATTTTTTATTGAGAATATCAATCAGTTAACATATGAAGATTGTTAAGTGTAGATTATGAATGAAGATAGAATTAACAAAAATTAAAAAAAGTAGTTCACAATAAAAACAGGCTTGAATCAGGTGGGGTAACAGGCAGTTAGGGGTTAGGGTTAAGGTTAGGGTTTCTTGCCACATGTTAATTCTTGTGACAAATGATCACCTATCACAGGTGTGTTAAGGTCGGTCCATTACACTCATTAATTGCTACTTGGGATGCTGGTAATTTACCAATCTGGGCCTTTTTCTTTGTGCAGAAGCTCTTGATAAGAGTGTCAGCTAAACGGCTAAAATGTAAATGGAATATTAAGTCAAACTGCAGCTGTGACTTAACTGACTCAACTTGTGTTCAGGTGAGATGTATTGACTGACTGGACTCACCTGGTGAGATGGATTGACTGACCGACTCATCTGGTGAGCTGGATTGATTGACTAACTGACTCACCTGTCTGCCACCAGTGGTCCAGCACAGGGACACCGAAGCTCCTCTTAGCCCAGTCCAGAGTCTCCCCATCACAGCGCTCACCTGCCAGGAACAGGGTACGCATCCTGGGGGACAAACCAATCAGTAGCCATATGCTTCATCACCAGGCAACCGCACCAATCAGCAGCCAGACGCTTCGTCACCAGGCAACTGCACCAATCAGCAGCCAGACGCTTCGTCACCAGGCAACCGTACCAATCAGCAGCCAGACGCTTCGTCACCAGGCAACCGTACCAATCAGCAGCCAGACGCTTCGTCACCAGGCAACTGCATCAATCAGCAGCCATATGCTTCATCACCAGGCAACCGCACCAATCAGCAGCCAGACGCTTCGTCATCAGGCAACTGCACCAAACAGCAGCCAGACGCTTCGTCACCAGGCAACCGTACCAATCAGCAGCCAGACGCTTCGTCACCAGGCAACTGCACCTATCAGCAGCCAGATGCTTCGTCACCAGGCAACCGCACCAATCAGCAGCCAGACGCTTCGTCACCAGGCAACCGCACCAATCAGCAGCCAGAGGCTTAGTCACCAGGGCCTGGTTGCACCAGCTATACGTAAGTTCAAACGTAGGCTAGTTGTAACTTAAGTCTCCACTAAGTTACAACTTGCGCACTAGTAAAATAGAATACGTTGCACCACAGAAAATAGTTAGAACGTAACACTACGTATAAACTAAATATTTACGCAAGCCATTGACCAGGAATACCGGTGCAATTTAACGTTTCAATGGCAGACCAATTTGAATATATTGAAGAACTGCTTGAAAACTACGAACCTCGTTCTCGCCAACGAATTTTGCGAGATAGATTGCATCTCTTGGATTTGTACGAAGACATTGATATCTACGCACGTCTCCGTTTTAAGAGAGAGGGCATAATGAAATTAACAGACATGCTAGGCTTGCTAGCGGCTGATCTCCAACATGAAACTGATAGGAACGGAGCGCTTTAACGATACTGTTAACTAACAGCTTGATCATGTCACAGTGGCTACTAAGCTGGATTCGCTAATAAAAGTTGGCAGACAGTCTCAAATAACTACTCCTGTAACAGTAGCTAACTAACGTTAACTGTCCCAACAAAAAAAAGCAGTATTAAGTAACTTGCTAATAATGGTGAGTCAATGATACATAACGAATTTGTGTCATCAAGGTAATGTTCCAACAATATCCTAGTGCAACATTTTCTTGTTTACATTTTTTAATGCCGCTCATTGGATCAATAAACATCAACGTAATTTTGTGTGAGTACACATTACTTTACGAAGGGCTTACGGTCTAGTAACTAAGTTTTGTGTTAAGGACACATGGTGCAATCACATTTAGTAGCTCACTAGTTGTACACTAACTAGTAGCTACTAAGCCTGTAGTGTGAGGTAGAACTTACAAATACCTAGTGCAACCCTACCCAGGCAACCGCACCTATCAGCAGCCAGACGCTTCGTCACCAGGCAAACGCACCAATCAGGGGTACCGAAATATTTAAAATAAATCTAATTTTATTTATAAAGCCATTATAGGGCCTAATTATTTAAATTGCCTTTTTAAATGGAACACAAGTTCTTACAACTTGTGATCACAAAGCCTATCTTGTTTTACTGTGCCTCGCCCTTCCACAGAATTTAGAAAGAAGGCTTTTAGTTACTCTGCCCCAGGGTCCTGAGACCAGCTGCAGAAGGACACTAAGGCTACGTTCACACTGCAGGTCAAATCTGATTTTCTCCCTTACAGGTGACAGATCTGGTTTCTTTTAGAACAGTGTGAACAGCAAAAACCACATGGAATCTGATCTTTTCAATTCTGATTTGGGCCACATTCATATGTGGTCCTAAGTCCAAAACTTAGTTATTTTTGATGTAGCTGGGTATTCAAACAGTCTTTCAGCATTCTCTAACAGTATATCTACAGTCTACGATTAACCCAATTAGGCCTAGTTAACTCACTTTTGCACAGTGTAGGCTATATTAAATATGTTGTCATTTACATAAGTGGTAAGTGTGCAAAGCAGTGGACTTTTTTTTGCACAAACAATAGAACATAACTTTAAAAAGAAGGCTACGTTTTTATATCATTCGCAGACAGCTGCGTTAACCATTTTGTGATTTAAAATAAAGTTAAAACTGTCCATATTTATTGTCCTGGTGTGTTGCACCATATTTTTTATTCATGCTTTTATGTAGCTAGTTTACTAGACAGCTACACAGTAAGCAACCTCACCAGCATCCTCACCAGCATCCTCACCAGCATCCAATCTAAAGGTGTGCAGTAATATTAGAGAGCTACACAGTAAGGGGAACAGATGTGTCCTGTCATAGCTAGCTGTTTTATATTGTGTATTTTATCACACTATATTGACCAATCTGCATCTGGGAGGGGTTTAGCAGCAGGTGTACCTGGGTTATGGGAGGGGCTTAGCAGCAGGTGTACCTGGGGCGTGGGTGTGGTTTAGGGGCAGGCGTACCTGGGGCGTGGGTAGCGCGTCCCAGCAGAGGCCTGAGGGTCCACTTGGCGGATCGCCCGCATTGCAGTGGGGGCAGTGAACATGGCTGCCACGCTGTAGTCCGACAGCACGCGGAAAAATGCCCCAGCATCTGGTGTACCCACAGGCTTACCCTGCGAATACACGTGTGACACATCACAGGCTTACCCTGCGAATACACGCGTGACACATCACAGGCCTACCCTGCGAATACACGCGTGACATCACAGGCCTACCCTGCGAATACACGCGTGACATCACAGGCCTACCCTGCGAATACACACGTGACATCACAGGCCTACCCTGCGAATACACGCGTGACATCACAGGCCTACCCTGCGAATACACGCGTGACATCACAGGCCTACCCTGCGAATACACGCGTGACATCACAGGCCTACCCTGCGAATACACGCGTGACATCACAGGCCTACCCTGCAAATACACGCGTGACATCACAGGCCTACCCTGCGAATACACGGAGGGTGATGCATGCATTTAAAAATGCCAGAGACCCCCATCCCCATCTGATACACACAGGACAACCTCAGAGATACCAACGCAGGCTATTAACAGCTCTGAAATATTGGTGACTTTACTTATTTTAATTTTTTTTAAAGTGTCAGAGTGCAGAGTGCGAATCTACAGAGAGCAAACAGAGACAATGCACATTTTTTATTTTCAAATATTTTTTGTGTTCAAGTGAATACATAAGTGTTAAATAAATGTTCATTTAAGTTCAGCAATTTTGTGTCTTATTTGTTATTATATTTAAATCGTATTTTATCAGATGCAAAAAAAGAAAAGAAAACCATGATATCGGCATTATCGGCCGCCCGCATCATATAGGCATTACATATCCGCCCTGCTCTCTAAATATTGGCATCGGCCACTGGAAAACCCATATCTAACTAATTTACTACAATAAAGCCATCTGCCCCCTCATCCCCCTTGATGAAATTAGGGTTAGCCTTACCAGAGATCATATAGTACTATGGGCTTTGGCCTTACCAGAGACCGTATAGTACTATGGGCTTTGGCCTTACCAGAGATCATATAGTACTATGGGCTTTGGCCTTACCAGAGATCATATAGTACTATGGGCTTTGGCCTTACCAGAGATCATATAGTACTATGGGCTTTGGCCTTACCAGAGATCATATAGTACTATGGGCTTTGGCCTTACCAGAGATCATATAGTACTATGGGCTTTGGCCTTACCAGAGATCGTATAGTACTATGGGCTTTGGCCTTACCAGAGACCGTATAGTACTATGGGCTTTGGCCTTACCAGAGATCGTATAGTACTATGGGCTTTGGCCTTACCAGAGATCATATAGTACTATGGGCTTTGGCCTTACCAGAGACCGTATAGTACTATGGGCTTTGGCCTTACCAGAGACCGTATAGTACTATGGGCTTTGGCCTTACCAGAGACCGTATAGTACTATGGGCTTTGGCCTTACCAGAGATCGTATAGTACTATGGGCTTCGGCCTTACCAGAGATCGTATAGTACTATGGGCTTTGGCCTTACCAGAGATCGTATAGTACTATGGGCTTTGGCCTTACCAGAGATCGTATAGTACTATGGGCTTTGGCCTTACCAGAGACCGTATAGTACTATGGGCTTTGGCCTTACCAGAGATCATATAGTACTATGGGCTTTGGCCTTACCAGAGATCGTATAGTACTATGGGCTTTGGCCTTACCAGAGACCGTATAGTACTATGGGCTTTGGCCTTACCAGAGATCGTATAGTACTATGGGCTTTGGCCTTACCAGAGACCGTATAGTACTATGGGCTTTGGCCTTACCAGAGATCGTATAGTACTATGGGCTTTGGCCTTACCAGAGATTGTATAGTACTATGGGCTTTGGCCTTACCAGAGATCGTATAGTACTATGGGCTTTGGCCTTACCAGAGATCGTATAGTACTATGGGCTTTGGCCTTACCAGAGATCGTATAGTACTATGGGCTTTGGCCTTACCAGAGACCGTATAGTACTATGGGCTTTGGCCTTACCAGAGATCGTATAGTACTATGGGCTTTGGCCTTACCAGAGATCGTATAGTACTATGGGCTTTGGCCTTACCAGAGATCGTATAGTACTATGGGCTTTGGCCTTACCAGAGATCGTATAGTACTATGGGCTTTGGCCTTACCAGAGATCGTATTGTGGCGGCTACCTCTGGGACATACATATATAATTCACCTCCTACTGTCAACGCGGCTACATCATAGACAGTAACTTCTATGACGTGTTCTTTGGGTTGAATGAGGTTTATAAATAAAGAACGCAGCTGCGTTGCAGTTGGCTTGACCAGGAAATAAGTCTCAGTTTGGTGATTTCCCGCACTCCTTCATTGGTGACCCCGATCCGCCTTTGGACGGTTCCAAGGATTACTTTCGAACTCGCGCATCATGGAAGCGGCGAATGCAGTTTCCCTTAAATTACCGGAGTTTTGGGAACAGCAATCTGCGGCTTGGTTCGCTCAAATGGAGGCACAGTTCGCACTCCGGAGAATCGCCGATGATAATACGAAATATTATTATGTTGTTTCTGCTCTCAGCAGTTCCACCACGGCTAGAGTCGTGAGCCTTCTCGAAGACCCACCGGAGGAAGATAAATATGCGACGTTGAAGTCTTACCTCCTGGACACGTTCGGTTTGACAGAATCCGAGCGCGCTCGTCAGCTGCTCTCTCTGCCTGGCCTGGGTGATTCCAAGCCATCGGAGTTGATGGATTATATGTTGACTCTCCTGGGAAATCATAAACCGTGTTTCCTGTTCACGGAGCTGTTCATGCAACAGCTTCCTACAGCAGTGCGATCTGCCCTGGCTAACACGCCCCTTAAGGATTTCTGAGCTTTGGCTAGAGAAGCTGACAAGTTTTTTTCCGTCGGCCGGCAGAGCTGCGGGGCCGCCCTGGGTCCCGCCCACAATGACTCCACACTGCCGGTGGACGCAGTGGCCATTACCAGCACTACAGCTACAACCTAACAGTGAGGTCTGTGCTTTTACCACGCGCGTTTTGGCTCCAAGGCTACCAAGTGCCGCCCCCCTTGCACCTTTAAGGCATCGGGAAATGCCAGGGCCGGCGCTCACTAGCTGCCATGAGCGTCGGCCGTACGGGGAGCTTGTTATTTATTACTGACACTGATTCTGGGCGGCGTTTCCTCTGTGCCACTGCCGTCGAAGGTGGAGGCTGTGAACAGTTTTCCCCGCCCCCTCTCCGCGAAGGCCCTGCAGGAGTTCCTGGGCATGGTGAACTTTTACCATCGTTTTATTCCCCATGCAGCCCAGCTCATGCAGCCCCTTTTCGAGGCCCTCAAGGACATTCCCCCCAAGAAGGCCATCGATTAGTCTAAGGAGATGGACAGCGCTTTCTCTGCCACGAAAGGGGCTCTGGCCAACGCAGTCATGCTGGCACACCCTATACCAGGGGCGACGATCGCCCTCACCACGGACGCTTCGGATTACGCCGTCGGTGCCGTGTTTGAGCAGTGCATTAATGGAGCCTGGCAGCCTCTCGCCTTTTTCAGCCGCCAACTGCGTCCCAACGAGAGGAAGTACAGCACTTTCGACCGTGAACTCCTTGGCCTGTACCTGGCCATACGTCACTTCCGTTTTCTGCTGGAAGCCCGACCATTCACGGCGTTTGTTGACCACAAACCATTATCGTTTGCCATGGCTAAGGTGACGGAACCGTGGTCTGCCCGTCAGCAGCGCCAGCTCGCTTTCATCTCCGAGTTCACTACGGACATCCGGCATGTTGCGGGCAAAGACAACTGCGTAGCCGACTGCCTCTCCCGGGCAGTCGTCGGCGCCGTCCACCTTGGAATCGACTACGCCCGCATGGCAGTCGATCAAGCCTCAGACCCAGGTGTACAGGCCTGTAGGAGTGCTGGCACAGGGCTTCAGCTGCAGGACATCGCGTTCGACGACGCCGGCAACACCCTACTTTGTGATATTTCCACGATGCAACCACGGCCGGTTGTACCCGGTTGTGCCATTCATGATCTTTCCCACCCGGGCAAGAAGTCGTCACAGAAGATGGTGTCGGCTAGGTTCGTTTGGCACGGCCTCAAGAAGGACATCCGCAACTGGGCCAACACCTGCATTGTATGCCAACGCTCTAAGGTGCATCGTCATGTAAAGGCCCCGTTGGCGCCTTTCTCGGTTCCTGAGAGGCGTTTTGACCACATGCACGTGGACCTAGTGGGGCCCCTGCCACCCTCCCATGGTTTCGCCTACCTCCTCACAATGATCGACAGGACCACGCGGTGGCCGGAGGCCATTCCGTTGGCATCGACAACGTCTGCCGATGTGGCTCGGGCATTCATCGCCACTTGGGTCGCCCGGTTCGGCGTACCGTCTGATGTCTCCTCGGACAGAGGTCCCCAGTTCACGTCATGTAGCATGTAAATATGTAGGACAGCCTGTGCGCTGGAATAAAGCATTTCAACTGAACATATTCTCAACCTGTTTCCGTTTATTTTGCCTGCTTATGTCAATCAAACAAATTCCCTGAATAATCAAGAACAATTATGTAGCCTATAGCCTAACGATTAACAAATGACAATGATGAAGAGATAACAAATGTGAGATTGTTTCTCCACTATCTTGGATTGCAGAATCCCATTGTCCCCATCACTCTGCCTGCTGGGAGATATTACACAAGTCACCCTCCCAACTAAATACAGAAACCCATTACCTATTTCTCTAACTATCGCTAAGAAAATTATCTTTCAAAACTGGAAATCTAAAAACTCTTGTCACATCACTCACTGGATCAACCTACTTACAGAACACATTTCTATAGAAAGAATAGCAGCCTCCAGAAAAAACAATATATCAGTCTTTAATGAAACCTGGAATACATTCTTAAGTTAACTCATCTAAACTCATAACAGAACTCATCCAAAAACCAAACCCACGCACATGACCGTATTTATTTATTTATTTATTTTTTTCCCACATATCAATTTGCTCTACATGTCTGCACCCTCTGTTTGTTTACACTACATATCTGTAGCCACTGCAACCTCGAACAAAATCTGCTATATTTTCTATATGCTATTATATCTATTCATTTTTTCTGTTTTCTCCCTTTTTTTTTTCTTTTTCTTTTTTTTTTTCTTTCTCTTCCTTCTTTATTTATTTGTTATTATTATTGTTATTATTTTCCTTTTCTTTGATTAACTTGCTTTATTTTCTTTCTTATTTTTATTATTGTTATTATTTTTTATTATTATTATTTTATTAATTTTTTTTGTGTTGTTGTTATACCCTTACCTCTCAGAGGCTTTAGCACAACATTGTTATGAAATATAATTACAAATAAAAATAAAGCTGTCATCCAAAGAGGGGGGGGGTGGTGGCGGGAATAAAATTTTGTATTTTTTTTAAATGAGTGAAAGCAGAGACCCATCCCCAGGGTTTCATTGGTTAAAAATAAATAAATAAATAAAAAATGTGAGATTGTTTAATAAGGGTGGCAATAATTCTGATTAACTGGCAAAAAATCCAAACGTTTTCTCTGAGTTGCACGTTAGCATTGCGTTTTCCCGTTTTCACGTTAAAGAATGTCATTAATTTAAGATGGCACTGGATTTAGTCAAAACGATTTAAACATTAGAAAGCATACATTTAAAGAGGAAAATGTGGGTATAGTGAAATGCTGCACAAGTTTATTTACTTATTCATCTTGGTTATTGAGAAATTCAAATGTTTGATTGTTAGGCTATCTGGCAAATTATACGGAAAAATATTGAGACGAAGCCTAATAATCCGTTTAAAAGCAAGATTAATTACAGAGAACCTGGAACATCCCAGTTATCTACGCTACTCTGTTGTTGCATAACGCAATTTTCTAAACTATGAAATACAAAATAGCAAACTACTACTTGATTAACCTGTATTTATTAGCCTAGTCTTTTCCATTCTTTGTGCGCTTTTAATGTATAATACCGCTGTAATGCTTAATGTATAATATAATGTATTATCACTGAACAGGACGTTCAATGTGAATTGTGGGTAATATGAGCTTGCCGAGTCTGCTGTTTTGCAGACTCGTTCTCTTGAGAAAAGTTGAGGGTGGAAGGGCTATGTCACAAACTTCACTTGGCTTTCTAACGGATTGGACTCACACCTAAAATGGAGACCGAGGGTACATCCTGGTCTCAAAAGGGATTCCCCCAAGTGAAGTAGTGAAGTTTGCAAGTGAAGTTTACGAGGGTGGAGCAAAAACTGGATTGGGACACAGCCAGTAAGTGGGACAGGAAGTGAGAGTAGACTGTAAATGGGACAGGAAGTGAGAGCAGACGTGCTTACCTCATACAGAACCGTGGTGTTGCCATGGAGAAGAGGGGCGTAACAGATGTAAGAGTGACCCACCACCCAGCCCAGGTCTGACGCCGCCCACCACACCTGAGAAAAGAGGTCAAAGACCCAATAACCAAAAGTGTATGTGAGGGTTAGGGTTAGGTAACCATAGTAACCTTAGGGCAATACTGTATGTGAGGGTTAGGGTTAGGTAACCATAGCAACCTTCGGGCAATACTGTATGTAAGGGTTAGGTAACCATAGTAACCTTGGGACCAAATCCCTCATCAAGAAATAATTATTTTTAACAAAACCACGAGTGCCACAATTATTGGCACCCCTGCATTTAATACTTTGTACAACCTCCCTTTGCCAATAAAACAGCACTGAGTCTTTTCCTGTAACATCTAATAAGGTTGGAGAATACAGAGCAAGGAATCTGAGACCATTCCTCTTTACAGAATCTCTCCAGATCATCCAGAGTCTTAGGTCTTCTTTTGTGCACTCTCCTCTTCAGCTCAGCCCACAGGTTTTCAATGGGGTTTAGGTCAGGGGACTGAGATGGCCATGGCAGAAGCTTGATTTTGTGTTCAGTTAACCATTTGTGTGTTAATTTGGATGTATGTTTTGAGATCATTGTCCTACTGGAAGATCCAACGACAACCCAGTTTTAGTTTCCTGGCAGAGGCAGCCAGATTCAGATAAAAGATTTCCTGGTATTTCATGATGCCATGTACCCTAACAAGGTTCCCAGGGCCTTTGGATGAAAAACAGCCCCAGAACATCACGGAACCTCCACCATACTTAACAGTGAGGATCAGATTATTTTTGGTATAGCCATCCTTCTTTTTACGCTAAACCCACCTTGAGTGTTAGTTGCCAAAAAGCTCAATTTTTGTTTCATCTGACCATAGAACACGGTTCCAGTCAAAGTTCCAGTAGCATTTAGTAAACTCAAGGCGCTTACGTTTGTGGTGAAATGACAGGAAAGGCTTTTTTCTGGCATGCCTTCCAAATAATTTGTTGGCATGGAGGTGACGTCTAATGGTACTTTTGGAGACTTGATGACCTCAAGATGCTACTTTCCTCTGTAATTCTCCAACGGTGATCCTTGGGGATTTTTTTGCCTCTCATACCATCCTCCTCACTGTGCATGAGGGCAAAATAAACTTGGGTCCTCTTCCAGGCAAGTTTGTAAGGTTTAAGTTTAGGTTAATTGGACATCTTTGTACATATGAGACGTATATAAAATGTGATGCAATACAAAATTTAAGACAATATAAAAAAATAAAAAAAGTTGTAGTAATAAATATACATTTGGACTATGCATCATTACTATATAAAACATCCTAGTTACAGGTACACACAAATATATCTATAACACAATTTAAAAGCTCTTGCTAAAAAATTATTTTGATGTCTGGATGTGCGGCTTGTTGGGATTCTGTAGTTTCTTGTGCTCCTCAGATTGTGTTGCCTCTTGTTGTGTTGGGATTAAAAAGTTGTGCGGTCATTCAAAGGTCTTTCAAAGGTCTTTCAAAGGTCTTGACTGTGGCCTGATCCCGCCTGCTCTCCAGAGACGGGAGAGAGCTATAGGGCGTGCCAATGATGCGGCAGCAGCTTCTCTGAATGCCTTCCAGGTCCTTTGAGAGACATTTTGGAAGGCCAGCCCACACTGGGGAGGCATATTCCATGATTGGGCGAATGAATGACAGGTAAACTTGTAGTAGAACATCAAGAGGAAGGCCAGCTCGCCTAGCTACACTCAGGTAGTAAATCCTGGGTTGAACCTTTTGTAAGATGAACCTAATGTGTTCGTCCCAAGAGAGATCTGCTGATACCATCATGCCCAAGGCCTGGACTCCCTCAACAGGGAGGTTTGTTACAACAACTGGTGATGGAGAAGCCCTATTGGCGCCCCTTCTAAAGCTGACCATGTCTTTGGTTTTTAATTGAGATACAAGCAATTGCTTTTGCCCCACTCAACCACTGCTTCGACTGCTGCTTGTGTGTGACCAGGTTGCTTACCACGAAGAAACTATGAGTGTGAGGTAATCAGCATACTTCACTGGATATACGCTACTTGGGAAGCTGGAGTCAAGGGAATTCATGCATAGCACAAACAAAAGGGGAGAAAGAAACTGGGGAACTCCAGCTAGAACTGGCTGTGAGGTGGAAAGACATTCTCTCCACCTGACATTCTGCTTACGGTTATCAAGGTAGCTTTTGATAGTGAGCCATAGTGAGTGGGATAGTCCACACTCAGCCAAAGTAAGTCGAAGCTGGGTTAGGGTTAGGGTTAGTGGTCAATGGTGTCAAATGCTCTAGAAAAGTAACATGTACATCCTGTTTTGGCATTGAGTTTGAAGCGTTGTGCCACCCTTGTAGTAGCTGGATGAGAGCAGACACAGTGCACCTGTTGTGTAGGAATCCATGCTGTGAGGGCTTCATGATGTGGGCTGTCTCCTTCACAAGTATGTCACGCAGCAGTCCCTCATAGATCTTTACCAAGAAGCTGAGTAGGGACATTTGTCTGTATTCTTGAGGAGAGATAGGGTTGCTCTTCTTAGGCACACCTCACTGTATGTGAGGACTCTTTCCATTGAGACGGAAAATACCCATGGCCCATACACAAGTTATATACACTGCCTGGCCAAAAAAAAAGTCGCCGTTGCACCCGTCATGCATAGTGCCCACTGTACAAACCTCTGGAGGCAGTGTTATGATCTGGGGTTGCTTCAATTGGTCAGGTCTAGGCTCAGCAACGTTATGCAGCAATAACATTAAGTCAGCTGAGTACCTGAATGCACTGAATGACCAAGTTATCCCATCAATGGGCATATTCCAGGACGACAATGCCAAGATTCATAGGGCTCAAATTGTGAAAGAGTGGTTCAGGGAGCATGAGGAATCATTTTCACACATGAATTGGCCACCAGAGTCCTGACCTTAACCCCATTGAAAGTCTTTGGGATGTGCTGGGGAAGACTTTACGTAGTGGTTCGACTCTCCCGTCGTCAATACAAGATCTCGGCCAAAAATTAATGCAACTCTGGATGGAAATAAATGTTGTGACGTTGCATAAGGTTGTCAAAACAATGCCACAACGAATGCGCGCCGTAATCAAAGCTAAAAGTGGTCCAACAAAATATTACAGTGTGCGACTTTTCTTTTGGCCAGGCAGTGTATATAGCAGAGTACTGGTGCTAACTCCTCATAGTATTTTTACAGGAGCCATGGAGGGATATTATCTGGACCTGCAGACATCATGTAACAGTTACAGTATTAAGTATTGCCCTAACGGTAGATATGGGCATTTGCAGGTGAGAAGCTATTTTTTTAATAGCCATTCCCTGACTTATGAAGCTCAACACACTTTTCCCTCATTTGATTTGTGTGTTCTCTTATCTTTCCCATGATGATGTATGAACAAGGGAATATGGCCTCTGTGTCACCTCATATTTATACCCCAGTGAAACAGGAAGTCATGGATTACTGCTTGAAAGTTCCTAAACACTCTGATCAACATTAAAAAGTAAAATATAAATGGAAAAAATGCTTCAGTTACATTTTGTTTATAAGAATTTCTAGGGGTGCCAATAATTGTGGCACATGTGGTTTTGTTAAAAATAATTCTTTCTTGATGAGGGATTTTTTTTCTCAGAATAAATTTACTCCAATTAAAGGTTGTATTTTTCAGTGTGAGATTAAGATAATTCACCAAAAGGTGAATTTTTTATAACCCTTTTTACTCATCTTTACCAGGGGTGCCAATAATTGTGGAGGGCACTGTATGTGAGGTCACTGCATTACCATAGTAACCTTGGGATTAAACTGGTTAATGGCTCACCTCTCCAGGTCTTAGTCCATACACTCCTGACATGGTCCAGTTCAACATCACAGCATATCCTCCTGTGTCTCTTACAATACCCTGCACAACAGAGAACGCACTCATTTAATCAGTCTGACTTAGAACACACCAATTTAATCAGTCTGACTGAGAACACACCAATTTAATCAGTCTGACTGAGAACACACTAATTTAATCAGTCTGACTGAGAACACACTAATTTAATCAGTGTGACTGAGAACACACTAATTTAATCAGTGTGACTGAGAACGCACTAATTTAATCAGTCTGACTGAGAACACACCAATTTAATCAGTGTGACTGAGAACACACTAATTTAATCAGTGTGACTGAGAACGCACTAATTTAATCAGTCTGACTGAGAACACACTAATTTAATCAGTCTGACTGAGAACACACCAATTTAATCAGTGTGACTGAGAACGCACTAATTTAATCAGTCTGACTGAGAACACACTAATTTAATCAGTCTGACTGAGAACGCACTAATTTAATCAGTCTGACTGAGAACACACTAATTTAATCAGTCTGACTGAGAACGCACTAATTTAATCAGTCTGACTGAGAACACACTAATTTAATCAGTCTGACTGAGAACACACCAATTTAATCAGTGTGACTGAGTACAAACTTATTTAATCAATCCGAGTACAACACCACCCACAACACAGGACACCACCCACAACACAGGACACCACCCACAGCACAGGACACCACCCACAGCACAGGACACCACCCACAGCACAGGACACCACCCACAGTGCTTTTAATAGGAGGGTGAGAGTGGGTACCTTTGGGGTCCCTGTGGTACCGGAGGTGTACAGAACGTAAAGTGGGTGATCGGCTGGTAAAGGTATGCAGTCCTGAGGAAGAGCACGGGACATTTCTTCCTCCCAGTCCAAACTAAAGCCAGGTTTCACCCACGCCTTTTCCTGTTCAAAAGGAGGAAATCAGCACTGAGCACAGGTCAACATACATATACACATTGATTATCTTAAAAACAAAATTGAGAGCCCTATTTTTAGGTCACTTCTCTGATTGGATTATACAGAATGGCATCAATTTTCTTACAATACTAATAGATTGCTCTACAATACAAAGCAAAACACTTTTAATGCACCATTATGAATATTTTATTTATTTAAATTTTTGAATTTTTTCCCCCCCACAGTCACTGAGCTGTCAACTGGAACCTAACATATTGTTTATATTGCAGTTCTCATCGCGGCCACTAGAGTGACACATTGTACAGTATATGCTTTTCAAGGGACTGGCTAAGGGGTTCAATGCTTTCATTGTTCCAAACAGCCAACAGCAAACAAAACATGATTTGAAATGAGATATTCTCTGTGGCACTTATATTGCCTTAGGCAATCAAATTCCACACAGGCTTCATGAGATTTACTCATTCTGTGATGTTAGAGGCTGTTTGTTCAAATTTACTCAGAGGTCTGCAAGAGAAAAAGTATTGACTATCTTGTGCAATGGTCACATGCAGCTAACCTGGTGCAGGTGGGAACAGGATCTACAGAAGTCTTACTGTGTTGGTACGGTTATAGACGAGCACTTTGCAGGGTTTGTGAGTGCTAAGCTCCAGGGCTTTCTCCACCAGAGGGATATACTGCACTCTTCTGCCAGGTTCAATGCCAAAGGAAGCAGTCATCAATATTTTAGGCTGAAAGGCAAAATGGCAACATTTACCAAACACTGCAAGGCCACGCCACACCTCTACATATTCACAAACACCACTATGCTAGGCTCTGCTATGCTAGGCTAGGCTACGCTATGCTAGGCTATGCCATGCCAACTCACCACACACATATTCACAAACACCACTATGCTAGGCTACGCTATGCCAACTCACCACACACATATTCACAAACACTACTATGCTAGGCTACGCTATGCTAGGCTACGCCATGCCAACTCACCACACACATTAATGTGTTAAAAAAAAAAGAAGTACTTTAGTAAACTCCATATCATTGCAATACTTCTGCTTTAAGGTATGTCACATGCATTTGCCGTACATCTGTGAAAGTAAAGGAGAGGGCAGCACATTCGGGGAAAAATATGACCTTGTTTCCACAGCCGAGTTGCAGAATTGTTTTTTTAGTTTTTCTCTAGATTTCTAACACATTCATCTCTGGAAAAGAAAAGAGCTGACAGTTTGTGTGGCTGACAGAACAGCTGCTGTTCCACTCCACAAAGTTCCACTCCACATTCTCTGTGGAAGTACGGCGGCGGAGCGAACGTGGCCATTGCAACTTGTTGCTCTTCTATGTTGTTGTAGTCGACCAGTGCCGGCACTACATTCGTAGGTAACGTAAAGTATCGCTCCACCGCCGTACTTCTCCGTATATTCTACTTCCACAGAGAATATAGGTCAGCACAAAGTAAAGGATTCAACGATAGTTTGACTTAAAAAATGATGGTATAATCACTCAAATTAACCCCGATAGACTGTCGTCGTACTTTATTTGCTTTGGGTGCATTGTGGAGTGTTTAAGTGCGTTTGGTAGTGGATGCTACCGGTTACCATAGAGTTGCGCTAGCATTAGCAACGTGTGTATGTCCATAAGAAGGACAGCATGGAATCAGCTGAAAATTCCGAACTAACCCTTTAAGTAGCAGGACTGTCTGTATATAGATGATATTAAAAATGAATAAAAGTTAAGCACTGCGGGCCTCACCTTGGCATGGTCGATGCGGACGGACAGCTCCTTGGAGGCGAAACCTCCGAAAATGAGGCTGTGGGGCGCCCCAATCCTGGCGCAGGCCAGCATGCTGATCATGGCCTGGGGTATCATGGGCATGTAGATCACCACCAGGTCCCCCCTCTGCACCCCGTGCCTGAGCAGGACCCCCGCCAGCCGAGACACCTGCGGGCAGGTGGGAGGTGAGGGGAGTCTTCCTGCTCTACTCTAACCCAGGGAGGGGAGTCTTCCTGCTCTACTCTAACCCAGGGAGGGGAGTCTTCCTGCTCTACTCTAACCCAGGGAGAGGAGTCTTTCTGCTCTACTCTAACCCAGGGAGAGGAGTCTTTCTGCTCTACTCTAACCCAGGGAGGGGAGTCTTCCTGCTCTACTCTAACCCAGGGAGAGGAGTCTTCCTGCTCTACTCTAACCCAGGGAGAGGAGTCTTTCTGCTCTACTCTAACCCAGGGAGAGGAGTCTTTCTGCTCTACTCTAACCCAGGGAGGGGAGTCTTCCTGCTCTACTCTAACCCAGGGAGAGGAGTCTTCCTGCTCTACTCTAACCCAGGGAGAGGAGTCTTTCTGCTGTACTCTAACCCAGGGAGGGGAGTCTTCCTGCTCTACTCTAACCCAGGGAGAGGAGTCTTTCTGCTCTACTCTAACCCAGGGAGAGGAGTCTTTCTGCTCTACTCTAACCCAGGGAGGGGAGTCTTCCTGCTCTACTCTAACCCAGGGAGAGGAGTCTTCCTGCTCTACTCTAACCCAGGGAGAGGAGTCTTTCTGCTCTACTCTAACCCAGGGAGGGGAGTCTTCCTGCTCTACTCTAACCCAGGGAGGGGAGTCTTCCTGCTCTACTCTAACCCAGGGAGAGGAGTCTTCCTGCTCTACTCTAACCCAGGGAGGGGAGTCTTCCTGCTCTACTCTAACCCAGGGAGGGGAGTCTTTCTGCTCTACTCTAACCCAGGGAGAGGAGTCTTTCTGCTCTACTCTAACCCAGGGAGAGGAGTCTTTCTGCTCTACTCTAACCCAGGGAGGGGAGTCTTCCTGCTCTACTCTAACCCAGGGAGAGGAGTCTTCCTGCTCTACTCTAACCCAGGGAGGGGAGTCTTCCTGCTCTACTCTAACCCAGGGAGGGGAGTCTTCCTGCTCTACTCTAACCCAGGGAGGGGAGTCTTCCTGCTCTACTCTAACCCAGGGAGAGGAGTCTTTCTGCTCTACTCTAACCCAGGGAGAGGAGTCTTTCTGCTCTACTCTAACCCAGGGAGGGGAGTCTTCCTGCTCTACTCTAACCCAGGGAGAGGAGTCTTCCTGCTCTACTCTAACCCAGGGAGAGGAGTCTTCCTGCTCTACTCTAACCCAGGGAGGGGAGTCTTCCTGCTCTACTCTAACCCAGAGAGAGGAGTCTTCCTGCTCTACTCTAACCCAGGGAGAGGAGTCTTCCTGCTCTACTCTAACCCAGGGAGGGGAGTCTTCCTGCTCTACTCTAACCCAGGGAGAGGAGTCTTCCTGCTCTACTCTAACCCAGGGAGGGGAGTCTTCCTGCTCTACTCTAACCCAGGGAGAGGAGTCTTCCTGCTCTACTCTAACCCAGGGAGGGGAGTCTTTCTGCTCTACTCTAACCCAGGGAGAGGAGTCTTCCTGCTCTACTCTAACCCAGGGAGGGGAGTCTTCCTGCTCTACTCTAACCGAGGGAGGGGAGTCTTCCTGCTCTACTCTAACCCAGGGAGGGGAGTCTTCCTGCTCTACTCTAACCCAGGGAGAGGAGTCTTCCTGCTCTACTCTAACCCAGGGAGAGGAGTCTTCCTGCTCTACTCTAACCCAGGGAGGGGAGTCTTCCTGCTCTACTCTAACCCAGGGAGGGGAGTCTTCATGCTCTACTCTAACCCAGGGAGAGGAGTCTTCCTGCTCTACTCTAACCCAGGGAGGGGAGTCTTCCTGCTCTACTCTAACCCAGGGAGAGGAGTCTTCCTGCTCTACTCTAACCCAGGGAGAGGAGTCTTCCTGCTCTACTCTAACCCAGGGACAGGAGTCTTCCTGCTCTACTCTAACCCAGGGAGAGGAGTCTTTCTGCTCTACTCTAACCCAGGGAGGGGAGTCTTCCTGCTCTACTCTAACCGAGGGAGGGGAGTCTTCCTGCTCTACTCTAACCCAGGGAGGGGAGTCTTCCTGCTCTACTCTAACCCAGGGAGAGGAGTCTTCCTGCTCTACTCTAACCCAGGGAGGGGAGTCTTCCTGCTCTACTCTAACCCAGGGACAGGAGTCTTCCTGCTCTACTCTAACCCAGGGAGGGGAGTCTTCCTGCTCTACTCTAACCCAGGGAGGGGAGTCTTCCTGCTCTACTCTAACCCAGGGAGAGGAGTCTTCCTGCTCTACTCTAACCCAGGGAGGGGAGTCTTCCTGCTCTACTCTAACCCAGGGAGGGGAGTCTTCCTGCTCTACTCTAACCCAGGGAGGGGAGTCTTCATGCTCTACTCTAACCCAGGGAGAGGAGTCTTCCTGCTCTACTCTAACCCAGGGACAGGAGTCTTCCTGCTCTACTCTAACCCAGGGAGGGGAGTCTTCCTGCTCTACTCTAACCCAGGGAGAGGAGTCTTCCTGCTCTACTCTAACCCAGGGAGAGGAGTCTCCCTGCTCTACTCTAACCCAGGGAGGGGAGTCTTCCTGCTCTACTCTAACCCAGGGAGAGGAGTCTTCCTGCTCTACTCTAACCCAGGGAGAGGAGTCTTCCTGCTCTACTCTAACCCAGGGAGGGGAGTCTTCCTGCTCTACTCTAACCCAGGGAGAGGAGTCTTTCTGCTCTACTCTAACCCAGGGAGAGGAGTCTTTCTGCTCTACTCTAACCCCCCAGGGAGGGGAGTCTTCCTGCTCTACTCTAACCCAGGGAGAGGAGTCTTCCTGCTCTACTCTAACCCAGGGAGAGGAGTCTTCCTGCTCTACTCTAACCCAGGGAGAGGAGTCTTCCTGCTCTACTCTAACCCAGGGAGGGGAGTCTTCCTGCTCTACTCTAACCCAGGGAGAGGAGTCTTTCTGCTCGACTCTAACCCAGGGAGGGGAGTCTTCCTGCTCTACTCTAACCCAGGGAGGGGAGTCTTCCTGCTCTACTCTAACCCAGGGAGGGGAGTCTTTCTGCTCTACTCTAACCCAGGGAGGGGAGTCTTCCTGCTCTACTCTAACCCAGGGAGGGGAGTCTTCCTGCTCTACTCTAACCCAGGGAGGGGAGTCTTCCTGCTCTACTCTAACCCAGGGAGGGGAGTCTTCCTGCTCTACTCTAACCCAGGGAGGGGAGTCTTCCTGCTCTACTCTAACCCAGGACTGAACTGAGTGCTCTCTTCCCACTGGGGAGTTTTTACCTCGTTTTGTTGGTTGGGGGTTCAGGCTGTTTGGGGGTTCAGGTCTGATTTTTGCCCAAATCTCTTTCTGTTTCTCTGTACAGCATCTTTGTGACAGTTCTCTGTAAAAAGCACTCTGCAGGCCACACCCAGTGTGTGCTGCACCTGATCAGCATCATCACAGATCCTACAAACTCACCAGATATTCAGCTCTGGCTCCTTCTGTCTTCTCTGCTTATCAATTACAGGATGTTTCTGAGTGACGCTACAGAGCACAGTTTTGTACTTGGTCACACCCTTTAATGAATTTACAGAAGATGCATTGAATTGGAATGGCTTGGTTTCAGAAGTCCTCCACTACCACCTCCTCTACTCCGTGCCCCGGAAACGGATCTTTGTGTTTTAATCTAATGTTGTTGATTACATCTTAATTAATGTCTCGACGCAAACCACAATGTCAGGTACATTGTATACTGTACATGCAAATACGTTCAGGTAGTTTTGCATATTTCCGGGTAGGAGAGGAGTGGTAGTGGGGGAGTGGAGGAAGGGAGGAGAGGAGTGGTAGTGGGGGAGTGTAGGAAAGGAGGAGAGGAGTGGTAGTGGAGTAGAGGAAGGGAGGAGTGGTAGTGGGGGAGTGTAGGAAAGGAGGAGAGGAGTGGTAGTGGGGGAGTGGAGGAAGGGAGGAGAGGAGTGGTAGTGGGGGAGTGGAGGAAGGGAGGAGAGGTAGTGGGGGAGTGGAGGAAGGGAGGAGAGGAGTGGTAGTGGGGGAGTGGAGGAAGGGAGTAGTGGTAGTGGGGGAGTGGAGGAAAGGAGGAGAGGAGTGAAGAATATTGGGACGCAGCATAATGCCTAGTATCCTGTGAGTCTAAAGAATTTGCAGTTATGTCACTTGTGCACTGTGGAGTGCAGAGGTCAAAGGTGATTCCATAGAATCTGCGATCGTCAGATAGCACAGAACAACAGTACCACTTTAAACTGACTCAGTTTCTAACCCTAACTCTACTCTACTCAACTTTAGGCAGAATTATGTTTTCAGAAAAAGCAAGTTACCTTTTCAAAAATGTTTTTGAATTGTTTTACATGAATTGGTTTAGAATCTGTTCCAATTAAACTTGCTCAAGACAGATCAAGATATACAGACAGGCGTGGTGAAAAACAGGAGAAGGCAGAGTTAACCCTAACCCCTAACCCTAACTCTTCTATCGCAGACACTCAGGAGCCTTAACGACAGGACTGCACTGCAGAATAGGATAAATGAGATGGTGTTCCAGGAACCTGCACATTGTACCAATAAGCACCACTTAATTTGTGTACAATAAGGTGCATGCCTTTGTGTTAAATGTACTCAGACACTCTGGCTAAAACCAACTATTTCTTAGGAACTCATGGATGGGAGCCATTTTCATATTAGATTGGCAATAAGCAAACATGCTAATTATCGTCAGGCAACTTCCATTTCGACACATTCGACTCCACACACAATCCAGATGGGCTACTGTGCGTCATTACCTGTTCCTTCAGCTCATTATAAGTGATGATGTGCTTTGTCTCACTAACGGGACTATCGTAAATAATAGCAGTCTGGTCCCCAAGTCCGTTTGCGACGTGTCGGTCCACTGCATTGTAGCAAATATTCAATTTCCCCCCGACAAACCTAGAGCACAAAAATTAGAAGCCACGTCACTTCCACATCACGTTTGTACTATATTAATTTAAGACAATGGTGTGTCCATGAGATAAAAACCTGTTTTCCGAGAAACTGTGTGTTTACTAGTTATTTATTTTATCTTATTGATAATCCTGACAGATTTTGCTCACAGCTTCATTTTAGATAAGATCGTTATAAAACATGGGGCTGTCGATCACAACTAGGCCTAATGCTTTAACCCTATAGACACTATTACAATTCCTGTAGATTACTGATAAACAAGAGACTACTAAATCTCTACTAAAATCTATTTTCACCAATATTCAGGACTAATATTGTAGAAAGGTAGTGCTTGCACACTTGGTTGATTGTAGAGAAAATGTAGTATAAAGAGGTGATCCCGCACGTTTCAGTCCACAATACTATTGGACCCATACAGTCTATGTATTGGACCCAGATATGACGTCAATGTGCTGAAAAAAGCTACAGCAATCTGCCAAAGAAGCCAAAACCTTGACACCTTTCAGCAAAAATAGAAGCAAATTACTTGTAAAAACGTTCGTCTGGAAACAGGAAAAAAATTAAATAAATACTCAACTGGTAACTGGCTCCGTACAACAAATTAAGGACCAAGGAAACACTAATATGACAATTCCAGCTAGGAAAACAGAAAAATATAACGCAAGAACTGTAGCCTCATAAAAAACAGCCTAATGCAGCGCTGAAACACAATTAAACAAATCCTCCTCACTGCGTGGTGTATACGGTTGTATTGTCAAAACGGGTAAATTAGCAGCGTTATACGCTCAAGACTTTAATATTGAGAAAGTATCTCAAATCAAATCAATGTTTATTTATATAGCGCATTTCACAATTAGTTGTCACAATGCACTTCACAGAAAAACCCAACCTAAACCGCCCACAAGAGCAAGCCAAAGGCAACAGTGGCGAGAAAAAACTCCCTGGTGTAACTAGGAAGAAATCTTGGGAGGAACCAGACTCAAGGGGGGAACCCATCCTCCTCTGGTCGGCTCAGGGTCTAGGGCTTAATGACCAGCACGGTCAAAACAGCCAATGTGCATGATAATAGAATTTGCAGCAGCTAGATGACAGTCCAGATGTGGCGGCAATGATGGTGGGGAACCGGGCGCCGAACACGCAGAAAATTCAGCCGAATACAAAAACGGTGGTCTTCTAAAAGCTAATCGCTTATTTTGGTCTCACCATTTCGGAGATATGGGATTAGTGGTGTCCAGAGTTTGGCTCCAAGTCTCAAACCAGCTGATGTTTTCTGCGGCTTTGCTCCAGAAGACTTCGGGGGTGTCGCGTGCGCTACGGAAAGCCTGCTCGTAGCTGTCGGTAACCACAGCTGGTTTACGGGTTTGCGAAGATACCTGCACACATCGACTACTGACGGCAAATCCACCCTGCAACACAAACGCGCTCCTGCAATGTTTCCACGAACCTTTAAACACTTTTGCCGTTTTTAAATCCTGATTTGTCACGCGCCAGTACCACATACTACTGTTCAACCTTGCATTTCTGATGGGAGCAATCGACTTTGCACATCCGATAGTACTGTTTAAAAATAAACTGTTTAAAAATGGTTTTAAAACATGCATCTCGATAGCGTATTTAATTGCAAACAATACAGAAATCTCGTTTCGCGCTTTCTGGGGAGCAGCAAACAAATCAGCACTACTGAAAACTGATCCCAAGTGCTTTCAAGTTTTTTTTTGTTTTTTAGACGGCTACAATAAGGAAATTGTTCATGAAAGGCGAACTATGAACTGGATGTGAAAAACTTTCCGTGAAAGGGTTTGGTCAAAGAGGTTTCTGTTCAAGGAGCAAAGGCCAGAGAGGAGGTGTTTCTCTTGTCTGTACTTGCGGGGTGTGTCCCAATATTCTTCACTCCCCCACTACCACTCCTCTCCTACCCGGAAATATGCAAAACTGCCTGAACGTTTTGAGTACAAGTATTTGCATGTACAATATACAATGTACCTGACATTGCGGTTTGTGTCGAGACATTAATATGTGTCCATTTATACGTAGGCCTAATTAAGATAATAGTAATCAGCAACATTAGATTAAAACACAAAGATCCGTTTCCGGGGCACGGAGTAGAGGTGGTAGTGGAGGAAGGGAGGGTGCTTTTTTCGACTATTGGGACGCACCCCTATCCCTGCTGACTGAATCCCTTGGATGATGCAAGACATACATCATTTACAAGCTCTGCTGACAGCTATCTTATTCAATTCATTTTTTTCTTACAACCTTAATCTTAAAGCTTTTAAATATTTAACTTTAACATCTATAATGATGTAATAAAGCTTTCTCTCACTATTCATCTATTTTTTCTCTTTTACAAAGACACCGAAGACTCCCCCCATTCCCTCCGTCCAAACACTCTTTTCTAGTTCACGCACCCTCTGTTCACACCTGTAGTTTTGCAGCTGTGAGGATTAAACTGTACACAGTGGTGCTTTATATTGGTATTACTGCTATGCTGCTGTCATGAAAATATTATTTTATATATTATAACATGAAGACAGTAACAGAAGCAAGTCTGCATTTATTCATCACTTTTGAGTTATCAAAATATCCAGTTCAGTTTTGAACACACACACATACACACACACACATATATATGCACACACAAGTACACACGCACACACACAAAATCCAAACATAATTACACAGACTGTTAGAACCTACATCATGCTGCCAGAACACAGACCTCCCTGTTTTTTCCCAGAACAAAACATAACATAATATACATACTAAGACATATAACATACTAACGCAAACTGACTGTACATATACTCTAATGAACAACACCAGTGACAGAATATCCACTATAATTTCACTAGTTCAGATAGTCACACAACCTTCAGCTGAAATGACTAATGGTTTCCCTCTAGTGGTTCAAAATTGTTACTGTGTTGATACGGCCAATAACAATGGATACAATGTTTAACTATTTCTCTTAAATTAGGAAAGAATATTGTGATAAAATGGACAAGTGCTCATTTGAATTCATATGAACTCATCACTAATTATACAATTCAATTCAATTACATTTTATTTGTATATAGCACTTTTTACAGAAAACTGTCACAAAGACACTGTACAGAGAAACAGAAGGAAAATTGAACAAAAACCAGGCCTGAACCTGAATTATAGAACGTCTAGGTTTTAAGATAAAATAATATTTGAACACATCCTTTGGCTGTTAAACCACATTAACCTACTTTAACAGCATCAGAATATAGAAAGCACTTGATTATTGGATGCAAATTTAATATTGTTCATATGTTGCCAAAAGAGGGATTTGAATGTTAGATGTACATCAGATATCATCAAGATTGTTCTCTAACATTATATGTAAAATGAACCATTCTTTGTCAGTTTTATAGATACCATAATTAAAACATGTACCTTCATTTGCAAACGTGTTTCTGGCTTCATGTCCTGGAAAGGTAGACCATTTAACTTTCATTTCATACGTCCTGTCAGTCCAGACTGTTCTGCTTTTTTGCCCTATATTCTTATGAACCATAGATTACCAAAGACCATCAAATGTTTTATTTTCCGACTGAACAAAACCTAAACTTAGCTGTTATGAACATATTTATCAGGCGGTTAGGGTTAGGGGTTAGGGTTAGGGATAGGGGTTAGGGTCAAAGTGTTGTGATTAAGGCTGTTCGTGTATTTCTTTGTTCTTTTGCTCTCATTTGGTTTAAATGCTGGAGAGAGAAAAACACTCCCAAAATAGTAGTCGTTTTGCCCAAAAGTCATATTACAGATAGGCCTACATTAATTTTTCATGTCACGTGCACAAATGATTTATGAACCATAATCCCCACGCAGGCATGGAAAATTACTCTGGCCACACAGTGAATTTTACAGGCAGCAGTACGGGCAGTATTAGTTACTGAAATATCCACCCCTCCCTCCCCTGGTATGCTCGCTATTTTGCAAAGATAATGAACATTGTGGCAGACCCACAGACGATGTTCGCGTAGACAAAGCCGTGTGAGTCCAATGCTTCCAGTACAAAGCCGTGTGAGTCCAATGCTTCCAGCACAAAGCCGTGTGAGTCCAATGCTTCCAGCGAAGTTGTGAGGGTTCGAGGCTTTACTTGGCGCAGTTAAGCAGATAACTCAGTAATCCTGCTTCATATCACAAAGCAGGCTATGTGGCTTTTAGCTGGATAACTGTTCTGAGTAAAACGCAGATAACTCAGTAATCCTGCTTCATATCACAAAGCAGGCTATGTGGCTTTTAGCTGGATAACTGTTCTGAGTAAAACGCAGATAACTCAGTAATCCTGCTTCATATCACAAAGCAGGCTATGTGGCTTTTAGCTGGATAACTGTTCTGAGTAAAACCGGGAAAAAAACCCCGAATATGGAATATATTATGAAATAAAAACATGCTAAATGTGTGTCTGTGTGAAATGTTTGCTCCTTGTATTTACGGACTTGACAAATAAACAAATACATTTATAGAAAGTTCAGCTTGTCTATACATGACAGATGGCCACAGCACGCTGACCGGACATTGTTCACAAGTTTACATTATTTTCATTATTCATTACAGTCAGTTAGCCAAAGCCACATACAATAAGTGCATACAGAAAGGTCTTTAAAGTAACTACAGAACAGATTAGACAAAGCACATCCTTCACATAACGTAGCAGCAACCTTGTTGTATTGAATGATACGTGGAAGAACGCGTTAACCTTCAGGGCCACGATGCCTGAAGACAGCACGCATGAGTCCGTGCGTGTGTAGGCCTGTAACCCGCCGAGATGTGGTGACACAGCCTGCTTTACTCCTGCTATAGGCAAAGGGAGCTGACAACATTAACCCATCGTCTACAGTTAGCCTGTTGTTTCTTCGGGACGCTGATCCACAAGGTATAGCAGTTTTATTAAACCATTAGATTATAATAGATAACGTATTATATGATTACGAAAATGTTCTTGAAAACTTATATTCCACTAAAGAACGTGCTACCAAGATAGCCTACTTTTTGTTTACAGTAACTCGGCTATTGGACATTTGTTCCGGGACTAAAATAATATCTTCAAGTCCTCTTGTTAAACTGGTTAGGCTAAGATACATATAACATCATCGATTAATTACATACACAGGCATACTGTATGCTCACTCATTTGGAACTCAGATAACTATCTGTAGCCTACCCAACACAACACAAAACAAACACTGATATCGTCTGTGCTGCTTCACACACACGTACACACACACACACACACACACACACACACACACAATCAAAGAAAGAAAGATTTTCAGTGCTATCATGTGGCCATTTGCTGAAACAATGTTTTCTTACATAAAAGCAAACTGGTAGCCACACTTGCAGCCCCTCACACCCCAGTCACAGATACTTTTACCTACATTAATATTCACATGAAAAACAACAGAGAAGATTACTTAAATACCATGTATTCACATTGCAGAGTTAAATAAGTTATTTTACATTTGAGAAGTTGAATTAAATATGTTAGATTACGTATAAGATGAAATACAAGGACACTTAAGAATACATTTAAAAATACATCTGTACAAGCCATAATCACAGTCATATTTACATAACCTTTGGTTAACCCAAATTAGCCACTTGCCCTCGTTAAAAAAGGGGGAAAAAGTAAATATAATGTTTTGTGGGTCTGTAGGGGTGCTCATAGCACATGGTACACAGGCCTGGTGTGTGGTGTTTGAGAAGTGACTGGCTGAGAATGGGTGCTGGACGGGGAGAGAGTAACTGTATCTGTTGGGCTCGGCAGACCAATGGCATCGGCCGAGGACAGGCGGTTCACGATGCTACTCAGGCAGTCCAGGCTGGACACA
Organism: Synaphobranchus kaupii; assembly: GCA_029718625.1. Taxonomy (NCBI): domain Eukaryota; kingdom Metazoa; phylum Chordata; class Actinopteri; order Anguilliformes; family Synaphobranchidae; genus Synaphobranchus; species Synaphobranchus kaupii. Next base: position 3,572,415 of record JAINUF010000026.1, read on the forward strand.
GGAGGGCCCCTATCTGCAGAAACATGGTCAGGAACAAATCAGGTCAGAGCCAATAAGGTAAGGAGCCAATCAGGTCAGAGCCAATCCGGTCAGGAACCAATCAGGTCAGAGTCAATCAGGTCAGGAACCAATCAGGTCAAAGCCAATCAGGGCAGGAACCAATCAGGTCAGAGCCAATCCGATCAGGAACCAATCAGGTCAGAGCCACAGCAACCAAGAGCTTGTGTCAAATGTGTTTTTGAGTGTTTCAAAGGAAATTGGGGAAAATCTCAAGCTGTTTAAATAATGATTTTGGAAGATGTTTTTTACACTGACAATATTTCCATTCAAATCCATATATCTGTTTTTATTTATGTTGCAAGACAAAATCATGGGAGGAAAGAAATCCTCTCTCATGATACATGAAAAATAAACTGGTCAGTCACCAATGTAACAAATCTATATACTTTTCATACACAGAGTAAAATGTTCTGCGTTAAATCAACTTTAAGTCTAAGATTAAGTTTAAGATTAAGTCTAGTTTTTAGAGTACAATTTTGAGTACATTTTGGAGTCACAGAAACACTGAAGAGTTACGACTGTGAGCTGTTTTAGTAGCTGTAAACTGTTATTATATTTAAGAGTCATGCTGAAGTAATTGTAAAGTAATCATAATGGAGCACAGTGTCTTACCAATGTGCACCTCCTGCTTGTACCGGGAACCTTGGTCTATGTGACACCAAACAGGGCTGTTCTGGGGAAAAAAGCACAAGATAATAATCATAAACATTTCCTCATAAAACCACAAAGAATAACTGATACTCCTCTACAAGGTGAAGTTAGAATAACTGATACTCCTCTACAAGGTGAAGTTAGAATAACTGATACTCCTCTACAAGGTGAAGTTAGAATAACTGATACTCCTCTACAAGGTGAAGTTAGAATAACTGATACTCCTCTACAAGGTGAAGTTAGAATAACTGATACTCCTCTACAAGGTGAAGTTAGAATTTCTATTATTTTTCACAACCTCCTGCAGAAGAGAACAGGGCTTGTTGTTCAGAGCGGGTAGGCGGAGCTGTGACCGTGTCCCAGACATGCTTCCAGTTTGCCGTGCCAAATCGATTGCAGCAGTGGAATCACTTTCCCAACCCTAACCCTATCCCTAACACTGGTACCAGGAGAGAATGTGCCGAGATGAAGGAATGCAGAGGCCATGGGAAACTCTATATATCAGGATTTATGATTCAGTAAAACATACTGGTAGAGTCACTGCACACATTTATTAAAATACATCCTTTACTAGAGCACAGAAAGAAAGGGAAAGTTCAGCAGCTGTAATCTTTGAGTTTCATGTCTTTCTGATGAACTAACTCAAATAAATAAATGGACAGTAAAATCAACTTGACTGACAACTTCAGACAGAAGCAGACTGACATATAGCCTACTGAGGTACATGAATGTTGGCGCTCAGATTCATATTTAAATGAGACAAATGTCTCTGTCAAGAGTTACCAGAACGCATGCAGTAGCTCTGAATCATATGTGAACATTACAGGAAGAACATGCACCTAACAGGGCATATGCTACACATTTACAAATGTCTTTAGAGTAGAGGAGCATTACCATGCCATCGTTAGAGTAGTGAGTGCATTACCATGCCATCTTTAGAGTAGAGGAGCATTACCATGCCATCGTTAGAGTAGTGAGTGCATTACCATGCCATCTTTAGAGTAGAGGAGCATTACCATGCCATCGTTAGAGTAGTGAGTGCATTACCATGCCATCTTTAGAGTATAGAGTGCATTACCATGCCATCTTTAGAGTAGAGAGTGCATTACCATGCCATCTTTAGAGTAGAGAGTGCATTACCATGCCATCTTTAGAGTAGAGGAGCATTACCATGCCATCTTTAGAGTAGAGAGTGCATTACCATGCCATCTTTAGAGTAGAGAGTGCATTACCATGCCATCTTTAGAGTAGAGGAGCATTACCTTGCCATCGTTAGAGTAGTGAGTGCATTACCATGCCATCTTTAGAGTAGAGGAGCATTACCATGCTATCTTTAGAGTAGAGAGTGCATTATCATGCCATCTTTAGAGTAGAGAAGCATTACCATGCCATCTTTAGAGTAGCGAGTGCATTACCATGCCATCTTTAGAGTAGAGGAGCATTACCATGCCATCTTTAGAGTAGCGAGTGCATTACCATGCCATCTTTAGAGTAGAGAGTGCATTACCATGCCATCTTTAGAGGAGAGAGTGCATTACCATGCCATCTTTAGAGTAGAGAGTGCATTACCATGCCATCTTTAGAGTAGAGAAGCATTACCATGCCATCTTTAGAGTAGCGAGTGCATTACCATGCCATCTTTAGAGTAGAGGAGCATTACTATGCCATCTTTAGAGTAGAGAGTGCATTACCATGCCATCTTTAGAGTAGAGGAGCATTACTATGCCATCTTTAGAGTAGAGAGTGCATTACCATGCCATCTTTAGAGTAGAGAGTGCATTACCATGCCATCTTTAGAGTAGAGAGTGCATTACCATGCCATCTTTAGAGTAGAGAAGCATTACCATGCCATCTTTAGAGTAGAGGAGCATTACCATGCCATCTTTAGAGTAGAGGAGCATTACCATGCCATCTTTAGAGTAGAGGAGCATTACCATGCCATCTTTAGAGTAGCGAGTGCATTACCATGCCATCTTTAGAGTAGAGGAGCATTACCATGCCATCTTTAGAGTAGAGAAGCATTACCATGCCATCTTTAGAGTAGAGAGTGCATTACCATGCCATCTTTAGAGTAGAGAGTGCATTACCATGCCATCTTTAGAGTAGAGAAGCATTACCATGCTATCTTTAGAGTAGAGAGTGCATTACCATGCCATCTTTAGAGTAGAGGAGCATTACCATGCCATCTTTAGAGTAGTGAGTGCATTACCATGCCATCTTTAGAGTAGAGGAGCATTACCATGCCATCGGAGCAGTTTGAGGTGGGGCTGCATGGCTCAGAAACGCCCTCTGCAGGCAGGGTGTAGTAATGGTCCAACTGGTCCCGGAGCAGGTCCTGCAGGCTCTCTATGTAGTGGATGGCGTTGCGCAGAATCTCCACCTTGGGCAGCCGCTGGCTGAGGTTGGAGGAGGTGCAGCGTCGGAGTGTGTCGAAGGCGTGGTTCACCTTCTTCAGCCTCCGACGCTCCCGCATGGTCGCGGCTTTCCTGCGGTCCACCGTCCCGGACCGGCGCTTGCAGGCGTTGCAGGCCCACAGCAGGCAGCGGCCCGTCTGATGGAGCCCGCTAGGGGCCCGGATGTGCTCGTCCTCCTCGGACCCCACCAGCTCCCCCAGGCCCAGCCCACTGCCCCGAAACACCGGGCATCCCACACACATCTCCATTGCTGGCAGCTTCCAGATCGATGCGGGGCGCGTGTGTGTGTGTGTGCGTGTGTGCGTGTGTGTGTGTGTGTGTGTGTGTTTGAGGGAGAATGAAGAGGGACTCTGAGCTGCTGAGCCCTGTGTAACCCTGCTTATATGGTCCAGGCCCACATTGGGAAGCTCTAATTACCATATCCAGCATCCCGCCCCATTCCCCCAAAACCACACAGAGCGTCCTGCCCTGTTCCCCCAAAATCCCACAGAGTGTCCTGCCCTATTCTCCAAAACCCCCAACACCCCACAGAGTGCCCCACATCTGCATCGCCCTGCAGTACTCCTGCTGCCCTTTGGCTAATTGTTCTATGCCAGTACACATAAAAGCTGGAAATATTCACACAAAAAAAACATTTGTAAAGCAATCTAAAGAACATGCAGCATTTTAAATGGCACTTTTTCAGATGTGATAATAACACCCAGAGATGTGGGTATGTCACATCCTTCACATTAGCAGCCAGCTGATCCTGGATGACACTCTAACACTCTTAGGGCCCTATCTTGGCGATCTTGGCGCTTAGTCTAAGCGCATTTAGGGCGTGTCCAAGTCCACTTTTGCTATTTTAACGGCGTGTTTTTTTGGCGCTAAGCACGGCGCATGGCGCAACTGGGCTGAACCTAGTCGCTTCATTAATTATAGGTGTGTCTTGGGCGTGACATTCAATAAACCAATCAAAATGTCATATCCCATTCCCTTTAAAAGCCTGCTTTTCCACCTTGGCGGATTGCTTCTGATGGCGAAACAGACATGCTCGTGCGTGTTTAGTGTGATCAAGGAATAGGCTAAATGGAGTATGATCAATATTATTCGGACTAACCATTAGCCTATGAGTTCCCGGTAATTCCAGACAGGGCTGTTATTTTACAAAATATGTGCGGTTAAATTTCGTTAAAAGGACCTGCAACAGCTGAGAATAAGCTATCAATGGCTTCAGTCTCACCTTAGAAAACGCCAAATTAGCCTGCTTGTTCAGCGAATTTCGTTTGATTATGCAATGAAAGTGTCAAACATCAATTCCAAGAGGCTGTTCTCAAGTTCAAGCTTCATCCAAAGTTCATTAGGCTACCTGCATAGTAGGCTAATATTGATTAATAACATACATACCGTTATTTTGCCTTAATGATGACACTAAATAGCCATACAATAAAGCTGTCAGGTTCGCAAACCATAAGTTCACGCATATTTCCCCTTGTTTAATAATTTCCTGTTTATGGAAATGTGACCAACCTGTTTTACTCGTAGCGTAATCCTTTAAAACAATCCACTTTCCCAGGAAGACCGTTAAACGTGCAGAGAATGGCATTAAAATTAATTGTGAATTAATTGTGTAACGTGCTGCAAATTTGTTTTAGTTTCTAATTAGACGCTTAGTTCTCTTTAAAATCGTTTTGTTCAGTTAAGGAATAACGGGTGAAATCAGCTGGGTTTTAAACGGTGAGAGTATGGAAACCTGGTCACTGTCATTTAAAAAAATATGAAGGACGAAGAATAGCTAAGGTTGCAATTTAGTTAACATGGTGACATCTCCGTTTTTTAACCATAGGCTATCGAAAAAAACCTTATGCACAGCGTAATATGCAATATTCACTGGACAAGGTTTTGAACTTTTTTCAGTCACAAACCATTCTATTTACTTACAGGCTGTATTCATAGATAAACAGAGCTGTATTGTAATGACATCTGAAGCGCATTTTCAGAACTTAAATGTCCGTCTATTGCCGTGCGCGAGTTTTCCATTGAATGACAATTCACGCATTAGGTGCAAAGACAATTCGCGCATTAGGCTTGATAGCTATAGGTGTTATCAGCTCCTTTTTAATGGATAGCCATTGTCCCGTACCATCGCACATCGCCTGGATGTTGATGGAGTGGGCTGAGAGCAATGTAATGTGGCATTGTTTCCCTTCGCTGAGGGAAAGGTATGTGGACCTATGGAACCTTTTATTAGTATGCATTTTTGATATAGCCTACACAATAATAATATTTCACATTGTGATCTAGATATTTTAGTCATGCCTGTGCACGCCCCTGTGTGTAACAGACAGGAGGGTAGCTATGCGCGTTGTGCACACGCCTATGTAGACGCACTTATATGCGCCGTTAAAATAGCATGTAAACAACTGCGACATGACTTTAGACCAGGTTTGTGGTGGTTCTAGCGCAAGCGCTTTCTGCTGGCTCAAGATAGCAATACGCCAAAAAGAATCCTGGCCACTCCTCATCTTAAGACCAACACGCCCAGTTCACTAATGATGGCGCAAGAGTTACGCCGTCAACATGCTAGTTTGACGGCGTAAGCGTTAGGCGCTATTATGGACCTAGCGCCGGGTGTAAGATAGCAAAGACACTTGCGTTTGCGTTAGCGCCGCTTTGCGCCGGGTGTAAGATAGGGCCCTTAGTCTGCAATAAAATTCAACACTAACAGAGTTTATATGAGTCTGAGAACCAGAAAATAAAGTAGCCTACTGTATCAGAGCTTTTAACTCTGAACTGATTTAAAATGAAACATTCTGATATTCTGAGATTATTTTACCAACTGAAGTCCTCCTGGAATTGCCAGTTGTGCAATAATGAACATGTAACTGTGAGAAACTGCTTCTGTTGAGTGAAACTGTCACTCAGATGTATCCGTGTGGAAGCATTATTTTCAGAAATTAAATCCGCAGCAGTTTGACAATTTCATGGTTTAGATAAAGCACGTCATGACAGATGCAACCCAATTGCAATGAAACATGTCAAATGTTTCATGTCAAACCTCAGCAAATTCTCAGGGCAACAATAATTTAGTTTGCTGGGGTAATTACTGTTAACTGGAAGTGTGAGATGCATATTAGTGCTCTTTAAACAAGCTATAATACAATTAACAACTGAGCACTAAAGATATTGCACCCTCTAGTAAAGTTGGTTTAGTCGAGAAAACACACAGAATTCATATGGTAATGAAAAAAGTCCACTAAACAAAATATTGTGATGAGGCGAAAATCCTGAATAATGCCAACTAATACAAAACGTCAACGTTTAACGATTCTCACGATGCTAATGTTAATATTTAATAAACACAAAACCACCATAATATTTCCAACACAAAATCTGTCAATGTAAGACGGGCCTACTGTTTTTCCAAACGATAATTATTCCCAGTTTTCATAATCTAAGCATGGGAATTGATTTGCTGTGTGCGTGTAATATAAATCCAAATTAACCTGGCCTTTCCATTCTGCGAAGAAATGAGTGAAGAAAACGTCAGTCACTCGTTGACAGACTGGAAGAATACAATGCGTATATTTCACACACAACGTTTTAAAACGTTTGGTGACTTACATCTTTGTAAGTCATCTGTAAGTAAATATTGTCGTACCTGCCTCTTTAACTGCAGTCAGGGTTTGTACAGCGGAAGAAGACATTGGCTGCTGCCTGTGGTAGCGGACTGCCAGAGGGATCAAAGAAAATCGAGTGTGAACAACCCCGGCAACGAGAAAACCTGCCAGCGCCCGTTAATTGAGCCCAACAAAAAATTTCAGCAGCATATGGCCGCAATGCGTTAGCCACCTCCTATCAACACCGCACTTCCATAGTACACGCATATTTTACCAGGAGTGATCAGCGAGGACCGTTCTGGAAAAAGCAATCGAAATACCACAAAAAATAAAATACAATCAAACATTAACGTTTTTCTACATTTCGCGCACTTTGGGTGCTGGAAACAGTGGGGTTCGTTTGAAACGCTATTCTGTCGGGGCTGTCCAGGGGTTCGGAGCTACAGTAATATAAGTAGCTACAGAGCGGGTCTTGAAGGGCGATTGCCATACAACTTAGTTGTTAGGAATTAGTCTGTGCTCACGACAGAACAACAATCACAGCATAACAGTTCAAGACGCATAATAAGAGAATAAAAAACACACACGAAGGAATATAGGCTAATCGAATTCTCACAATGTATATTGTTTTACTGTTTGCGCTGCTACACTTGCGTCTTTGCCTCTTTATCTGGTATCATATGGGTTCCACAATGATAATATAAACCTTGCATAGAAATCAAACATTTTAGTATCAGTATCTCCATTCTCCAGATGGATTACCGCTGGGTTGGAGAACAGTACTCCACCACTTCTGACTACTGATAATCTAAGACAACATCGCATCGTTTTTTCTTGATATGGAATAAACTCAAATTTAAAAAATGAAATCAGAGCACTTTATAAAATCTTGGTTTTCGTCAGCCTTGATATTAGACAACCCACCTGGACGATAAAGATGATGACAATTTCTAAAAAAAAATGTTTTCAAAAAATATTTTGGGCACCCTTTACCATACTTTGTCCAATATCATTATATATTTCCATATATTTACAAACCTGACATGCAATTAATGAAGTTATGATTATGAATATGATTAAGGTCAATAATTTATGGAAATAAATATTACTTGTTATATGCTATTACCAAGTAAGTCAATACATAAACACAATGCTTCTCAATTTCCATGTGTGAATAAAAAAAGCTGTAAATGTCACAAAGGTATGGGATTGAATTTGCTGGAGAATTTGCAATTGACCAAACAGCCACTAAGTACAAAATCACCTTCATTAGCTTTGAAGCTGATATCAAGTTCACAAGAAAAATACAAGCAGGTTAAATGAGTGTCCTCTCTACCCTGACAAGTAATTGGTGTTCTTATGAGTTTAAAGCCTAAATATGTTGACTTGAGGTTTAGAGTCAGGTAAATATTATCAATAATAATATCAAAAACAAGTACTGGAGCAGGATCAATAGCAGGCTGAGAGATGTCACTCTTACTCTGGATTGGAAATGAACATTCAAACTTTATCAGAAACCCTAACTCACCCTAAACCTAACTCATTAAACACGGCATTATACTGCACAATATCAAGCATTAATCTCATTATACAAGACGTGCTGATGGGGTCTTAAGGAATAAGGTTGGTTTACAAAGCACAGTTAACAATAGGAATGAACTTATCTCTTCAGGCCCATAAGATCTCACTCCAGATGATTAGGCTTGTGAGTCAGTGCAATAATGTAGTATGTCTGAGAATGCAGACACACACACACATACACACACACACACACACACACATCTATGTCATATTGTAAGCAACTGTGTTCCAGTGCTGTAGTAGGGTATTGGAATGTGCAGGGGTGCCACTGGCTGTTTGTGGGGAAGGGGGAGAGCAGAGCAGTGGTGTTGGTGTGTTTTGGCTGAGAGATCTGACACCAGTCTTCCCTCCCAGCAGAAGGATCACACAACCACAATGCATTCTGGGAGTCAGAGTCACAGTGCTCTCCAATTCAACAGAAGGAAAGGGATGTGCATGTCCAAAAAAAACCGCTAAACACAAAGCTATCATTCCCAAACAAAGTGTTAAACACACCACTATCATTCCCAAACAAAGTGTTAAACACACCGCTATCATTCCCAACCAAAGTGTTAAACACACCACTATCATTCCCAAACAAAGTGTTAAACACACCGCTATCATTCCCAACCAAAGTGTTAAACACACCACTATCATTCCCAAACAAAGTGTTAAACACACCACTATCATTCCCAAACAAAGTGTTAAACACACCGCTATGATTCCCAAACAAAGTGTTAAACACACCGCTATCATTCCCAAACACACTGTTAAACACACCGCTATCATTCCCAACCAAAGTGTTAAACACACCGCTATCATTCCCAAACAAAGTGCTAAACACACCGCTATCATTCCCAACCAAAGTGTTAAACACACCACTATCATTCCCAAAGTGTTAAACACACCGCTATCATTCCCAACCAAAGTGTTAAACACACAGTTTTCATTCCCAAACAAAGTGTTAAACACACCGCTATCATTCCCAAGCAAAGCGCTAAACACACCGCTATCATTCCCAAATAAAGTTTTAAACACACCACTATCATTCCCAAACAAAGTGTTAAACACACCGCTATCATTCCCAAACAAAGTGTTAAACACACCACTATCATTCCCAAACAAAGTGTTAAACACACCGCTAACATTCCCAACCAAAGTGTTAAACACACCACTATCATTCCCAAAGTGTTGAACACACCGCTATCATTCCCAAACAAAGCGCTAAACACACCACTATCATTCCCAAATAAAGTTTTGAACACACCATTATCATTCCCAAACAAAGTGTTAAACACACAGCTATCATTCCCAAACAAAGTGTTAAACACACCGCTATCATTCCCAAACAAAGTGTTAAACACACCACTATCATTCCCAAACAAAGTGTTAAACACACCGCTATCATTCCCAAACAAAGTGTTAAACACACCACTATCATTCCCAAAGTGTTAAACACACCGCTATCATTCCCAAACAAAGCGCTAAACACACCACTATCATTCCCAAATAAAGTTTTGAACACACCGCTATAATTCCCAACCAACGTGTTAAACACACCGCTATCATTCCCAAACAAATTGTTAAACACACCACTATCATTCCCAAACAAAGTGTTAAACACACCACTATCATTCCCAAACAAAGTGTTAAACACACCGCTATCATTCCCAAACAAAGTGTTAAACACACCGCTATCATTCCCAAACAAAGCTCTAAACATACCACTATTATTCCCAAACAAAGTGTTAAACAAACCGCTATCATTCCCAACCAAAGTGTTAAACACACCACTATCATTCCCAAACAAAGTGTTAAACACACCACTATCATTCCCAAACAAAGTGTTAAACACACCGCTATCATTCACAACCAAAGTGTTAAACACACCACTATCATTCCCAAACAAAGTGTTAAACACCCCGCTATCATTCCCAAACAAAGTGTTAAACACACTGCTATCATTCCCAACCAAAGTGTTAAACACACCACTATCATTCCCAAAGTGTTAAACACACCGCTATCATTCCCAAAAAAAGTGTTAAACACACCGCTATCATTCCAAAACAAAGTTTTAAACACACCGCTATCATTCCCAAACAAAGTGTTAAACACACCACTATCATTCCCAAAGGCTAAACACACCACTATCATTCCCAACCAAAGTGTTAAACACACCACTATCATTCCCAAACAAAGTGTTAAACACACCGCTATCATTCCCAACCAAAGTGTTAAACACACCGCTATCATTCCCAAAGTGTTAAACACACCACTATCATTCGCAAACAAAGTGTTAAACACACCACTATCATTCCCAAAGTGTTAAACACACCACTATCATTCCCAAACAAAGTGTTAAACACACCGCTATCATTCCCAAACAAAGCGCTAAACACACCGCTATCATTCCCAAACAAAGTGTTAAACACACCACTATCATTCCCAACCAAAGTGTTAAACACACCGCTATCATTCCCAAACAAAGTGTTAAACACACCGCTATCATTCCCAAACAAAGCGCTAAACACACCGCTATCATTCCCAAACAAAGTGTTAAACACACCACTATCATTCCCAACCAAAGTGTTAAACACACCGCTATCATTCCCAAACAAAGTGTTAAACACACCGCTATCATTCCCAAACAAAGTGTTAAACACACCGCTATCATTCCCAAACAAAGTGTTAAACACACCACTATCATTCCCAAACAAAGTGTTAAACACACCGCTATCATTCCCAAACAAAGAGCTAAACACACCGCTATCATTCCCAAACAAAGTGTTAAACACACCGCTATCATTCCCAACCAAAGTGTTAAACACACCGGTATCATTCCCAAACAAAGCGCTAAACACACCGGTATCATTCCCAAACAAAGTGTTAAACACACCGCTATCATTCCCAAACAAAGAGCTAAACACACCGGTATCATTCCCAAACAAAGTGTTAAACACACCGCTATCATTCCCAAACAAAGTGTTAAACACACAGCTATCATTCCCAACCAAAGTGTTAAACACACCGCTATCATTCCCAAACAAAGTGTTAAACACACCGCTATCATTCCCAAACAAAGAGCTAAACACACCGGTATCATTCCCAAACAAAGTGTTAAACACACCGCTATCATTCCCAAACAAAGAGCTAAACACACCGGTATCATTCCCAAACAAAGTGTTAAACACACCGCTATCATTCCCAAACAAAGAGCTAAACACACCGGTATCATTCCCAAACAAAGTGTTAAACACACCGCTATCATTCCCAAACAAAGAGCTAAACACACCGGTATCATTCCCAAACAAAGAGCTAAACACACCGGTATCATTCCCAAACAAAGTGTTAAACACACCGCTATCATTCCCAAACAAAGAGCTAAACACACCGGTATCATTCCCAAACAAAGCGCTAAACACACCGCTATCATTCCCAACCAAAGTGTTAAACACACCGCTATCATTCCTAAATAAAGTGTTAACCACACCACTATCATTCCCAAACAAAGTGTTGAACACACCGCTATCATTCCCAAACAAAGTGTTAAACACACCACTATCATTCCCAAACAAAGCGCTAAACACACCGCTATCATTCCCAAACAAAGTGTTAAACACACCGCTATCATTCCCAAACAAAGTGTTAAACACACCGCTATCATTCCCAAACAAAGTGTTAAACACACCGCTATCATTCCCAAACAAAGCGCTAAACACACCGCTATCATTCCCAAACAAAGTGTTAAACACACCACTATCATTCCCAAACAAAGTGTTAAACACACCACTATCATTCCCAACCAAAGTGTTAAACACACCGCTATCATTCCCAAACAAAGTGTTAAACACACCGCTATCATTCCCAAACAAAGTGTTAAACACACCACTATCATTCCCAAACAAAGTGCTAAACACACCACTATCATTCCCAAACAAAGTGTTAAACACACCGCTATCATTCCCAAACAAAGAGCTAAACACACCGGTATCATTCCCAAACAAAGTGTTAAACACACCGCTATCATTCCCAAACAAAGAGCTAAACACACCGGTATCATTCCCAAACAAAGTGTTAAACACACCGCTATCATTCCCAAACAAAGAGCTAAACACACCGGTATCATTCCCAAGCAAAGTGTTAAACACACCGCTATCATTCCCAAACAAAGAGCTAAACACACCGGTATCATTCCCAAACAAAGAGCTAAACACACCGGTATCATTCCCAAACAAAGTGTTAAACACACCGCTATCATTCCCAAACAAAGAGCTAAACACACCGGTATCATTCCCAAACAAAGCGCTAAACACACCGCTATCATTCCCAACCAAAGTGTTAAACACACCGCTATCATTCCTAAATAAAGTGTTAACCACACCACTATCATTCCCAAACAAAGTGTTGAACACACCGCTATCATTCCCAAACAAAGTGTTAAACACACCACTATCATTCCCAAACAAAGCGCTAAACACACCGCTATCATTCCCAAACAAAGTGTTAAACACACCGCTATCATTCCCAAACAAAGTGTTAAACACACCGCTATCATTCCCAAACAAAGCGCTAAACACACCGCTATCATTCCCAAACAAAGTGTTAAACACACCACTATCATTCCCAAACAAAGTGTTAAACACACCACTATCATTCCCAACCAAAGTGTTAAACACACCGCTATCATTCCCAAACAAAGTGTTAAACACACCGCTATCATTCCCAAACAAAGTGTTAAACACACCACTATCATTCCCAAACAAAGTGCTAAACACACCACTATCATTCCCAAACAAAGTGTTAAACACACCGCTATCATTCCCAAATAAACTTTTAAACACACCACTATCATTCCCAAACAAAGTGCTAAACACACCACTATCATTCCCAAAGTGTTAAACACACAGCTATCATTCCCAAACAAAGTGCTAAACACACCACTATCATTCCCAACCAAAGTGTTAAACACACCACTATCATTCCCAAACAAAGTGTTAAACACACCACTATCATTCCCAAACAAAGTGTTAAACACACCGCTATCATTCCCAAACAAAGTGTTAAACACACTGCTATCATTCCCAACCAAAGTGTTAAACACACCACTATCATTCCCAAACAAAGTGTTAAACACACCGCTATCATTCCCAAACAAAGAGCTAAACACACCGGTATCATTCCCAAACAAAGAGCTAAACACACCGGTATCATTCCCAAACAAAGTGTTAAACACACCGCTATCATTCCCAAACAAAGAGCTAAACACACCGGTATCATTCCCAAACAAAGCGCTAAACACACCGCTATCATTCCCAACCAAAGTGTTAAACACACCGCTATCATTCCTAAATAAAGTGTTAACCACACCACTATCATTCCCAAACAAAGTGTTGAACACACCGCTATCATTCCCAAACAAAGTGTTAAACACACCACTATCATTCCCAAACAAAGCGCTAAACACACCGCTATCATTCCCAAACAAAGTGTTAAACACACCGCTATCATTCCCAAACAAAGTGTTAAACACACCGCTATCATTCCCAAACAAAGTGTTAAACACACCGCTATCATTCCCAAACAAAGCGCTAAACACACCGCTATCATTCCCAAACAAAGTGTTAAACACACCACTATCATTCCCAAACAAAGTGTTAAACACACCACTATCATTCCCAACCAAAGTGTTAAACACACCGCTATCATTCCCAAACAAAGTGTTAAACACACCGCTATCATTCCCAAACAAAGTGTTAAACACACCACTATCATTCCCAAACAAAGTGCTAAACACACCACTATCATTCCCAAACAAAGTGTTAAACACACCGCTATCATTCCCAAACAAAGAGCTAAACACACCGGTATCATTCCCAAACAAAGTGTTAAACACACCGCTATCATTCCCAAACAAAGAGCTAAACACACCGGTATCATTCCCAAACAAAGTGTTAAACACACCGCTATCATTCCCAAACAAAGAGCTAAACACACCGGTATCATTCCCAAGCAAAGTGTTAAACACACCGCTATCATTCCCAAACAAAGAGCTAAACACACCGGTATCATTCCCAAACAAAGAGCTAAACACACCGGTATCATTCCCAAACAAAGTGTTAAACACACCGCTATCATTCCCAAACAAAGAGCTAAACACACCGGTATCATTCCCAAACAAAGCGCTAAACACACCGCTATCATTCCCAACCAAAGTGTTAAACACACCGCTATCATTCCTAAATAAAGTGTTAACCACACCACTATCATTCCCAAACAAAGTGTTGAACACACCGCTATCATTCCCAAACAAAGTGTTAAACACACCACTATCATTCCCAAACAAAGCGCTAAACACACCGCTATCATTCCCAAACAAAGTGTTAAACACACCGCTATCATTCCCAAACAAAGTGTTAAACACACCGCTATCATTCCCAAACAAAGCGCTAAACACACCGCTATCATTCCCAAACAAAGTGTTAAACACACCACTATCATTCCCAAACAAAGTGTTAAACACACCACTATCATTCCCAACCAAAGTGTTAAACACACCGCTATCATTCCCAAACAAAGTGTTAAACACACCGCTATCATTCCCAAACAAAGTGTTAAACACACCACTATCATTCCCAAACAAAGTGCTAAACACACCACTATCATTCCCAAACAAAGTGTTAAACACACCGCTATCATTCCCAAATAAACTTTTAAACACACCACTATCATTCCCAAACAAAGTGCTAAACACACCACTATCATTCCCAAAGTGTTAAACACACAGCTATCATTCCCAAACAAAGTGCTAAACACACCACTATCATTCCCAACCAAAGTGTTAAACACACCACTATCATTCCCAAACAAAGTGTTAAACACACCACTATCATTCCCAAACAAAGTGTTAAACACACCGCTATCATTCCCAAACAAAGTGTTAAACACACTGCTATCATTCCCAACCAAAGTGTTAAACACACCACTATCATTCCCAAACAAAGTGTTAAACACACCACTATCATTCCCAAACAAAGTGTTAAACACACCGCTATCATTCCCAAACAAAGTGTTAAACACACTGCTATCATTCCCAACCAAAGTGTTAAACACACCACTATCATTCCCAAAGTGTTAAACACACCGCTATCATTCCCAAAAAAAGTGTTAAACACACCGCTATCATTCCCAAACAAAGTTTTAAACACACCGCTATCATTCCCAAACAAAGTGTTAAACACACCACTATCATTCCCAAAGGCTAAACACACCACTATCATTCCCAACCAAAGTGTTAAACACACCACTATCATTCCCAAACAAAGTGTTAAACACACCACTATCATTCCCAAATTGTTAAACACACCGCTATCATTCCCAACCAAAGTGTTAAACACACCACTATCATTCCCAAACAAAGTGTTAAACACACCACTATCATTCCCAAACAAAGTGTTAAACACACCACTATCATTCCCAAAGTGTTAAACACACCACTATCATTCCCAAACAAAGTGTTAAACACACCGCTATCATTCCCAACCAAAGTGTTAAACACACCACTATCATTCCCAAATTGTTAAACACACCGCTATCATTCCCAACCAAAGTGTTAAACACACCACTATCATTCCCAAACAAAGTGTTAAACACACCACTATCATTCCCAAACAAAGTGTTAAACACACCGCTATCATTCCCAACCAAAGTGTTAAACACACCACTATCATTCCCAAAGTGTTAAACACACCGCTATCATTCCCACCCGAAGTGTTAAACAAAGGCACTATCATTCCCAAACAAAGTGTTAAACACACCACTATCATTCCCAAAGTGTTAAACACACCGCTATCATTCCCAACCAAAGTGTTAAACACACCACTATCATTCCCAAACAAAGTGTTAAACACACCACTATCATTCCCAAACAAAGTGTTAAACACACCACTATCATTCCCAAAGTGTTAAACACACCACTATCATTCCCAAACAAAGTGTTAAACACACCGCTATCATTCCCAACCAAAGTGTTAAACACACCACTATCATTCCCAAATTGTTAAACACACCGCTATCATTCCCAACCAAAGTGTTAAACACACCACTATCATTCCCAAACAAAGTGTTAAACACACCACTATCATTCCCAAACAAAGTGTTAAACACACCGCTATCATTCCCAACCAAAGTGTTAAACACACCACTATCATTCCCAAAGTGTTAAACACACCGCTATCATTCCCACCCGAAGTGTTAAACAAAGGCACTATCATTCCCAAACAAAGTGTTAAACACACCACTATCATTCCCAAAGTGTTAAACACACCGCTATCATTCCCAACCAAAGTGTTAAACACACCACTATCATTCCCAAACAAAGTGTTAAACACACCACTATCATTCCCAAACAAAGTGTTAAACACACCGCTATCATTCCCAAACAAAGTGTTAAACACACCACTATCATTCCCAAACAAAGTGTTAAACACACCGCTATCATTCCCAAACAAAGCGCTAAACACACCACTATCATTCCCAAAGTGTTAAACACACCGCTATCATTCCCAAACAAAGTTTTAAACACACCTCTATCATTCCCAAACAAAGTGTTAAACAAACAGCTATCATTCCCAGACAAAGTGTTAAACACACCGCTATCATTCCCAAACGCTAAACGCACCACTATCATTCCCAACCAAAGTGTTAAACACACCACTATCATTCCCAACCAAAGTGTTAAACACACCATTATCATTCCCAAACAAAGTGTTAAACACACAGCTATCATTTCCAAACGCTAAACACACCATTATCATTCCCAAACAAAGTGCTAAACACACCATTATCATTCCCAAACAAAGTGTTAAACACACCGCTATCATTCCCAAACAAAGTGTTAAACACACCGCTATCATTCCCAAACAAAGCGCTAAACACACCGCTATCATTCCCAAACAAAGTGTTAAACACACCGCTATCATTCCCAAACAAAGTGTTAAACACACCACTATCATTCCCAAACAAAGTGTTAAACACACCGCTATCATTCCCAAACAAAGTGCTAAACACACCATTATCATTCCCAAACAAAGTGTTAAACACACCGCTATCATTCCCAACCAAAGTGTTAAACACACCGCTATCATTCCCAAAGTGTTAAACACACCGCTATCATTCCCAAACAAAGCGCTAAACACACTGAAAAAACTATATCTGCTGTAATGGAGGTCCTGACTGGCTTATTGACAGCTGGTACAAAGAAAGAGCCAAGCCTATTTTGGACTCGTGTCATTTTACATCCTTTAAATAGTCAAAAAAAAAGGAGGGCCTTTGACTGCTTGGGCCAGCTTCAGCAGTTGCGACTCCACTCAAAGCCAGGATAATACAGAAAGCTGTAAATGGGGACAATAACAGTCACCAAAGGCATTAGGAGACATTAAATGGATGCTATATAGATATGCCTGAAATGTCCCAATAGCAAATGAGCAAATGTTTTTTGTAATCAGTTGAAAAGTGAAAGAACAGAATAGCTTTCAGCAAAACAAAACAACACAAATGTCCAAAAGATAAAAAGAAAAAACCTGACAAATTATAAATTGAGAGCTGACCAGGAAGGAGACTTGCATTTATGTAGAATACAAGATTGATCAGGCTTTATACCTTTATACATGATTGGACAGCACTCACTTTTCATCAATGATTGTGCCAGAGGCAAAAACCAGTTTTACCTCTTGCAGAAATTAAGCTTTGTTTAATTTAGCTATTTTGTGTTTTTCCACTTTTACAATACAGCTTAGTTATGTTTAATCAACAGACAAGATCCAAACACAAATTGTAAATACAATACATATATTGATATATTTGGAATTTTTATTTAAAACTGTAAAATACAAAATAATTTAATCAGTTATTCATTATAAAATATTTACAACATTTCAATTTCCATAAAAATGTACATATAGAGTATATATTGTCTTTGTTTTTTAAAAAAAGTATACTTCTTTGAATAATGTGTGGCTTTAAGAAAGGTAATGTTGAAAATCCAGGCTGTTTTGGAAAAGATTTTAATGAATTTGTAAATGAATTATTCTATTTCTGAATGAAAAAAAATAATATCCCATGTCAATCACAGTATCAATTAATTTAACAGATTCAACTAAAGCATTCCTAATATAAAGGAGAAATTATTTGAAATGACATAGTGGAAATGTGAATGTTTCGTGCCGTTTGTGTATAAAATTCTTGGTTTAGCTAATTTATTCTATGTTTCTGACACTTCCTCACTGAAATTGGCTTTCTGTTGTTCACTTGAAATACTGTCCACAATTGAAGACAGTCGACGGAGGCTGGTTGAACCAGAGGACTCAACAGCAGTTCCTAAAAAAAGAACAATACATGTTCCATAGCACGCCTTTTCATCATATAATCAACATAACAAAATTACAATTATTCAGGCAAATTTCTTGTAAGAAATTGAACCAACCCTCGCTTTGATTTGTCATCAGCACATTGGAATGATCAGCAACATTTTGCCAGTTATGGCAAGACTTTCTCCCATGGTACTCAGAACTGGAAACCTACAGCAAAAGCATAAATCATTATTCAGACCTGAATCAATAATATTTAATGATTCAAGCAACAGTAATAATAGTTTAGCAATAGTTTATTTTCAGATACTGTATATAGCTAGACTGAAAAACAATTGCCTATTCTGTAAGATCAAAGAAATTTAGTTGCCTCCCAAAGATTTTTTTCAGTCAATTTAACATTCTTATTTGACACTTTGTTACTATAGTTTTATTGCAGTTTGTGAATGGACCTATACTAAAGATCAGACATTTAGTCCAGATGTGTAAATGCTTACATGGTGTTCTTTCATGCTATAGTGAAATGTGTCTTTCTCTGGAACTTTCTCCTGCTGGTCCAGAGTGTGCAGCAGCTCCTGCAGCTTCTCTATGTAGGTTATGGCGCTGCGTAAAATCTCCACTTTGGGCAGCCGTTGGCTCGGGTTGGGCACAGTCTTTTTCTTTAAAGCCTCAAATGCTTCATTGATCTTCTTGAGTCTCCGTCTCTCCCGGAGAGTGGCCGCTTTGCGTCTGTCGGTCGGTGCAGACTTGCGCTTGCAGGTCTTACAGGCCCAGATGAGGCATTGCCCCGGGCAGTGTGGCTGGAGGCTCGGGGGGGGCAGAACGTGCTCCTCTCCGCTGCTGTCACATCCAGTCTCAGACGCAACCTGATCATGGCCAGGTGACATGGGGCTTTCGCTCTCCTGGTATAAGGGCGAAACCCCCGCCATCTCCAGGTGCGGCAGGGCGCCATTATCGCCGTCCAGATAGCGCAAATCGCTGAAGAAATACGCGCTGGTCTCGAAAAGGTCCATCATGGTGCTGTAACCCCGAGCGGCCGGATTTTGACAGTCCAGGAGTGCAGCTGCGTCGATGCCATTTAAATAGCCCAGTGACACAAGGCACACAGGCATATATATATAGCAGCTGAAACTCAATCCAACAGTTAGCTGTCGCAGTGCATCAAACTCCTCATTTCAATGGGTCTGTGGTCGTACTACTGCCAAAATGCGCACGTTATCATCTCTCATTGAAAGGCTAAACGTCACTTTAAATGCATGACAGGTGCCTTTAGTATTTATTATGCAGTGCAATGATTACATACTGTGATTACATACTGTACCGATGGCACATACTGTAACTTCTTAACATGTCGCTGTCAGTTTTGACTGTGCCCATTTCAAAGCACAATGGCAATAATCATTTGAATTAATTACACAGTTGTCAACAATTGTACGATTGTGTTTAAGGAGCTGTGACCTTGGCTGAAACTGATTCTCAGCCTTTTGGCTTGAAAGACAACTTGGCATAAAATGTTTATCCTAATGGTTTAACAGGGCCCTTCCGTTGATCTATTTCTAGGATATTAACGCAAATTCATGTGCAGTGTTGAAACATTGGAAGTTCTGGGACTTGTTACACATTGATTCATAAATAGCTTGGAATGTGGCTTTCATAAACTCACGCATGTGCGGTCAAAATAGATTAAAGGCGAATTCCAGATTTAATCCAAATAGATGAAAGACCATTCTGTGAAAAGCAATACAGCCTTTGGCCTTTTTTACACCTGGGGGAAGATTTACTGATGAGAGACGTGTTGATGGCTCCAGTTTCTCATCCAACACGTTTGTAACTCGAAAAATATTTGAAGGACGAACTTTAGTTGGCTCGCCTCGGCCTACATTTGAACAGTAAAGTACTAGTATGAACCTGAAATTAAAACTAAATGAAATTACTAACAGCATATCTGTGAACAACTCGTGCTAGATACCTTGGTTACAGGTGAAGCCCTAATCTAGCCATAATCAATATACTTCTCCCTGTAGTTTATGTTTATCATATTACATATATTCAATTTACATTGTTTGATGCAAGTAAATGAAACAAAAACTCAACAAATATCTCTTCCCCTGGAGACTGTTCACACAGCTCAGCTCATTGCAGATTTAGGACGTCCCGCGATGGGGTCCAGGGGGAACTCCTTATGCCAGCCGTGTGGGCTTAGAGCTAGCAGGAGCTGGGTAGGCTTAGAGCTAGCAGGAGCTGGGTGGGCTTAGAGCTAGCAGGAGCCGGGTGGGCTTAGAGCTAGCAGGAGCCGGGTGGGCTTAGAGCTAGCAGGAGCCGTGTGGGCTTAGAGCTAGCAGGAGCTGGCTGGGCTTAGAGCTAGCAGGAGCCGGGTGGGCTTAGAGCTAGCAGGAGCCGTGTGGGCTTAGAGCTAGCAGGAGCCGTGTGGGCTTAGAGCTAGCAGGAGCCGGGTGGGCTTAGAGCTAGCAGGAGCCGTGTGGGCTTAGAGCTAGCAGGAGCCGGGTGGGCTTAGAGCTAGCAGGAGCCGTGTGGGCTTAGAGCTAGCAGGAGCCGTGTGGGCTTAGAGCTAGCAGGAGCCGGGTGGGCTTAGAGCTAGCAGGAGCCGGGTGGGCTTAGAGCTAGCAGGAGCCGTGTGGGCTTAGAGCTAGCAGGAGCTGGGTGGGCTTAGAGCTAGCAGGAGTTTGGTGGGCTTAGAGCTAGCAGGAGCCGTGTGGGCTTAGAGCTAGCAGGAGCCGTGTGGGATTAGAGCTAGCAGGAGCCGTGTGGGTTTAGAGCTAGCAGGAGCTGGGTGGGCTTAGAGCTAGCAGGAGCTGGCTGGGCTTAGAGCTAGCAGGAGCCGGGTGGGCTTAGAGCTAGCAGGAGCCGTGTGGGCTTAGAGCTAGCAGGAGCCGTGTGGGCTTAGAGCTAGCAGGAGCCGGGTGGGCTTAGAGCTAGCAGGAGCCGTGTGGGCTTAGAGCTAGCAGGAGCCGTGTGGGCTTAGAGCTAGCAGGAGCCGGGTGGGCTTAGAGCTAGCAGGAGCCGGGTGGGCTTAGAGCTAGCAGGAGCCGTGTGGGCTTAGAGCTAGCAGGAGCTGGGTGGGCTTAGAGCTAGCAGGAGTTTGGTGGGCTTAGAGCTAGCAGGAGCCGTGTGGGCTTAGAGCTAGCAGGAGCCGTGTGGGATTAGAGCTAGCAGGAGCCGTGTGGGTTTAGAGCTAGCAGGAGCTGGGTGGGCTTAGAGCTAGCAGGAGCTGGCTGGGCTTAGAGCTAGCAGGAGCCGGGTGGGCTTAGAGCTAGCAGGAGCCGTGTGGGCTTAGAGCTAGCAGGAGCCGTGTGGGCTTAGAGCTAGCAGGAGCCGTGTGGGATTAGAGCTAGCAGGAGCCGTGTGGGCTTAGAGCTAGCAGGAGCCGTGTGGGCTTAGAGCTAGCAGGAGCCGTGTGGGAATAGAGCTAGCAGGAGCCGTGTGGGCTTAGAGCTAGCAGGAGCTGGGTGGTCTTAGAGCTAGCAGGAGCTGGGTGGGCTTAGAGCTAGCAGGAGCTGGGTGGGCTTAGAGCTAGCAGGAGCCGTGTGGGCTTAGAGCTAGCAGGAGCTGGGTGGGCTTAGAGCTAGCAGGAGCCGGGTGGGCTTAGAGCTAGCAGGAGCTGGGTGGGCTTAGAGCTAGCAGGAGCTGGGTGGTCTTAGAGCTAGCAGGAGCTGGGTGGGCTTAGAGCTAGCAGGAGCTGGGTGGGCTTAGAGCTAGCAGGAGCTGGGTGGGGGCAGGTGTCCCATCTTTCATACCACAATAATGTGTGCAGTCCACATACCATACACAATCTCTTCAGCTGATACATAGAAACACAAGAACTGCCTTTACTCCATTCAAACACAGCAACTCTGCCTTTACTTCATTCAAACACAGCAACTCTGCCTTTACTTCATTGAAACCTGAACACTGATCCCAAATACACACACAGGAGAACAAAAATCACAGCATACATATAAGCATACATATAAGCATACAGTTACATCCTGACACACAGTCTGCTTTGGCTTCATTTATCTTACAAAAAAACAGTAACAACAACACCAACGGCGATAATAATAATAATAATAATAATAATAATAATATCTGAATAAGAAATACAATGAGCTGAAGTTGTCAGTGCATATTTCACTGCTTTAAATAGGCTGAACTTTATGTACAAAAGGAAAAGTGTTGACAGAGCAGGTTTGCAGAGCTTTGTAAAGAGTTCCTCATATTTACAGTCTTTTTGGCCCCAAAGTCCAGCTCAGTGACTGAAGACAAAGCTGAATCAGATGATAAAAACACAAAAGAGTCTCACATGGTCGTTTCCTCCCATTCCAGTTCAACATCACCTGGAAAAAAAGAACAACAGTGGAGCCTTACACTCTGACTTTGTGTCTGTACTGCTAACATTTTACTGCAATTTGACAATCAATCATGAAATAATAATCCTTTCAAAAAGCTTCATAAATTATATAAACCTAAAGTTTAAATTAAGGCTTACAGGCTATGATAAATGATAAAATTACATGAATGGCTTTAAATGTCTGAGCCAAAATGGTGGACAGCAGGAGAGGTAAGTAAAGGTAAATACTAGAATAATACTGTGTCCTTTAAACATAGAGGGACTCAAAATCTCTATTTCCTGATTAATCAGGAGAAATTACATCCCTGTATTCACCACGCTTATTATACTAATTTTATTTATGCACATGTGATCAAATTGATTCACTGTGATGGTACGGTCAATTATATTTTTTTGCTACTGCTATTTATTATATTCATTGTGTTAATGCCGATGGTGCTTTGTGCAGATTGTCCAGCACACGGAAGCGATGCTGGCAGGCCCAGGAGCCAGAGAGGAAAGCTGGAACAGGCTGGAACAGCACATTCACCTTCCATAGCATCCAGGGAGTCCATCTTCTCCAAAGCTGAATAACTGACAAACCAGATGGACTGGCTGTTAGCTTTACTGGACAGCAGGTCCAGAGTGCTCTGGTGCAGGAACATGTACTGAGCCTGAAAGGAAATATCACAGGACACTTCAGCGACACGCTGCCAGCACCCCTGGGGATCAGCTTCACATTTACATTTTTATCACTTGATGTTCCTTTAACATTTTAGCGAAATAATTTCCTGATTCAAAATCATTGTGAAATGAGGCAGCTAACCCGAAGGCCCCAGTGCGTGAAACTCATTTATATTCTCAATGTGAGTCAACCTTCTGTTAGTGTTTTATAAGCCCTTTTCCCTCCTAGGGGATGCCAAGGAGCTCATGGAAACTGTGTGGAGGGTCAGGGGTTAGGGGTTAGGGGTTAGGGGTCAGAGTTAATCCCGCACTGACAGTGTGACTGTGTTCTTAAAGGCAAGTGTTGATAATGAATGTAAAGAGTTGTGACAGCGTTGCCTTAACGTTCTCACCAGGTTCTGCACCATACACATCCTCTCGCTCCGCAGTTCCGCCACCAGGCCATAAACGTCCACAAAGTCATGGTCACTCACGTGCTGGACGAGGTGGTCCAGAGCGATGAAGACACCAGTCCGGCCCACACCCGCACTGAGAAGCACATACACACCCGCACTGAGAAGCACATACACACCCGCACTGAGAAGCACATACACACCCGCACTGAGAAGCACATACACACCCGCACTGAGAAGCACATACACACCCGCACTGAGAAGCACATACACACCCGCACTGAGAAGCACATACACACCCGCACTGCCACATTACCACAAGAGAAGCACATACACACCCGCACTGCCACATTACCACAAGAGAAGCACATACACACCCGCACTGCCACATTACCACAAGAGAAGCACATACACACCCGCACTGAGAAGTACATACACACCCGCACTGCCACATTACCACAAGAGAAGCACATACTCAGAACATGTCTGTTTGAATCTGTGTATTTTAGGCTATGGTTACAGTAGTCACTTCAATGTGACTTCTATGCGACTTCTAGCATCCGATATCGCGGCTGCATTAAGCGACAGGTCTGGACGTGCACAAGTATGGGGGTGCACAGGTATGGGGCTCACCTGCAGTGCACAGGTATGCAGTGCACAGGTATGGGGCTCAACTGCAGTGCACAGGTATGCAGTGCACAGGTATGGGGCTCACCTGCAGTGCACAGGCATGCAGTGCACTGGTAGGGGCTCACCTGCAGTGCACAGGTATGGGGCTCAGGGGTAAGGTCTCACAGGTATGGGGATCATGGGTGTCAGGTACAGGGCTCACCTGTAGTGCACAGGTATGGGGCTCACAGGTACGGAGCTCACTTGTAGTGCACAGGTATGGGACTCACCTGTAGTGCACACGTAGAGGGCTCACCTGCAGTGCACAGGTATGGGGCTCATGGGTGTCAGGTACAGGGCTCACCTGTAGTGCACAGCTACAGGGCTCACAGGTAAGGAGCTCACCTGTAGTGCACAGCTACAGACAGATACGGGCGGGGCTCACCTGCAGTGCACCACCATTGTAGTGTTATCATGTCCCCTGTGGCCTCGGATGGACTTGACAAACTGTATGAGTGTGGTGCTGGACTCTGGCACGCCGTGCTCTGGCCAGGATGTGAAGTTGAAGTGATTCACAACCATGTAGTCCCCATGCTGGAGAAAAACCCCATGTACTGCTGTTAATAATCTGCTGTTAACCCTACCCCTAACCCTAACCCTAACCCTCTGTCAGGGATTAGGGTCAGGAGTCAAAAATGCTCAGAAAAGTTTAAATGTTTAAACTGAATTCCGACTGAGCATCCTCTCTGCTTACAGAATGTGATTTTACCCTCTCTGTTTACAGAATGTGATTTTACCTATTTACCCTCTCTGCTTACAGAATGTGATTTTACCCTCTCTGTTTACAGAATATGATTTTACCCTCTCTGTTTACAGAATGTGATTTTACCTATTTACCCTCTCTGCTTACAGAATGGGATTTTACCCTCTCTGTTTACAGAATATGATTTTACCCTCTCTGTTTACAGAATGTGATTTTACCTATTTACCCTCTCTGCTTACAGAATGTGATTTTACCCTCTCTGTTTACAGAATATGATTTTACCCTCTCTGTTTACAGAATGTGATTTTACCCTCTCTGCTTACAGAATGTGATTTTACCCTCTTTGTTGTGTTTACAGAATGTGATTTTACCCTCTCTGTTGTGTTTACAGAATGCGCTTTAACGCTCTCTGCTTACAGAATGTGATTTTACCCTCTCTGTTCACAGAATGTGATTTTACCCTCTCTGTTTACAGAATGTGATTTTACCTATTTACCCTCTCTGCTTACAGAATGTGATTTTACCCTCTCTGTTTACAGAACATGATTTTACCCTCTCTGTTTACAGAATGTGATTTTACCTATTTACCCTCTCTGTTTACAGAATATGATTTTACCCTCTCTGTTTACAGAATGTGATTTTACCCTCTCTGCTTACAGAATGTGATTTTACCCTCTTTGTTGTGTTTACAGAATGTGATTTTACCCTCTCTGCTTACAGAATGTGATTTTACCCTCTTTGTTGTGTTTACAGAATGTGATTTTACCCTCTCTGTTGTGTTTACAGAATGCGCTTTAACGCTCTCTGCTTACAGAATGTGATTTTACCCTCTCTGTTGTGTTTACAGAATGCGCTTTAACGCTCTCTGCTTACAGAATGTGATTTTACCCTCTCTGTTTACAGAATGTGATTTTACCCTCTCAGTTTACAGAATGTGATTTTACCCTTTCTGTTTACAGAATGTGATTTTACCCTCTCTGCTTATAGAATGTGATTTTACCCTCTCTGTTTACAAAATGCGCTTTTACCCTCTGTTTCCAGAATGTGATTTTACCCTCTGTTTACAGAATGTGATTTTACCCTCTCTGCTTACAGAATGTGATTTTACCCTCTCTGCTTACAGAATGCGATTTTACCCTCTCTGTTGTGTTTACAGAATGTGATTTTACCCTCTGTTTACAGAATGTGATTTTACCCTCTCTGCTTACAGAATGTGATTTTACCCTCTCTTTACAGAATGTGATTTTACCCTCTCTGCTTACAGAATGTGATTTTCCCCTCTCTGTTCTGTTTACAGAATGTGATTTTCCCCTCTCTGTTGTGTTTACAGAATGTGATTTTACCCTCAGTTTACAGAATGTGATTTTACCCTCTCTGCTTACAGAATGTGATTTTACCCTCTCTGTTTACAGAATATGATTTTACCCTCTCTGTTTACAGAATATGATTTTACCCTCTCTGTTTACAGAATGTGATTTTACCTATTTACCCTCTCTGCTTACAGAATGTGATTTTACCCTCTCTGTTTACAGAATATGATTTTACCCTCTCTGTTTACAGAATGTGATTTTACCTATTTACCCTCTCTGCTTACAGAATGGGATTTTACCCTCTCTGTTTACAGAATATGATTTTACCCTCTTTGTTTACAGAATGTGATTTTACCTATTTACCCTCTCTGCTTACAGAATGTGATTTTACCCTCTCTGTTTACAGAATATGATTTTACCCTCTCTGTTTACAGAATGTGATTTTACCCTCTCTGCTTACAGAATGTGATTTTACCCTCTTTGTTGTGTTTACAGAATGTGATTTTACCCTCTCTGTTGTGTTTACAGAATGCGCTTTAACGCTCTCTGCTTACAGAATGTGATTTTACCCTCTCTGTTCACAGAATGTGATTTTACCCTCTCTGTTTACAGAATGTGATTTTACCTATTTACCCTCTCTGCTTACAGAATGTGATTTTACCCTCTCTGTTTACAGAACATGATTTTACCCTCTCTGTTTACAGAATGTGATTTTACCTATTTACCCTCTCTGTTTACAGAATATGATTTTACCCTCTCTGTTTACAGAATGTGATTTTACCCTCTCTGCTTACAGAATGTGATTTTACCCTCTTTGTTGTGTTTACAGAATGTGATTTTACCCTCTCTGCTTACAGAATGTGATTTTACCCTCTTTGTTGTGTTTACAGAATGTGATTTTACCCTCTCTGTTGTGTTTACAGAATGCGCTTTAACGCTCTCTGCTTACAGAATGTGATTTTACCCTCTCTGTTGTGTTTACAGAATGCGCTTTAACGCTCTCTGCTTACAGAATGTGATTTTACCCTCTCTGTTTACAGAATGTGATTTTACCCTCTCAGTTTACAGAATGTGATTTTACCCTTTCTGTTTACAGAATGTGATTTTACCCTCTCTGCTTATAGAATGTGATTTTACCCTCTCTGTTTACAAAATGCGCTTTTACCCTCTGTTTCCAGAATGTGATTTTACCCTCTGTTTACAGAATGTGATTTTACCCTCTCTGCTTACAGAATGTGATTTTACCCTCTCTGCTTACAGAATGCGATTTTACCCTCTCTGTTGTGTTTACAGAATGTGATTTTACCCTCTGTTTACAGAATGTGATTTTACCCTCTCTGCTTACAGAATGTGATTTTACCCTCTCTTTACAGAATGTGATTTTACCCTCTCTGCTTACAGAATGTGATTTTCCCCTCTCTGTTCTGTTTACAGAATGTGATTTTCCCCTCTCTGTTGTGTTTACAGAATGTGATTTTACCCTCAGTTTACAGAATGTGATTTTACCCTCTCTGCTTACAGAATGTGATTTTACCCTCTCTGTTTACAGAATATGATTTTACCCTCTCTGTTTACAGAATATGATTTTACCCTCTCTGTTTACAGAATGTGATTTTACCCTCTCTGTTTACAGAATGTGATTTTACCCTCTCTGTTTACAGAATGTGATTTGACCCTCTCTGTTGTGTTTACAGAATATGATTTTACCCTCTCTGTTTACAGAATGTGATTTTACCCTCTCTGTTGTGTTTACAGAATTTGATTTTACCCTCTCTGTTGTGTTTACAGAATGTGATTTTACCCTCTCTGTTGTGTTTACAGAATGTGATTTTACCCTCTCTGTTGTGTTTACAGAATGTGATTTTACCCTCTGTTTACAGAATGTGATTTTACCCTCTCTGCTTATAGAATGTGATTTTACCCTCTCCGTTTACAAAATGCGCTTTTACCCTGTTTCCAGAATGTGATTTTACCCTCTCTTTACAGAATGTGATTTTACCCTCTCTGCTTACAGAATGTGATTTTACCCTCTCTTTACAGAATGTGATTTTACCCTCTCTGCTTACAGAATGTGATTTTACCCTCTCTGCTTACAGAATGTGATTTCCCCTCTCTGTTGTGTTTACAGAATGTGATTTTACCCTCAGTTTACAGAATGTGATTTTACCCTCTCTGCTTACAGAATGTGATTTTACCCTCTCTGTTTACAGAATGTGATTTTACCCTCTTTGTTTACAGAATGTGATTTTACCCTCTTTATTTACAGAATGTGATTTTACCCTCTCTGCTTACAGAATGTGATTTTACCCTCTCTTCTTACAGAATGTGATTTTACCCTCTCTGTTGTGTTTACAGAATGTGATTTTACCCTCTCTGTTGTGTTTACAGTATGTGATTTTACCCCTCTCTGTTGTGTTTACATAATTTGATTTTACCCTCTCTGCTTACAGAATGTGATTTTACCCTCTCTGTTTACAGAATGTGATTTTACCCTCTCTGTTGTGTTTACAGAATATGATTTTACCCTCTCTGTTGTGTTTACAGAATATGATTTTACCCTCTCTGTTGTGTTTACAGAATGTGATTTTACCCTCTCTGTTTACAGAATGTGATTTTACCCTCTCAGTTTACAGAATGTGATTTTACCCTCTCTGTTTACAGAATGTGATTTTACCCTCTCTGCTTATAGAATGTGATTTTACCCTCTCTGTTTACAAAATACGCTTTTACCCTCTGTTTCCAGAATGTGATTTTACCCTCTGTTTACAGAATGTGATTTTACCCTCTCTGCTTACAGAATGTGATTTTACCCTCTCTGCTTACAGAATGTGATTTTACCCTCTCTGTTGTGTTTACAGAATGTGATTTTACCCTCTGTTTACAGAATGTGATTTTACCCTCTCTGCTTACAGAATGTGATTTTACCCTCTCTGTTTACAGAATGTGATTTTACCCTCTCTGCTTACAGAATGTGATTTTACCCTCTCTGTTGTGTTTACAGAATGTGATTTTACCCTCTGTTTACAGAATGTGATTTTACCCTCTCTGCTTACAGAATGTGATTTTACCCTCTCTGTTTACAGAATGTGATTTTACCCTTTCTGCTTACAGAATGTGATTTTACCCTTTGTTTACAGAATGTGATTTTACCCTCTCTTCTTACAGAATGTGATTTTACCCTCTCTGTTGTGTTTACAGAATGTGATTTTACCCTCTCTGTTGTGTTTACAGTATGTGATTTTACCCTCTCTGTTGTGTTTACATAATGTGATTTTACCCTCTCTGCTTACAGAATGTGATTTTACCCTCTCTGTTTTACAGAATATGATTTTACCCTCTCTGTTTACAGAATATGATTTTACCCTCTCTGTTGTGTTTACAGAATATTATTTTACCCTCTCTGTTTACAGAATGTGATTTTACCCTCTCTGTTGTGTTATAGAATGTGATTTTACCCTCTCTGTTGTGTTTACAGAATGTGATTTTACCCTCTCTGTTGTGTTTACAGAATGTGATTTTACCCTCTGTTTACAGAATGTGATTTTACCCTCTCTGCTTATAGAATGTGATTTTACCCTCTCCGTTTACAAAATGCGCTTTTACCCTGTTTCCAGAATGTGATTTTACCCTCTCTTTACAGAATGTGATTTTACCCTCTCTGCTTACAGAATGTGATTTTCCCCTCTCTTTACAGAATGCGATTTTACCCTCTCTGCTTACAGAATGTGATTTTTCCCTCTCTGTTTACAGAATATGATTTTACCCTCTCTGTTTACAGAATATGATTTTACCCTCTGTTGTGTTTACAGAATATTATTTTACCCTCTCTGTTTACAGAATGTGATTTTACCCTCTCTGTTGTGTTACAGAATGTGATTTTACCCTCTCTGTTGTGTTTACAGAATGTGATTTTACCCTCTCTGTTGTGTTTACAGAATGTGATTTTACCCTCTGTTTACAGAATGTGATTTTACCCTCTCTGCTTATAGAATGTGATTTTACCCTCTCCGTTTACAAAATGCGCTTTACCCTGTTTCCAGAATGTGATTTTACCCTCTCTTTACAGAATGTGATTTTACCCTCTCTGCTTACAGAATGTGATTTTCCCCTCTCTTTACAGAATGCGATTTTACCCTCTCTGCTTACAGAATGTGATTTTTCCCTCTCTGCTTACAGAATGTGATTTTCCCCTCTCTGTTGTGTTTACAGAATGTGATTTTACCCTCAGTTTACAGAATGTGATTTTACCCTCTCTGCTTACAGAATGTGATTTTACCCTCTCTGCTTACAGAATGTGATTTTACCCTCTCTTCTTACAGTATGTGATTTTACCCTCTCTGTTGTGTTTACATAATTTGATTTTACCCTCTCTGCTTACAGAATGTGATTTTACCCTCTCTGTTTACAGAATGTGATTTTACCCTCTCTGTTGTGTTTACAGAATATGATTTTACCCTCTCTGTTGTGTTTACAGAATATGATTTTACCCTCTCTGTTGTGTTTACAGAATGTGATTTTACCCTCTCTGTTTACAGAATGTGATTTTACCCTCTCAGTTTACAGAATGTGATTTTACCCTCTCTGTTTACAGAATGTGATTTTACCCTCTCTGCTTATAGAATGTGATTTTACCCTCTCTGTTTACAAAATACGCTTTTACCCTCTGTTTCCAGAATGTGATTTTACCCTCTGTTTACAGAATGTGATTTTACCCTCTCTGCTTACAGAATGTGATTTTACCCTCTCTGTTGTGTTTACAGAATGTGATTTTACCCTCTGTTTACAGAATGTGATTTTACCCTCTCTGCTTACAGAATGTGATTTTACCCTCTCTGTTTACAGAATGTGATTTTACCCTCTCTGCTTACAGAATGTGATTTTACCCTCTCTGTTGTGTTTACAGAATGTGATTTTACCCTCTGTTTACAGAATGTGATTTTACCCTCTCTGCTTACAGAATGTGATTTTACCCTCTCTGTTTACAGAATGTGATTTTACCCTTTCTGCTTACAGAATGTGATTTTACCCTTTGTTTACAGAATGTGATTTTACCCTCTCTTCTTACAGAATGTGATTTTACCCTCTCTGTTGTGTTTACAGAATGTGATTTTACCCTCTCTGTTGTGTTTACAGTATGTGATTTTACCCTCTCTGTTGTGTTTACATATGTGATTTTACCCTCTCTGCTTACAGAATGTGATTTTACCCTCTCTGTTTACAGAATATGATTTTACCCTCTCTGTTTACAGAATATGATTTTACCCTCTCTGTTGTGTTTACAGAATATTATTTTACCCTCTCTGTTTACAGAATGTGATTTTACCCTCTCTGTTGTGTTATAGAATGTGATTTTACCCTCTCTGTTGTGTTTACAGAATGTGATTTTACCCTCTCTGTTGTGTTTACAGAATGTGATTTTACCCTCTGTTTACAGAATGTGATTTTACCCTCTCTGCTTATAGAATGTGATTTTACCCTCTCCGTTTACAAAATGCGCTTTTACCCTGTTTCCAGAATGTGATTTTACCCTCTCTTTACAGAATGTGATTTTACCCTCTCTGCTTACAGAATGTGATTTTCCCCTCTCTTTACAGAATGCGATTTTACCCTCTCTGCTTACAGAATGTGATTTTTCCCTCTCTGTTTACAGAATATGATTTTACCCTCTCTGTTTACAGAATATGATTTTACCCTCTGTTGTGTTTACAGAATATTATTTTACCCTCTCTGTTTACAGAATGTGATTTTACCCTCTCTGTTGTGTTACAGAATGTGATTTTACCCTCTCTGTTGTGTTTACAGAATGTGATTTTACCCTCTCTGTTGTGTTTACAGAATGTGATTTTACCCTCTGTTTACAGAATGTGATTTTACCCTCTCTGCTTATAGAATGTGATTTTACCCTCTCCGTTTACAAAATGCGCTTTTACCCTGTTTCCAGAATGTGATTTTACCCTCTCTTTACAGAATGTGATTTTACCCTCTCTGCTTACAGAATGTGATTTTCCCCTCTCTTTACAGAATGCGATTTTACCCTCTCTGCTTACAGAATGTGATTTTTCCCTCTCTGCTTACAGAATGTGATTTTCCCCTCTCTGTTGTGTTTACAGAATGTGATTTTACCCTCAGTTTACAGAATGTGATTTTACCCTCTCTGCTTACAGAATGTGATTTTACCCTCTCTGCTTACAGAATGTGATTTTACCCTCTCTTCTTACAGAATGTGATTTTACCCTCTCTGTTGTGTTTACAGAATGTGATTTTACCCTCTCTGTTGTGTTTACAGTATGTGATTTTACCCTCTCTGTTGTGTTTACATAATTTGATTTTACCCTCTCTGCTTACAGAATGTGATTTTACCCTCTCTGTTTACAGAATGTGATTTTACCCTCTCTGTTTACAGAATGTGATTTTACCCTCTCTGTTGTGTTTACAGAATATGATTTTACCCTCTCTGTTGTGTTTACAGAATATGATTTTACCCTCTCTGTTGTGTTTACAGAATGTGATTTTACCCTCTCTGTTGTGTTTACAGAATGTGATTTTACCCTCTCTGTTGTGTTTACAGAATGTGATTTTACCCTCTCTGTTGTGTTTACAGAATGTGATTTTACCCTCTGTTTACAGAATGTGATTTTACCCTCTCTGCTTATAGAATGTGATTTTACCCTCTCCGTTTACAAAATGCGCTTTACCCTGTTTCCAGAATGTGATTTCACCCTCTCTTTACAGAATGTGATTTTACCCTCTCTGCTTACAGAATGTGATTTTCCCCTCTCTGCTTACAGAATGTGATTTTCCCCTCTCTGTTGTGTTAACAGAATGTGATTTTACCCTCTGTTTACAGAATGTGATTTTACCCTCTCCGCTTACAGAATGTGATTTTACCCTCTCTGTTTACAGAATGTGATTTTACCCTCTTTGTTTACAGAATGTGATTTTACCCTCTCCGTTTACAAAATGCGCTTTTACCCTCTGTTTCCAGAATGTGATTTTACCCTCTCTGTTTCCAGAATGTGATTTTACCCTCTCTGTTGTGTTTACATAATTTGATTTTACCCTCTCTGCTTACAGAATGTGATTTTACCCTCTGTTTACAGAATGAGATTTTACCCTCTCTGTTTACAGAATGTGGTTTTACCCTCTCTGTTTAAAAAATGCGCTTTTACCCTCTCTGTTTCCAGAATGTGATTTTACCCTCTCTGTTTACAGAATGTGATTTTACCCTCTCTACTTACTGAATGTGATTTTACCCTCTGCTTACAGAATGTGATTTTACCCTCTCTGTTTACAGAATGTGATTTTACCCTCTCTGTTGTGTTTACAGAATGTGAATTTACCCTCTCTGTTGTGTTTACATAATTAGATTTTACCCTCTCTGCTTACAGAATGTGATTTTACCCTCTCTGTTTACAGAATGTGATTTTACCTTCTCTGTTTACAGAATGTGATTTTACCCTCTGTTTACAGAATGTGATTTTACCCTCTCCGCTTACAGAATGTGATTTTACCCTCTCTGTTTACAGAATGTGATTTTACCCTCTCTGCTTACAGAATGTGATTTTACCCTCTCTGTTTACAGATTGTGATTTTACCCTCTCTTCTTACAGAATGTGATTTTACCCTCTCTGTTGTGTTTACAGAATGTGATTTTACCCTCTCTGTTGTGTTTACAGAATGTGATTTTATCCTCTCTGCTTACAGAATGTGATTTTACCCTCACTGCTTACAGAATGTGATTTTACCCTCACTGCTTACAGAATGTGATTTTACCCTCACTGCTTACAGAATGTGATTTTACCCTCTCTACTTTGAGAACGCGCACGGTCCAGTCTGGAAACACATCCTCGGTCAGCTTGGTGATGACGATATCTCCAAACACTGTGACTGGTTTGTTATCCTCTGGCCAATACTGGTGACATCGAATCTAGGGGGGGAGAAGGAAAAGAGAGAGAGAGAGATAGAAGGAGAGAGAGAGAGAGATAGAAGGAGAGAGATTGGTTAAAATGTATGCTTGGCCTACGAGGTTATGTGTGACTGTTAGTAATATATACTATCTTTACAAGCATTACAAAAAAGCAGAGAGAAGGAGAGAGGTAATGAGAGAGATATATTGTGTACTGCAGTTAACAGCTTATATGCTCCTCAATATTTTGTTTTCCCCAATATATAATGGAAAAAAAAAAGTTATTTATTTTTATTAGTATTATTATTATTGTTATTAGTATTTTAATATGTATGTATGTGTAATGCTTTGGCAATATTTACGCTGTGTATTTCATGCGAGAGAGAGAGAGGGAGAGAAAGAGAGAGAGAGGGAGAGATGGGAGAGAGAAAGAGACAGACAGAGAGAGAGAGAGAGGGGGAGAGAGAAAGAGAGAGAGCAGTGTGCAGGAGGAGGTGGGACTCACCCGGCCTTTCTCAAAGCACTGGGTCAGCATAGCGATGGTACGTGAGCGAGTTTCCCAAATCATCCGCCAGAAATCTGCCACAGTGCCCGGCAGGGGGCCCTGCGTAGCGATGAACTCATTTGGACACAGATAGCCCTGCGGGACAGGGCAGAGGGCTGAGTGTGTGTGGTACAGGGGTTAGGGGGTACAGAGGGGTGAGTGTGTGTGTGTGGTACAGGGGTTAGGGGGTACAGAGGGGTGAGTGTGTGTGGTACAGGGGTTAGGGCGTACAGAGGGGTGAGTGTGTGTGTGGTACAGGGGTTAGGGGGTACAGAGGGGTGAGTGTGTGTGTGTGGTACAGGGGTTAGGGCGTACAGAGGGGTGAGTGTGTGTGTGGTACAGGGGTTAGGGCGTACAGAGGGGTGAGTGTGTGTGGTACAGGGGTTAGGGCGTACAGAGGGGTGAGTGTGTGTGGTACAGGGGTTAGGGGGTACAGAGGGGGTGTGTGTGTGTGTGTGTGTGTGTGTGGTACAGGGGTTAGGGGGTACAGAGGGGTGTGTGTGTGTTGTACAGGGGTTAGGGGGTACAGAGGGGTGTGTGTGGTACAGGGGTTAGGGGGTACAGAGGGGTGTGTGTGGTACAGGGGTTAGGGGGTACAGAGGGGTGTGTGTGTGGTACAGGGGTTAGGGGGTACAGAGGGGTGTGTGTGGTACAGGGGTTAGGGGGTACAGAGGGGTGAGTGTGGTACAGGGGTTAGGGGGTACAGAGGGGTGTGTGTTGTACAGGGGTTAGGGGGTACAGAGGGGTGAGTGTGTGGTACAGGGGTTAGGGGGTACAGAGGGGTGTGTGTGGTACAGGGGTTAGGGGGGTACAGAGGGGTGTGTGTGTGTTGTACAGGGGTTAGCGGGTACAGAGGGGTGTGTGTGGTACAGGGGTTAGGGGGGTACAGAGGGGTGTGTGGTACAGGGGTTAGGGGGTACAGAGGGGTGTGTGTGTGGTACAGGGGTTAGGGGGTACAGAGAGATGTGTGTGTGGTACAGGGGTTAGGGGGTACAGAGGGGTGTGTTTGTGGTACAGGGGTTAGGGGGTACAGAGAGATGTGTGTGTGGTACAGGGGTTAGGGCGTACAGAGGGGTGAGTGTGTGTGGTACAGGGGTTAGGGCGTACAGAGGGGTGAGTGTGTGTGGTACAGGGGTTAGGGGGTACAGAGGGGGTGTGTGTGTGTGTGTGTGTGTGTGTGTGGTACAGGGGTTAGGGGGTACAGAGGGGTGTGTGTGTGTTGTACAGGGGTTAGGGGGTACAGAGGGGTGTGTGTGGTACAGGGGTTAGGGGGTACAGAGGGGTGTGTGTGGTACAGGGGTTAGGGGGTACAGAGGGGTGTGTGTGTGGTACAGGGGTTAGGGGGTACAGAGGGGTGTGTGTGGTACAGGGGTTAGGGGGTACAGAGGGGTGAGTGTGGTACAGGGGTTAGGGGGTACAGAGGGGTGTGTGTTGTACAGGGGTTAGGGGGTACAGAGGGGTGAGTGTGTGGTACAGGGGTTAGGGGGTACAGAGGGGTGTGTGTGGTACAGGGGTTAGGGGGTACAGAGGGGTGTGTGTGTGTTGTACAGGGGTTAGCGGGTACAGAGGGGTGTGTGTGGTACAGGGGTTAGGGGGTACAGAGGGGTGTGTGGTACAGGGGTTAGGGGGTACAGAGGGGTGTGTGTGTGGTACAGGGGTTAGGGGGTACAGAGGGGTGTGTTTGTGGTACAGGGGTTAGGGGGTACAGAGAGATGTGTGTGTGGTACAGGGGTTAGGGGTACAGAGGGGTGAGTGTGTGGTACAGGGGTTAGGGGGTACAGAGGGGTGTGTGTGGTACAGGGGTTAGGGGGTACAGAGGGGTGAGTGTGTGGTACAGGGGTTAGGGGTACAGAGGGGTGAGTGTGTGTGTGTGGTACAGGGGTTAGGGGTACAGAGGGGTGAGTGTGTGGTACAGGGGTTAGGGGGTACAGAGGGGTGAGTGTGTGGTACAGGGGTTAGGGGGGTACAGAGGGGTGAGTGTGTTGTACAGGGGTTAAGGGTACAGAGGGGTGAGTGTGTGGTACAGGGGTTAGGGGGTACAGAGGGGTGAGTGTGTGGTACAGGGGTTAGGGGGTACAGAGAGATGTGTGTGTTGTACAGGGGTTAGGGGGTACAGAGGGGTGTGTGTGGTACAGGGGTTAGGGGGTACAGAGGGGGTGTGTGTGTTGTACAGGGGTTAGGGGGGTACAGAGAGATGAGTGTGTGTGGTACAGGGGTTAGGGGGTACAGAGGGGTGAGTGTGTGTGTTGTACAGGGGTTAGGGGGTACAGAGGGGGTGTGTGTGTTGTACAGGGGTTAGGGGTACAGAGGGGTTTGTGTGTTGTACAGGGGTTAGGGGGTACAGAGAGATGAGTGTGTGTGGTACAGGGGTTAGGGGGTACAGAGAGATGAGTGTGTGTGGTACAGGGGTTAGGGGGTACAGAGGGGTGTGTGTGTGTTGTACAGGGGTTAGGGGGTACAGAGAGATGTGTGTGTTGTACAGGGGTTAGGGGGTACAGAGGGGTGTGTGTGGTACAGGGGTTAGGGGTACAGAGGGGGTGTGTGTGTGTGTTGTACAGGGGTTAGGGGGTACAGAGGGGTGTGTGTGGTACAGGGGTTAGGGGTACAGAGGGGTGTGTGTGTGTTGTACAGGGGTTAGGGGGTACAGAGGGGTGTGTGTTTGTGGTACAGGGGTTAGGGGGTACAGAGAAATGAGTGTGTGTGGTACAGGGGTTAGGGGGTACAGAGGGGTGTGTGTGGTACAGGGGTTAGGGGTACAGAGGGGTGTGTGTGTGTTGTACAGGGGTTAGGGGGTACAGAGGGGTGTGTGTGTTGTACAGGGGTTAGGGGGTACAGAGAGATGAGTGTGTGTGTGGTACAGGGGTTAGGGGGTACAGAGGGGTGTGTGTGGTACAGGGGTTAGGGGTACAGAGGGGTGTGTGTGTGTTGTACAGGGGTTAGGGGGTACAGAGAGATGAGTGTGTGTGGTACAGGGGTTAGGGGGTACAGAGGGGTGTGTGTTGTACAGGGGTTAGGGGGTACAGAGGGGGTGTGTGTGTTGTACAGGGGTTAGGGGGTACAGAGGGGTGAGTGTGTGTGTGGTACAGGGGTTAGGGGGGTACAGAGAGATGAGTGTGTGTGGTACATGGGTTAGGGGGTACAGAGGGGTGTGTGTGTGTGGTACAGGGGTTAGGGCGTACAGAGAGATGAGTGTGTGTGGTACAGGGGTTAGGGGGTACAGAGGGGTGTGTGTGGTACAGGGGTTAGGGGGTACAGAGGGGTGTGTGTGTGGTACAGGGGTTAGGGGGTACAGAGGGGTGAGTGTGTGGTACAGGGGTTAGGGGTACAGAGGGGGTGTGTGTGTTGTAAAGGGGTTAGGGGTACAGAGGGGTGTGTGTGTGTTGTACAGGGGTTAGGGGGGTACAGAGGGGTGTGTGTGGTACAGGGGTTAGGGGGTACAGAGGGGTGTGTGTGGTACAGGGGTTAGGGGGCACAGAGGGGTGTGTGTGTGGTACAGGGGTTAGGGGGTACAGAGGGGTGAGTGTGTGGTACAGGGGTTAGGGGTACAGAGGGGGTGTGTGTGTGTTGTACAGGGGTTAGGGGGTACAGAGGGGGTGTGTGTGTTGTACAGGGGTTAGGGGGGTACAGAGAGATGAGTGTGTGTGGTACAGGGGTTAGGGGGTACAGAGGGGTGTGTGTGGTACAGGGGTTAGGGGGTACAGAGGGGTGTGTGTGGTACAGGGGTTAGGGGTACAGAGGGGTGTGTGTGTGTTGTACAGCGGTTAGGGGGTACAGAGGGGTGTGTGTGTGGTACAGGGGTTAGGGGTACAGAGGGGGTGTGTGTGTTGTACAGGGGTTAGGGGTACAGAGGGGTGTGTGTGTGTGTTGTACAGGGGTTAGGGGGTACAGAGGGGTGTGTGTGTGTGTGTGTGGTACAGGGGTTAGGGGGTACAGAGGGGTGTGTGTGTGTGTGGTACAGGGGTTAGGGGGTACAGAGGGGGTGTGTGTGTTGTACAGGGGTTAGGGGGGTACAGAGGGGTGTGTGTGGTACAGGGGTTAGGGGGTACAGAGGGGTGAGTGTGTGGTACAGGGGTTAGGGGTACAGAGGGGTGTGTGTGTGTTGTACAGGGGTTAGCGGGTACAGAGGGATGTGTGTGTGTGGTACAGGGGTTAGGGGTACAGAGGGGGGTGTGTGTGTTGTACAGGGGTTAGGGGGTACAGAGGGGTGTGTGTTGTACAGGGGTTAGGGGGTACAGAGGGGTGAGTGTGTGGTACAGGGGTTAGGGGTACAGAGGGGTGTGTGTGTGTGTGTGTACAGGGTTTAGGGGGTACAGAGGGGGTGTGTGTGTGTGTGTGGTACAGGGGTTAGGGGTACAGAGAGATGAGTGTGTGTGGCACAGGGGTTAGGGGGTACAGAGGGGTGTGTGTGGTACAGGGGTTAGGGGTACAGAGAGGGTGTGTGTGTTGTACAGGGGTTAGGGGGTACAGAGGGGGTGTGTGTGTTGTACAGGGGTTAGGGGTACAGAGGGGGTGTGTGTGTTGTACAGGGGTTAGGGGGTACAGAGGGGTGAGTGTGTGGTACAGGGGTTAGGGGTACAGAGGGGGTGTGTGTGTTGTAAAGGGGTTAGGGGTACAGAGGGGTGTGTGTGTGTTGTACAGGGGTTAGGGGGTACAGAGGGGTGTGTGTGGTACAGGGGTTAGGGGGTACAGAGGGGTGTGTGTGGTACAGGGGTTTAGGGGGCACAGAGGGGTGTGTGTGTGGTACAGGGGTTAGGGGGTACAGAGGGGTGAGTGTGTGGTACAGGGGTTAGGGGGTACAGAGGGGGGTGTGTGTGTGTTGTACAGGGGTTAGGGGGTACAGAGGGGGTGTGTGTGTTGTACAGGGGTTAGGGGGTACAGAGAGATGAGTGTGTGTGGTACAGGGGTTAGGGGGGTACAGAGGGGTGTGTGTGGTACAGGGGTTAGGGGGTACAGAGGGGTGTGTGTGGTACAGGGGTTAGGGGTACAGAGGGGTGTGTGTGTGTTGTACAGCGGTTAGGGGGTACAGAGGGGTGTGTGTGTGGTACAGGGGTTAGGGGTACAGAGGGGGGTGTGTGTGTTGTACAGGGGTTAGGGGTACAGAGGGGTGTGTGTGTGTTGTACAGGGGTTAGGGGGTACAGAGGGGTGTGTGTGTGTGTGTGGTACAGGGGTTAGGGGGTACAGAGGGGTGTGTGTGTGTGTGGTACAGGGGTTAGGGGGTACAGAGGGGGTGTGTGTGTTGTACAGGGGTTAGGGGGTACAGAGGGGTGTGTGTGGTACAGGGGTTAGGGGGTACAGAGGGGGTGAGTGTGTGGTACAGGGGTTAGGGGTACAGAGGGGTGTGTGTGTGTTGTACAGGGGTTAGGGGGTACAGAGGGATGTGTGTGTGTGGTACAGGGGTTAGGGGTACAGAGGGGGTGTGTGTGTTGTACAGGGGTTAGGGGGTACAGAGGGGTGTGTGTTGTACAGGGGTTAGGGGGTACAGAGGGGTGAGTGTGTGGTACAGGGGTTAGGGGTACAGAGGGGTGTGTGTGTGTGTTGTACAGGGTTTAGGGGGTACAGAGGGGTGTGTGTGTGTGTGTGTGGTACAGGGGTTAGGGGTACAGAGGGGGTGTGTGTGTTGTACAGGGGTTAGGGGTACAGAGAGATGAGTGTGTGTGGCACAGGGGTTAGGGGGTACAGAGGGGTGTGTGTGGTACAGGGGTTAGGGGTACAGAGGGGGTGTGTGTGTTGTACAGGGGTTAGGGGGTACAGAGGGGGTGTGTGTGTTGTACAGGGGTTAGGGGTACAGAGGGGGTGTGTGTGTTGTACAGGGGTTAGGGGGTACAGAGGGGTGAGTGTGTGGTACAGGGGTTAGGGGGGTACAGAGGGGGTGTGTGTGTTGTACAGGGGTTAGGGGTACAGAGGGGGTGTGT
The DNA here is from genome assembly GCA_029718625.1 of Synaphobranchus kaupii. Taxonomy (NCBI): domain Eukaryota; kingdom Metazoa; phylum Chordata; class Actinopteri; order Anguilliformes; family Synaphobranchidae; genus Synaphobranchus; species Synaphobranchus kaupii. The sequence continues at coordinate 3,613,511 of JAINUF010000026.1, forward strand.
GTGTTGTACAGGGGTTAGGGGGGTACAGAGGGGTGTGTGTGTTGTACAGGGGTTAGGGGGTACAGAGGGGGTGTGTGTGTTGTACAGGGGTTAGGGGTACAGAGGGGGTGTGTGTGTTGTACAGGGGTTAGGGGGTACAGAGGGGTGAGTGTGTGGTACAGGGGTTAGGGGGTACAGAGGGGTGTGTGTGTTGTACAGGGGTTAGGGGGTACAGAGGGGGTGTGTGTGTTGTACAGGGGTTAGGGGTACAGAGGGGGTGTGTGTGTTGTACAGGGGTTAGGGGGTACAGAGGGGTGAGTGTGTGGTACAGGGGTTAGGGGGTACAGAGGGGGTGTGTGTGTTGTACAGGGGTTAGGGGGTACAGAGGGGGTGTGTGTGTTGTACAGGGGTTAGGGGGTACAGAGGGGGTGTGTGTGTTGTACAGGGGTTAGGGGTTAGTATTGAATGTGCAGTGTGTTTGTGCTAACTGGGTTAAATACAGCTGTACTGGAGCCCAGTATCTCTGCTGTATCATTACATCTGACAATAAAACACAACTCTTGCCCAGATGTCTACTTTTCTAAATAAATAAGAACAGGAGTTCTGAAGCTAAAAAAGTTATTTATTTATATTATTTGTAAGAAATATGCGTACCTTTCCCCAATTCAGCACAGACTGCAAAGCAGTATGGGAATGAGCAGAGCAAGGCACACATTGTTATCAAATGAGAGTTGGAGGCTCTCCTCAGTAATGTTACACACAGCTTATGTAACATGGTTGTAAATACACCATCAGTGTAATGAGTGAGTGTCAGGGATAAATATACACATGACAGTACTCCTCGTGCGGGGGTGACAGGGCTGCACAGGTGTATGTTACTTGTTTTAACACCTGGATTCCACTACAACTCAAAGTCAAAGGTGCAAGAGCTGCGTCCCTCTCTGGGTTTGAACCCGTGACCCCTCCTGTCATTACGGGGATCGCCATACCGAGACAAAGCTGGCGTTTATGTAGTCTGATCCAGGGACCCCAGGTTCCGACAGCAGCTTCACTCTGTTGTTGTTGTCTAGGAAACGAGAGTGTGACATCATCAGTGCATTTAAACGTAAAAACATCACATCATCTCAAACTTTAAAGAAATGTGTGTCTGAATGTCCAGGTTTTCAGACAACCACTTGAATAAATATACTTGGAAATGTATGTATTATAGACACTTAATAGCAATACAGTACATTTCTTTGTGTATATATACAGTGAGCACCATAATTAATTGGACAGTGACACGTTTTTTGTTATTTTGGTTCTGTACTCTAGCACTTTACAAGTACAAATACAGACTGTCAGCTTTAGTTTGAGGGTATTTTCATCCATATCGGATGAACCGTTTAGAAATTATAGAACCTTTTGTACATACATTTTTAATATTTGGTCACATATCCTTTGCATGCCATGACTTCATGAAGTCTGAAATCTAGTCCCACCCCCCAATTCCCATAGAGATCCATTCAAATGCAGAGAGGTTATAGTATCGCTTGTAGGAGTACCAGAAAATAAGATATCAACAGTCTTTTGATATTGTTGGATCACAGACATCGGGAAGCCATGGCATGCAAAGGATATGCGATCAAATATTAAAAATTATTACATTATTCTACATTATGTTAAACTGTCCAATATTTTTTGATGCCCAAAAATGGGGGGGGACTATGTACAAAAGGTTCTATAATTTCTAAACCGTTCATCCGATATGGATGACAATACCCTCATATTTAAGCTGACAGTCTGCACTTCAACCTCATTGTCATTGTATCCTTTCAAACTCAAAGTGCTAGAGTACAGAACCAAAATAACAAAAAATGTATCACTAACCCTAACCCTCCAGAACATTGGATTTGAAATGGAACAGTGACTATGAGGTTAAAGGGATAGTTCGGAATTTTGGACATAATGTCTCAATTACGAATTACCCATGATGTAGTTGATTGATGGAAACCATTTTCAGCTAATTCCATGCTGTCCCTTTTTTTGGACATACACACGTTGCTAATGCTAGCGCAACTCTATGGTAACCGGTAGCATCCACTATCACAGAACCTCTAAAAGGCAAAGGATATGCAACCAAATAAAAAATACTTCCACAGACAATATACTAGGTCAGCACAAAGTTAAGGATTCAACGATAGTTTGACTTAAAAAATGATGGTATAAACACTCAAAATAACCCAGATAGACTGTCGTCGTATTTTATTTGCTTTGTGTGCACTGTGGAGTGTTTTAGTGCATTTGGTAGTGGATGCTACCGGTTACCATAAAGATGCGCTAGCATTAGCAATGTGTGTATGTCCAAAAGAAGGGACAGCATGGAATTAGCTGAAAATGGTTTCCATCAATCAACTACATCATGGGTAAGTTGTAATTGAGACATTATGTCCAAAATTCTGAACTATCCCTTTAAAGAGCAGACTTTCAGCTTTAATTTTGGTGCAGAAATTGTAGCCGTTTTTATACACAGCCCCCCCCCCCCCAATTTTAGGGGACGAAAAGTAATTGGACAAATTAACATAAACTTAAATAAAGTCATCATATTTAATATTTGGTTGCATATCCTTTGCCTTTTAGAGGTTCATATGGGGTTAGGGGTTCAGTGATAGGGGTTAGGGGTTCAGTGATAGGGGATAGGTGATTGGGGATAGGGGATCAGTGATAGAGGATAGGTGATAGGGGATAGGGGTTAGGGGATCAATGATAGGGGATAAGTGATATGCATTCAGTGATAGGGGATAGGTGATAGGGGATCAGTGATAGGGCATAGGTGATAGGGGTTCAGTGATTGGGGATCAGTGATAGGTGATAGGTGATAGGGGTTAGGGGATCAGTGATAGGGGATAAGTGATATGCATTCAGTGATAGGGGATAGGTGATGGGGGATCAGTGATAGGGCATAGGTGATAGGGGTTCAGTGATTGGGGATCAGTGATAGGTGATAGGGGATAGGGGTTAGGGGATCAGTGATAGGGGATAAGTGATATACATTCAGTGATAGGGGATAGTTGATGGGGGATCAGTGATAGGGCATAGGTGATAGGGGTTCAGTGATTGGGGATCAGTGATAGGTGATAGGGGTTAGGGGATCAGTGATAGGGGATAAGTGATAGGCATTCAGTGATAGGGGATAGGTGATAGGGGATCAGTGATAGGGGATAGGTGATAGGGGTTGGTGAACGTAACACGTACAGGGCTTGATGTTGGTGAAGCGGTTTTTGGAGCGGTTCCAGGGCAGGTCGGCATCTGAGGTGGCCAGATCGTGCAACAGCTTGGGGAGTTCCTGGTGGGAGAGACGGAACGATCTACTGACAAACCTTCACATTCACACACCCTGTATGGTCAGGACACTGACATAACAGGAGCTAAGCTTCCCTCTCTGACTCATTCTGTCCTTATAAACCAAGTCATGTGTTCATCCTGATGTCCTTATAAACCAGGTCTTCTGTTAGCCCTGATGTGGAGGAATGGTCTAGCCTTGACCTTGTGGGACCCCCCACTTTGGGCTGGGTGTCAGAGCTTAACCCCTCCATTTTGGGGTGACTATCTGACCAGAACCAATAACTATTAATGGACTGTGTACATTTAGCCTGAAACTCAACTCTAAGATCCCACTGTATCAGCTCAGCCAATCATACTTCTATATCGTATGCACACTTTAACATGGGAAGTCTCCACTACACTAACCCTGACCACACCCGTTTAACCCTAACCCTGACCACACCTGTTTAACCCTAACCCTGACCACACCCGTTTAACCCTAACCCTGACCACACCCGTTTAACCCTAACCCTGACCACACCCGTTTAACCCTAACCCTGACCACACCTGTTTAACCCTAACCCTGACCACACCTGTTTAACCCTAACCCTGACCACACCTGTTTAACCCTAACCCTGACCACACCCGTTTAACCCTGACCACACCCGTTTAACCCTAACCCTGACCACACCCGTTTAACCCTGACCACACCCGTTTAACCCTAACCCTGACCACACCCGTTTAACCCTAACCCTGACCACACCTGTTTAACCCTAACCCTGACCACACCCGTTTAACCCTAACCCTGACCACACCCGTTTAACCCTAACCCTGACCACACCCGTTTAACCCTAACCCTGACCACACCTGTTTAACCCTAACCCTGACCACACCTGTTTAACCCTAACCCTGACCACACCCGTTTAACCCTAACCCTGACCACACCCGTTTAACCCTAACCCTGACCACACCTGTTTAACCCTAACCCTGACCACACCCGTTTAACCCTAACCCTGACCACACCTGTTTAACCCTAACCCTGACCACACCCGTTTAACCCTAACCCTGACCACACCCGTTTAACCCTAACCCTGACCACACCCGTTTAACCCTAACCCTGACCACACCCGTTTAACCCTAACCCTGACCACACCTGTTTAACCCTAACCCTGACCACACCCGTTTAACCCTAACCCTGACCACACCCGTTTAACCCTAACCCTGACCACACCTGTTTAACCCTAACCCTGACCACACCTGTTTAACCCTAACCCTGACCACACCCGTTTAACCCTAACCCTGACCACACCTGTTTAACCCTAACCCTGACCACACCCGTTTAACCCTAACCCTGACCACACCTGTTTAACCCTAACCCTGACCACACCTGTTTAACCCTAACCCTGACCACACCCGTTTAACCCTAACCCTGACCACACCCGTTTAACCCTAACCCTGACCACACCTGTTTAACCCTAACCCTGACCACACCCGTTTAACCCTAACCCTGACCACACCCGTTTAACCCTAACCCTGACCACACCTGTTTAACCCTAACCCTGACCACACCCGTTTAACCCTAACCCTGACCACACCTGTTTAACCCTAACCCTGACCACACCCGTTTAACCCTGACCACACCTGTTTAACCCTAACCCTGACCACACCCGTTTAACCCTAACCCTGACCACACCTGTTTAACCCTAACCCTGACCACACCCGTTTAACCCTAACCCTGACCACACCTGTTTAACCCTAACCCTGACCACACCTGTTTAACCCTAACCCTGACCACACCCGTTTAACCCTAACCCTGACCACACCTGTTTAACCCTAACCCTGACCACACCCGTTTAACCCTAACCCTGACCACACCTGTTTAACCCTAACCCTGACCACACCCGTTTAACCCTAACCCTGACCACACCTGTTTAACCCTAACCCTGACCACACCTGTTTAACCCTAACCCTGACCACACCCGTTTAACCCTAACCCTGACCACACCTGTTTAACCCTAACCCTGACCACACCTGTTTAACCCTAACCCTGACCACACCCGTTTAACCCTAACCCTGACCACACCTGTTTAACCCTAA
>JAINUF010000026.1:3626389-3676389 GCA_029718625.1 Synaphobranchus kaupii
TTCCTACTTAAAGGCTGCAGTACACTGAATGGCCAGTGCTCTTCCTACTTAAAGGCTACAGTACACTGCATGGCCAGTGCTCTTCCTACTTAAAGGCTACAGTACACTGAATGGCCAGTGCTCTTCCTACTTAAAGGCTGCAGTACACTGAATGGCCAGTGCTCTTCCTACTTAAAGGCTGCAGTACACTGAATGGCCAGTGCTCTTCCTACTTAAAGGCTACAGTACACTGAATGGCCAGTGCTCTTCCTACTTAAAGGCTGCAGTACACTGAATGGCCAGTGCTCTTACTACTTAAAGGCTACAGTACACTGAATGGCCAGTGCTCTTCCTACTTAAAGGCTGCAGTACACTGAATGGCCAGTGCTCTTCCTACTTAAAGGCTACAGTAAACTGAATGGCCAGTGCTCTTCCTACTTAAAGGCTACAGTACACTGAATGGCCAGTGCTCTTCCTACTTAAAGGCTGCAGTACACTGAATGGCCAGTGCTCTTACTACTTAAAGGCTACAGTAAACTGAATGGCCAGTGCTCTTCCTACTTAAAGGCTACAGTACACTGAATGGCCAGTGCTCTTCCTACTTAAAGGCTGCAGTACACTGAATGACTGAAAAAAGTGTATCACAAAGAGTATTACGCTTATGACTGAACCCTGAAAAAACGGTTCATTATAGTTTAAAATAGAAAATTATTTAAAAAAAATTTTTTAGAAACAATAGATTGACATAAGCATTCAACAGAACCAAAATGTCTTTAGATCCAGTAATAAAATGCATCAACAAGGCGAAAAAGATCTGCAAAATAGGCCATAAGCACAGATTTATCTGCCTTCATTTTCCCTTCTGATTATTTCACATACTGTATAATGCAATAAGCATTAGGACCCAGCAGAAGCCTGCTCGTGAGTAAGTCAACTTATACAAACATGTCGTGAAGGTTTGATTAAATATTAAGCTTTTATCGCATTCACAACTGCCCGTCCATGTTTTTTTGTTATTTACTATGAACAGTAAGTACATGAACAGTAAGAAAAGTTACAGAGATTTTTTTCTGGCTTCAGAAAGGCTGTCTGCAGCAGGTGTAGGCAGCTATGATAGCTAGCGTTAGCGAAGTTAACTTTATTACCATCATGGTTCTGTTACTAATAAGAGCACAATCTAGGAGAAATATAACTTTCAGCCGTACTGAGGGTTTGCAAGGTAGGTGCACCTGATGTTTACGCTTTATTGGTTATTGGACATCTAATATTGATTAAATATATAAGTTATTTCTGTATAAAGTTAACGTCAACCAACGCCTACTACCATTTTCAGTTGATTTCGCCGGTGACTCATTCCAATGTCAGCTAAACACACATAGTCACCCTGAGTAGCGTTGTTTTGAGTGGTGGGCACATCAGCAACATGCAAGTCTAGTTCTGATTGGCTATTTGTGTTGTATTTGGGTAAGTACAGGACGCAAATGATAGTTTTATCGAAAATAAATCTCATACGTTTATCATCGTTATCGTGGCAAATAAAAAAATTTGGGTAAAACAGGACTGTTAGTCTAGCCTTGCTGCAGATGGGTAAAACAGGACCATTAGCCTAGCCTTGCTGCAGATGGTTAAAATAGGACTGTTAGCCTAGTCTTGCTGCACATGGGTAAAACATGACTGTTAGGCTAGCCTTGTTGCAGATGGGTAAAACAGGACTGTTAGCCTAGCCTTGCTGCACATGGGTAAAACAGAACTGTTAGCCTAGCCTTGTTGCAGATGGGTAAAACAGGACTGTTAGCCTAGCCTTGCTGCAGTTGGGTAAAACAGGACCCTTAGCCTAGCCTTGCTGCAGATGGTTAAAATGGGACCATTAGTCTAGCCTTGCTGCACATGGGTAAAACAGGACCATTAGCCTAGCCTTGCTGCAGATGGGTAAAACAGGACCATTAGCCTAGCCTTGCTGCAGATGGGTAAAACAGGACTGTTAGCCTAGCCTTGCTGCAGTTGGGTAAAACAGGACCATTAGCCTAGCCTTGCTGCAGATGGTTAAAATGGGACCGTTAGTCTAGCCTTGCTGCACATAGGTAAAGCAGGACCGTTAGCCTAGCCTTGCTGCAGATGGTTAAAACGGGACTGTTAGTCTAGCCTTGCTGCACATAGGTAAAGCAGGACCATTAGCCTAGCCTTGCTGCACATGGGTAAAGCAGGACCGTTAGCCTAGCCTTGCTACACATGGGTAAAACGGGACTGTTAGCCTAGCCTTGCTGCAGATGGGTAAAACAGGACCGTTAGCCTAGCCTTGCTGCACATGGGTAAAGCAGGACCGTTAGCCTAGCCTTGCTGCATGGGTAAAACAGGACAGTTAGCCTAGCCTTGCTGCAGATGGGTAAAACAGGACTGTTAGCCTAGCCTTGCTGCAGATGGGTAAAACAGGACCGTTAGCCAAGCCTTGCTGCAGATGGGTAAAACAGGACTGTTAGCCTAGCCTTGCTGCAGATGGGTAAAGCAGGACTGTTAGCCTAGCCTTGCTGCAGATGGGTAAAACAGGACAGTTAGCCTAGCCTTGCTGCACATGGGTAAAACAGGACCATTAGCCTAGCCTTGCTGCAGATGGGTAAAACAGGACCGTTAGCCTAGCCTTGCTGCACATGGGTAAAGCAGGACCGTTAGCCTAGCCTTGCTGCATGGGTAAAACAGGACAGTTAGCCTAGCCTTGCTGCAGATGGGTAAAACAGGACTGTTAGCCTAGCCTTGCTGCAGATGGGTAAAACAGGACCGTTAGCCAAGCCTTGCTGCAGATGGGTAAAACAGGACAGTTAGCCTAGCCTTGCTGCACATGGGTAAAACAGGACCATTAGCCTAGCCTTGCTGCAGATGGGTAAAACAGGACCGTTAGCCTAGCCTTGCTACACATGGGTAAAGCAGGACCGTTAGCCTAGCCTTGTTGCACATGGGTAAAACAGGACTGTTAGCCTAGCCTTGCTGCACATGGGTAAAACAGGACTATTAGCCTAGCCTACGCTCACCTTGCGCATCCATTCTGGGTAAAACAGTAACTGTTACTAACATGGAGAGTGCCAAGTCGTGGTAAAGAAACGTCAATGGCCTTTTAGCATGAAATAAGAACCCGTGCAATCACCCACTCCAAATTCAAGCAGAGACCCCCAGGGTAGAGACTAATTAGGCACAAAAAAAACCAACACAGACAGTTTGACCTGAACCCAAATCCCATGGGGCCCTGGGAGGGGGGTGGGGTCACAGAGGGGTCACGGCAGGGTCAAGCGGCCCCTCACCGGTTTAGTTTCTCCTCCTTTAGCTCTAGGTCGGCCACGGCGATCAGCTGGTCCAGCTTGAACTTGGTGTCGATAATCTCTGCCTCCCGAGGCGAGTAAGTCCCGCCTTCTTTCTGCTTCTGATGGATTCTGGGATTGGTGGAGAGTGGAGCACTTTCTGAGGAAACCTTTTTAAGTCACTTAGCAACAGCTTACCACACAGCTACGCATAATCACTGTGACTTTACCGTACAGTATAATCACTGTGTCAGTACCATACAGTATAATCACTATGTACTTACCGTACAGTATAATCACTGTGACCTTACCGTACAGTATAATCACTGTGTACTTACCATACAGTATAATCACTGTGACCTTACCGTACAGTATAATCACTGTGTACTTACCGTACAGTATAATCACTGTGACCTTACCGTACAGTATAATCACTGTGTACTTACCATACAGTATAATCACTGTGACCTTACCGTACAGTATAATCACTGTGTACTTACCGTACAGTATAATCACTGTGACCTTACCGTACAGTATAATCACTGTGTACTTACCGTACAGTATAATCACTGTGACCTTACCGTACAGTATAATCACTATGTACTTACCGTACATTATAATCACTGTGACCTTACCGTACAGTATAATCACTGTGTACTTACCGTACAGTATAATCACTGTGTACTTACCGTACAGAGGCGTATATGATGAGGATAAGCAGCCCAGCGAGGAAGACGGACAGCAGCACCCCTAAAATTATCTCCTCATCCCGAGTCAACCGACGGCCATCTGCAAGAGTACACAGTTTCACACGTACACACACCCCTCTAATGCAGCCTCTTTCACACGTACACACCCCTCTAATGCAGCCTCTTTCACACGTACACACCCCTCTAATGCAGCCGCTTTCACACATACACACCCCTCTAATGCAGCCGCTTTCACACGTACACACCCCTCTAATGCAGCCTCTTTCACACGTACACACCCCTCTAATGCAGCCGCTTTCACACATACACACCCCTCTAATGCAGCCGCTTTCACACGTACACACCCCTCTAATGCAGCCTCTTTCACACGTACACACCCCTCTAATGCAGCCGCTTTCACACGTACACACCCCTCTAATGCAGCCGCTTTCACACGTACACACCCCTCTAATGCAGCCGCTTTCACACGTACACACCCCTCTAATGCAGCCTCTTTCACACGTACACACACCCCTCTAATGCAGCCGCTATTAAACACGTACACACCCCTCTAATGCAGCCACTTTTACACGTACACACCCCTCTAATGGAGCCTCTTTCACACGTACACACCCCTCTAATGCAGCCGCTTTCACACGTACACACCCCTCTAATGCAGCCGCTTTCACACGTACACACCCCTCTAATGCAGCCGCTTTCACACGTACACACCCCTCTAATGCAGCCTCTTTCACACGTACACACACCCCTCTAATGCAGCCGCTATTAAACACGTACACACCCCTCTAATGCAGCCACTTTTACACGTACACACCCCTCTAATGGAGACTCTTTCACACGTACACACCCTTCTAATGCAGCCGCTTTCACACGTACACACCCCTCTAATGCAGCCTCTTTCACACGTACACACCCCTCTAATGCAGCCGCTATTAAACACGTACACACCCCTCTAATGCAGCCACTTTTACACGTACACACCCCTCTAATGGAGCCTCTTTCACACGTACACACTCCTCTAATGCAGCCACTTTTACACGTACACACCCCTCTAATGGAGCCTCTTTCACACGTACACACTCCTCTAATGGAGCCTCTTTCACACGTACACACTCCTCTAATGCAGCCGCTTTCACACGTACACACCCCTCTAATGCAGCCTCTTTCACACGTACACACCCCTCTAATGGAGCCTCTTTCACACGTACACACCCCACTAATGCAGCCGCTTTCACACGTACACACCCCTCTAATGCAGCTGCTTTCACACGTACACACCCCTCTAATGCAGCTGCTTTCACACGTACACACCCCTCTAATGCAGCCGCTTTCACACGTACACACCCCTCTAATGGAGCCTCTTTCACACGTACACACCCCACTAATGCAGCCGCTTTCACACGTACACACCCCTCTAATGCAGCTGCTTTCACACGTACACACCCCTCTAATGCAGCCGCTTTCACACGTACACACCCCTCTAATGGAGCCTCTTTCACACGTACACACCCCACTAATGCAGCCGCTTTCACACGTACACACTCCTCTAATGCAGCCGCTTTCACACGTACACACCCCTCTAATGCAGCCTCTTTCACACGTACACACTCCTCTAATGCAGCCGCTTTCACACGTACACACCCCTCTAATGCAGCCTCTTTCACACGTACACACTCCTCTAATGCAGCCGCTTTCACACGTACACACCCTTCTAATGCAGCCGCTTTCACACGTACACACCCCTCTAATGCAGCCACTTTTACACGTACACACCCCTCTAATGGAGCCTCTTTCACACGTACACACCCCTCTAATGCAGCCGCTTTCACACGTACACACCCCTCTAATGCAGCCGCTTTCACACGTACACACCCCTCTAATGCAGCCGCTTTCACACGTACACACTCCTCTAATGCAGCCGCTTTCACACGTACACACCATTCTAATGCAGCCGCTTTCACACGTACACACTCCTCTAATGCAGCCACTTTTACACGTACACACACCTCTAATGCAGCCTCTTTCACACGTACACACTCCTCTAATGCAGCCGCTTTCACACGTACACACCCCTCTAATGCAGCCACTTTTACACGTACACACCCCTCTAATGGAGCCTCTTTCACACGTACACACACCTCTAATGCAGCCTCTTTCACACGTACACACCCCTCTAATGCAGCCACTTTTACACGTACACACCCCTCTAATGGAGCCTCTTTCACACGTACACACCCCTCTAATGCAGCCGCTTTCACACGTACACACCCCTCTAATGCAGCCGCTTTCACACGTACACACCCCTCTAATGCAGCCGCTTTCACACGTACACATCCCTCTAATGTGCCTCTTTCACACGTACACACCCCTCTAATGCAGCCGCTTTCACACGTACACACACTCCTCTAATGCAGCCTCTTTCACACGTACACACCCCTCTAATGCAGCCTCTTTCACACGTACACACCCCTCTAATGCAGCCGCTTTCACACGTACACACCCCTCTAATGCAGCCACTTTTACACGTACACACCCCTCTAATGGAGCCTCTTTCACACGTACACACCCCTCTAATGCAGCCACTTTTACACGTACACACCCCTCTAATGGAGCCTCTTTCACACGTACACACCCCTCTAATGCAGCCACTTTTACACGTACACACCCCTCTAATGGAGCCTCTTTCACACGTACACACCCCTCTAATGGAGCCTCTTTCACACGTACACACCCCTCTAATGCAGCCACTTTTACACGTACACACCCCTCTAATGGAGCCTCTTTCACACGTACACACCCCTCTAATGCAGCCTCTTTCACACGTACACACCCCTCTAATGCAGCCACTTTTACACGTACACACCCCTCTAATGGAGCCTCTTTCACACGTACACACCCCTCTAATGCAGCCACTTTTACACGTACACACCCCTCTAATGCAGCCACTTTTACACGTACACACCCCTCTAATGGAGCCTCTTTCACACGTACACACCCCTCTAATGCAGCCGCTTTCACACGTACACACACCCCTCTAATGCAGCCGCTTTCACACGTACACACCCCTCTAATGCAGCCGCTTTCACACGTACACACCCCTCTAATGCAGCCGCTTTCACACGTACACACCCCTCTAATGCAGCCTCTTTCACACGTACACACCATTCTAATGCAGCCGCTTTCACACGTACACACTCCTCTAATGCAGCCTCTTTCACACGTAGACACTCCTCTAATGCAGCCGCTTTCACACGTACACACACTCCTCTAATGCAGCCTCTTTCACACGTACACACACTCCTCTAATGCAGCCTCTTTCACACGTACACACCCCTCTAATGCAGCCTCTTTCACACGTACACACCCCTCTAATGCAGCCTCTTTCACACGTACACACTCCTCTAATGCAGCCTCTTTCACACGTACACACTCCTCTAATGCAGCCTCTTTCACACGTACACACCCCTCTAATGGAGCCTCTTTCACACGTACACACCCCACTAATGCAGCCTCTTTCACACGTACACACTCCTCTAATGCAGCCGCTTTCACACGTACACACCCCTCTAATGCAGCCGCTTTCACACGTACACACCCCTCTAATGTGCCTCTTTCACACGTACACACCCCTCTAATGGAGCCTCTTTCACACGTACACACCCCTCTAATGCAGCCGCTTTCACACGTACACACCCCTCTAATGTGCCTCTTTCACACGTACACACACTCCTCTAATGGAGCCTCTTTCACACGTACACACCCCACTAATGCAGCCGCTTTCACACGTACACACCCCTCTAATGCAGCCTCTTTCACACGTACACACCCCTCTAATGCAGCCACTTTCACACGTACACACACTCCTCTAATGCAGCCTCTTTCACACGTACACACCCCTCTAATGCAGCCGCTTTCACACGTACACACCCCTCTAATGCAGCCACTTTCACACGTACACACACTCCTCTAATGCAGCCTCTTTCACACGTACACACCCCTTTAATGCAACCTCTTTCACACGTACACACACCCCTCTAATTCAGCCTCTTTCACATGTACACACACCCCTCTAATGCAGCCACTTTTACACGTACACACCCCTCTAATGCAGCCGCTTTCACACGTACACACACCCCTCTAATGCAGCCACTTTTACACGTACACACACCCCTCTAATGCAGCCTCTTTCACACGTACACACCCCTCTAATGCAGCCGCTTTCACACGTACACACCCCTCTAATGCAGCCGCTTACACACGTACACACCCCTCTAATGCAGCCTCTTTCACACGTACACACCCCTCTAATGCAGCCACTTTCACACGTACACACCCCTCTAATGCAGCCGCTTTCACACGTACACACCCCTCTAATGCAGCCGCTTTCACACGTACACACCCCTCTAATGCAGCCGCTTTCACACGTACACACCCCTCTAATGCAGCCGCTTTCACACGTACACACTCCTCTAATGCAGCCTCTTTCACACGTACACACCCCTCTAATGCAGCCGCTTTCACACGTACACACCCCTCTAATGCAGCCGCTTTTACACGTACACACCCCTCTAATGCCGCCGCTTTCACACGTACACACCCCTCTAATGCAGCCACTTTCACACGTACACACTCCTCTAATGCCGCCGCTTTCACACGTACACACACCCCTCTAATGCAGCCGCTTTCACACGTACACACTCCTCTAATGCCGCCGCTTTCACACGTACACACTCCTCTAATGCAGCCACTTTCACACGTACACACCCCTCTAACGCCGCCGCTTTCACACGTACACACCCCTCTAATGCAGCCTCTTTCACACGTACACACTCCTCTAATGCAGCCACTTTCACACGTACACACTCCTCTAATGCAGCCACTTTCACACGTACACACTCCTCTAATGCAGCCTCTTTCACACGTACACACCCCTCTAATGCAGCCTCTTTCACACGTACACACACCCCTCTAATGCAGCCGCTTTCACACGTACACACCCCTCTAATGCAGCCTCTTTCACACGTACACACACCCCTCTAATGCCGCCGCTTTCACACGTACACACCCCTCTAATGCAGCCTCTTTCACACGTACACACACCCCTCTAATGCAGCCGCTTTTACACGTATACACCCCTCTAATGCAGCCACTTTCACACGTACACACTCCTCTAATGCAGCCACTTTCACACGTACACACTCCTCTAATGCAGCCTCTTTCACACGTACACACCCCTCTAATGCAGCCGCTTTCACACGTACACATCCCTCTAATGCAGCCGCTTTCACACGTACACACTCCTCTAATGCAGCCGCTTTTACATTTCATTTAAATTCCATATGTGAACATACGTCTTGCTGCACTAAAATCTCTTTTTTTAGTGCACTGCTTTACCTGCTGTTCTGCTGGGTTGGGAGAAGACTGAATCTGTGTATTGGCCCTGGATGTTTACAGCTCGAAATTTGAATCTAGAAAATAAACAACAATAATCAATTCAAAATATGATTGAAAGTTTGGTAACTAATTATCTGACCAACAACACCCCTCTGAAGGAAACATATATAGACCCTTCGACTGATTTGGGGTTCAGACAGCAATAGATGTGCTATCAATTTAACTGAATAAGTGAGCTTATTATTTTATTAACCCTTTCTTTTACCAGGGAAGGCCCATTGAGATTGACATAAATTTTTCGACAGGCATCATAATAATAACCATAATAATACCCATAACCAGGTGATAATATGTTTTGGGTTTGTGCATTACATACACATAGAAGGTTTTGGGTTTGAGGGGCCCGTTGCAGAGTGCACTGTCCTTCTCTTGTGCCATACAGCTGTCATCTTCTCCGATGACGTAAGTGTCCACGTTACGACCACGGCGGGCCCCATGCTCAGAGCAGGCAGGATTGGGGAAACCCTGGTCTGTGAAATAGGGCGCTGGTTTGTGGTTGAAGGCATTTTTCCAGTTGGTCAAGTTCCCGTCATCCATAACTGAAAGATTAAACAGAGGACAGGGTGCATTGGAGCTCCCAAGTCCAAAGCAACTCTCTCACTCTGACCTTCTGATGCGATAAACTGACCCAGGATCAGTCTGAGCCCTGAAATAGAGCTGAATACCTCACCCTTACACACTGGGGCCAGGGATAAACTGACCCAGGATCAGTCTGAGCCCTGGGGCCGTATTACAGAAACATCGTATCTAAAACCAAAATGAAGATGCGACAGGTCTACGATAGGATTTTTTACAAATTCGTCTTACACTAACGTTAGGAATCCTATCTTATCTCAGATTAGGAAATCCTAAATACTCAATCGGAAGTCGTTGATCAACTTTCATGTCTGTTACCTAACAACCGCCGCCACTTTTTCATATCGTGCACGGTTAGATTGTTAACGTTCTAGCAGAGACGTCAACAAGCGCTGCGAGTCCATGACTATCCTAAAAATGGAGCAAAAACTACGAGCTTTCAATTTAAAGCCATACGATTTAGAAGAGTGATGGGTGCTAATAAGTGTTTTGTCACTAAACCGCAACACATCGTTCGAGTCTGCCATAAGCCTTTCCACAATTAAATGCTGCTTATTGACATTTCCCTCATTTTCCAAAAGTAATAAAAGAGCAGCCATTAACATTATGGAGTTAGCCAGCTAGCTAGTGTTAGCGAATGTTATCTTTTTAATCCCAACTGCTAACAATAATGAAGTTACGACACCAACAGACTTATCCTATAGTTAGGACACTTTATTTGGGATTTTGGTAAGTTAGGATGCTTCTGTAATACACTTTTCCTATCTGGAGTTATGATAGGAAAATGGACTTGAGAACGTTTGTTCTGTAAAGGCCATTTGCCTAAATCAGTTCCTAACTCAAATTACCATGGTTACGATACAGATAAAATAGGATTACAGAGTTACGATGTTTCTGTAATATGGCCCCATGGAGCCCAAACCAACTCTCTCACTCTGTCCTTCTGATGTGAATGCACAAACTGACCCAGGATCAGCCTGAGCCCTGAAATAGAGCTGAATACCTCACCCTTACACTCTGGGGCCAGGGATATACTGATCCAGGATCAGCCTGAGCCCTGCAGTAGACCTGAATCACCTCTACACTCTGGGCTCAGGGTTACTGAGAGGACTGGTGAGAGTGGGAATGGTTTGGTATTCAAACACTGCTTAAAAATACAGGGTGATTAACAATTAACATTTTTTCCCCATTTAAATATTTCTTTTCAGAGAAGAAATAAAAAACAAACCCAAACATAAATGGGAAGAAAACATTGTCAGGCTTTTACAGTCTTAGTTTACACATTTAACAGGATATACCGTAGCTAGGCATCTGTTTTTCTGTATCTTTGGAGAAACACAGGTGAGTGTTTTACCTGTTTCCTCTGCCACAATCACCTGAACCCTTTGGATGGGCCCGTTCTTATCGGAGAAGAAGCACTCGGGCATCAGGATGGTGATGGTTCTGGCGGTTACCATGACGACTCCATGCTTGTCTTTGGCTGGCTCCGGTCTTTGAGTGGGCTGTGGGGGAGCTGGAGGAGGTACATCATCATTCAGAACCTGCTCTTCTTCAAATGGATCAGTGACAAAAAAAAATCCAGACAAACCTTTAATTCCGGTGGTGATGGACACCTCTGAACTCGGCCCGGATCCGGCCCCATTAACTGCAGAAATCTGGGGAGAAAGAGCCATTTTACAGGCTGCAAAACTCCCACCATATCTTAATCACTGACTGTCACAGTCATATGCAACAATATATGAAGATAATATGTAAATAGTCTGAGGGCCCCGTACCAGTATTCTGTAGTTATACCCCCCTTTCAGGCCCTCGATGATGCCGGTCATGGTCTGGTTTTGGGTGCGGATGATGGGCAGGTTGGAGATCTGGAAGTCGAGCCGGCCGTCTCTGTAGATCTTCACTTGGTAGGCGCTGATGTTCCCGTTGGCTCCGCTGGGGGGGGAGAAGGTTACGTACACTCCTGTCACCTCCTCTGGAATTACCTGGAGGGTCACGTTTTTGGGGGGGTCTTTCGGTTCTGGAGAAATAGGAAGATTTACTGCACAAATTTATCAAATACAATTTTTTCAGTTACATAGTGCTGATTTGTGTGGAGCATGCTCAGTGCTGACGTGTTTGGAGCATGCTCAGTGCTGAGGTGTTTGGAGCATGCTCAGTGCTGAGGTGTGTGGAGCATGCACAGTGCTGAGGTGTTTGGAGCATGCTCAGTGCTGAGGTGTTTGGAGCATGCTCAGTGCTAAGGTGTTTGGAGCATGCTCAGTGCTGAGGTGTTTGGAGCATGCTCAGTGCTGAGGTGTTTGGAGCATGCTCAGTGCTGAGGTGTTTGGAGCATGCTCAGTGCTGAGGTGTTTGGAGCATGCTCAGTGCTGAGGTGTTTGGAGCATGCTCAGTGCTGAGGTGTGTGGAGCATGCTCAGTGCTGAGGTGTGTGGAGCATGCTCAGTGCTGAGGTGTGGGGAGCATGCTCAGTGCTGAGGTGTGGGGAGCATGCTCAGTGCTGAGGTGTTTGGAGCATGCTCAGTGCTGAGGTGTTTGGAGCATGCTCAGTGCTGAGGTGTGTGGAGCATGCTCAGTGCTGAGGTGTTTGGAGCATGCTCAGTGCTGAGGTGTGTGGAGCATGCTCAGTGCTGAGGTGTTTGGAGCATGCTCAGTGCTGAGGTGTGTGGAGCATGCTCAGTGCTGAGGTGTTTGGAGCATGCTCAGTGCTGAGGTGTTTGGAGCATGCTCAGTGCTGAGGTGTGTGGAGCATGCTCAGTGCTGAGGTGTTTGGAGCATGCTCAGTGCTGAGGTGTTTGGAGCATGCTCAGTGCTGAGGTGTGGGGAGCATGCTCAGTGCTGAGGTGTGGGGAGCATGCTCAGTGCTGAGGTGTGGGGAGCATGCTCAGTGCTGAGGTGTTTGGAGCATGCTCAGTGCTGAGGTGTGTGGAGCATGCTCAGTGCTGAGGTGTGGGGAGCATGCTCAGTGCTGAGGTGTGTGGAGCATGCTCAGTGCTGAGGTGTGTGGAGCATGCTCAGTGCTGAGGTGTGTGGAGCATGCTCAGTGCTGAGGTGTGTGGAGCATGCTCAGTGCTGAGGTGTTTGGAGCATGCTCAGTGCTGAGGTGTGGGGAGCATGCTCAGTGCTGAGGTGTGGGGAGCATGCTCAGTGCTGAGGTGTGGGGAGCATGCTCAGTGCTGAGGTGTGGGGAGCATGCTCAGTGCTGAGGTGTTTGGAGCATGCTCAGTGCTGAGGTGTGTGGAGCATGCTCAGTGCTGAGGTGTGGGGAGCATGCTCAGTGCTGAGGTGTGTGGAGCATGCTCAGTGCTGAGGTGTGTGGAGCATGCTCAGTGCTGAGGTGTGTGGAGCATGCTCAGTGCTGAGGTGTGTGGAGCATGCTCAGTGCTGAGGTGTTTGGAGCATGCTCAGTGCTGAGGTGTGGGGAGCATGCTCAGTGCTGAGGTGTGGGGAGCATGCTCAGTGCTCAGTGGAGGAAAGTGAAATTTGAAAATGACCCTTACTTGCACCACATATTTAGACTGCACTTGTGTGTTGTTTGTCTGCTTTTATGTTAAATGTTGTAATTTTTTGTAGTGTCTGTAATATATTGTTGCTTCCTTGGCCAGGTTTCTCTTGAAAAAGAGATTTTTAATCTCAATGAGACTAACCTGGTTAAATAAAGGATAAATGAAATAAAAATAAAAATGGTCAGTGCTTACGTTCCTCCAGAGTTCTGATGGAGACAGGCTCGCTGGCCTTGCCGCTCTGCCAGGCTGTGCTTAGAGGGCCTGTGAAGGCGACTACGGTAACCAGGTACAGGGTGTAGGCCGTGAGGTTGGACGCCATCACCATCCGTATCTCCTCAGGCATCCGCACCAGGGTCTGATTAACATCCGGGCCATCCACCTGGACCACCAATCACACACACATATCCAGCTGTGTGAGTAAGACCTTCAGGTATGTGAGTATGAGATTCAGGTGTGTAAGTAGGATCTTCATGTGTGTAAGTATGAGCTTCAGGTGTGTAAGTAGGATCTTCAGGTGTGTAAGTAGGATCTTCATGTGTGTAAGTATGAGCTTCAGGTGTGTGAGTATAAGCTTCAGGTGTGTGAGTATGAGCTTCAGGTGTGTAAGTAGGATCTTCAGGTGTGTGAGTATGAGCTTCAGGTGTGTGAGTATGAGCTTCAGGTGTGTAAGTAGGATCTTCAGTGTGTCAGTATGAGCTTCAGGTGTGTAAGTAGGATCTTCAGTGTGTCAGTGCATATACACATCATCAGCACTACTGGAACAAGACAGAGGGAGAGAGAGGGAGAGAGGGAGTAGAGGAGGGAGAGGGGGGAGAGGGAGAGAGAGAGAGAGAAGGGGGGGGAGGGGGGGAGAGAGAGAGAAGGGGAGGGAGAGGGGGAGAGGGAGAGAGGGAGAGGGAGAGAGGGAGAGAAGGGGAGGGAGAGAGGGAGAGAGGGAGAGAGAGAGATAGAAGGGGAGACTCACAGGGACGATGAGGATGAGGTAAGAGGTAGGGCCTGTGAGCTGTTCAGGCTCCTCCCACTCAACCTTCACCCAGCTGGATGATGACATCACCGAGACGGAGTGAGGAGGAAAATCAGGATCTGAGAACACACACGCACGCCCAGGCACGCACACACACACGCACGCCCAGGCATGCACACACACACGCACGCACGCCCAGGCACGCACACACACACGCACGCACGCCCAGGCACGCACACACACACACACACACGCACGCCCAGGCACGCACACACACACACGCACGCACGCCCAGGCACGCACACACACACGCACGCACGCCCAGGCACGCACACACACACACACACACGCACGCCCAGGCACGCACACACACACGCACGCACGCCCAGGCACGCACACACACACGCACGCACGCCCAGGCACGCACACACACACACACACACGCACGCCCAGGCACGCACACACACACGCACGCACGCCCAGGCACGCACACACACACGCACGCACGCCCAGGCACGCACACACACACACGCGCACGCCCAGGCACGCACACACACACGCACACACACACACATACATTTGAATTCTTTATTTAGGTCCACATTCATAAAATATATTATAAGGGCCCAAATATATTCAATTTGCTCTTTAATGTTGTTCACTTGTGTAGCGGTACAACAGATATAATAGATATAGCAATATACTGTAGATATAACACTTTTTAAAAAATGCAGGACAGGCAATTGCATCTCGATTATTAACACTGTAACACGGAGAGTTATGGATGCAAAAAACATTTTCTCCCCCATATACAGTGACTGCCAATAATGGAGCAAACTGAACAATATTTGGCAAGTTGCTTTGCTTTCCATTTAGCCAGCCCCATTATCCTTAAACCTCTGACCACTAGCCTGTGGACATGGCCAAGACTGCCAGCCCCATTATCCTTAGACCTCTGACCACTAGCCTGTGGACATGGCCAAGACTTCCAGCCCCATTATCCTTAAACCTCTAACCACTAGCCTGTGGACATGGCCAAGACTGCCAGCCCCATTATCCTTAGACCTCTAACCACAAGCCAAGATGAGGAGATGAGCTCATGCGGCTGTGATTTGGAGTGTGCTAGGAGATGAGCTCGGGTGGCTGTGATTGGGAGTGTGCTAGGAGATGAGCTCGGGTGGCTGTGATTGGGAGTGTGCTAGGAGATGAGCTCATGCGGCTGTGATTGGGAGTGTGCTAGGAGATGAGCTCACGCGGCTGTGATTGGGAGTGTGCTAGGAGATGAGCTCGCGCGGCTGTGATTGGGAGTGTGCTAGGAGATGAGCTCATGCGGCTGTGATTGGGAGTGTGCTCGGAGATGAGCTCGGGCGGCTGTGATTGGGAGTGTGCTAGGAGATGAGCTCATGCGGCTGTGATTGGGAGTGTGCTCGGAGATGAGCTCACGTGCCTGTGATTGGGAGTGTGCTAGGAGATGAGCTCGCGCGGCTGTGATTGGGAGTGTGCTAGGAGATGAGCTCATGCGGCTGTGATTGGGAGTGTGCTAGGAGATGAGCTCACGCCTGTGATTGGGAGTGTGCTAGGAGATGAGCTCACGCCTGTGATTGGGAGTGTGCTAGGAGATGAGCTCGGGTGGCTGTGATTGGGAGTGTGCTAGGAGATGAGCTCGGGCGGCTGTGATTGGGAGTGTGCTAGGAGATGAGCTCGTGCGGCTGTGATTGGGAGTGTGCTAGGAGATGAGCTCGGGCGGCTGTGATTGGGAGTGTGCTAGGAGATGAGCTCATGCGGCTGTGATTGGGAGTGTGCTAGGAGATGAGCTCATGCGGCTGTGATTGGGAGTGTGCTAGGAGATGAGCTCATGCGGCTGTGATTGGGAGTGTGCTAGGAGATGAGCTCGCGCGGCTGTGATTGGGAGTGTGCTAGGAGATGAGCTCAGGGGCCTGTGATTGGGAGTGCGCTAGGAGATGAGCTCGGGTGGCTGTGATTGGGAGTGCGCTAGGAGATGAGCTCGGGCGGCTGTGATTGGGAGTGCGCTAGGAGATGAGCTCACGTGCCTGTGATTGATTGATTGATTGATTGATTTTTATTTTGGGTAAAACAAAATACATACATCATAAGATGCAAGTACTGCCCAAAGGATAGCACATTAAAGTATTTAAAACACTTATTTCCAATGTGGTCCTTGGTCTCAAAACAAAACATCAATGACAGATACATTCAGAAAAATACATGTCAACACAATCACAATAAAACCATGGGTACCATAGATACAAAATCACAATCAAATAAAATAAAATAAAATAAAAACATACAACATTAGATCCAATGTGACAACCTAATTGTTGTATAATATATAAAGACCTAATCAGCCACTGACCTCCATAGGTACTGCTTCACCTGCTTCTTATACACACCTCTACTCTGGCACTGTTTTATGTGCAGGGGAAGACTATTCCACAGGGAGATGCGCTAGGAGATGAGCTTGCACGCCTGTGATTGGGAGTCTGTAATTGGGTCAGTGATCACAGTCTCAGAGACATTCACAGTCTTAGAGTCGGGTCGTATCCATTCAAGAGAAACACCAGTCCAGTTAAGATGGTGTGTATATGTGTGCGCTGTCAGGCTGTCAGGCTGTCAGGCACAGATTTAGGAGCTGTCCCGGGGCAGGGGTACGCCCGGGGGGCACGAGGATGAGGGGTCATGGCTTTGCCCCAGAGGTGTGATAAATGGAGGCAGTTTCCAGGGTTCCACAGCCTCCCCTAATCCCAGAGCTTCCTCTTCTCCCCCCGTCCCCCACTCACCCGGATAATGCATTTTCCGTGACTAACAGCCGTCATTTCCCGATTGCCCCGCTCCAGTTCCTATCCTCCGGAATGTGGGGCCTCCCCAGGGGGGGGTTGGGGGGCATCAGGGGATCTGGAGAAGCCATCACCCCGGCGTTGTAAGGAAGGTTCCGGCAGACGGGCGGGTTGGCGGGATTCTGTAACTAAGGCCTCGTCACGCCCGTCACTCTGCCTGTGAGTAACCGCCATGGGGAAAGCCGAGAGCACCACTGGCACTGGCCACACCCCCAGGCTTCTCTGTGACCTTTCACCTGCTTAATTACGCATGGCTTGTATCCGCTCCTGCCTGACCACAGGGCCACACTCCCCAAAATGCAAAGGGTACAATCTGATTTTGCAGGGTGGTGTATTAACATTACATTACATTATAGGCATTTAGCAGACGCTCTTATCCAGAACAAGGCCAGTTCCTTAACCATTATACTACACTGCCGCCCCTAAAAATTAAATTAAAAATTAAAATCTGACACACCTGTTTTGTGTTCACACGTACTGTAATTTTACAGCAATGTTACTCCAGTGTTACCACAACATTACCTCAGCGTTACACCAGAGCCAAAGCATCTTTTCACCTTTGAGGTTCTGAAATATCAGCAAATAAAGGCCTCTCTCTGCAGCCACCTGAGCGGCACTGAGTCTAACAGCACTACATTACCCATAACCCAACACACTCACATTACTCAGGCTCTTCCAGTCTAACAGCACTATATTACCCATAACCCAACACACTCACATTACTCAGGCTCTTCCAGTCTAACAGCACTACATTACCCATAACCCAACACACTCACATTACTCAGGCTCTTCCAGTCTAACAGCACTACATTACCCATAACCCAACACACTCACATTACTCAGGCTCTTCCAGTCTAACAGCACTACATTACCCATAACCCAACACACTCACATTACTCAGGCTCTTCCAGTCTAACAGCACTACATTACCCATAACCCAACACACTCACATTACTCAGGCTCTTCCAGTCTAACAGCACTACATTACCCATAACCCAACACACTCACATTACTCAGGCTCTTCCAGTCTAACAGCACTACATTACCCATAACCCAACACACTCACATTACTCAGGCTCTTCCAGTCTAACAGCACTACATTACCCATAACCCAACACACATTACTCACACATTACACCCACATTACTCACACACACATTACACACACTTTAAACACATTACACACACGGTACACATTACTCAGACATTACACACACATTACACCCACATTACTCACACACATTACACACACTTTACTCACACATTACACACACGGTACTCACACATTACTCAGACATTACACACACATTACTCAGACATTACACCCACATCACTCACACACATTACACACACTTTACTCACACGTTACACACATTACTCAGACATTACACACACATTACTCACACATTACACACATTACACACACGGTACTCACATTACTCAGACATTACATACACATTACACCCACATTACTCACACACATTACACACACTTTACTCACACATTACACACATGGTACTCACATTACTCAGACATTACATACACATTACACCCACATTACTCACACACATTACACACACTTTACTCACACATTACACACATGGTACTCACACATTACTCAGGCATTACACACACATTACTCACACACATTACACACACTTTACTCACACATTACACACATGGTACTCACATTACTCAGACATTACATACACATTACACCCACATCACTCACACACATTACACACACTTTACTCACACGTTACACACATTACACACACGGTACTCACATTACTCAGACATTACATACACATTACACCCACATTACTCACACACATTACACACACTTTACTCACACATTACACACATGGTACTCACACATTACTCAGGCATTACACACACATTACTCACACACATTACACACACTTTACTCACACATTACACACATTACACACGGTAATCACACATTACTCAGACATTACATACACATTACTCAGACAGTGATTTGGCAGTATCTGTGTGCTCTTACCTCCGGGCAGTGTGCGGATGGTGACCCAGGAGGAAGTGTTGCCGTATCCAGTGGTCGTGCGCGCAGAAACGCTGAAGCGGTAATGGCGGTACTTGCGCAGAGACTGCAGGGTAATCTCTTGCGGCTGCGCGGACGCGTTGGCGTACACCAGCACCTCTGTCTCCACACAGGCAGGGTGTCCCCAGGCCTCACAGTGCTGGGACCCGAGCTGCACCTGGATGCGATACCCCTGCAGCAGCCCTGGGACACTCTCCGGGGGGTCCCAGCTAAGCGTCACGCTGCTCGGCTGCACCTCCGTCACGTTAAGGTGGCGCGGAGGACCTGGCACTGCGGAGCATGGGAGAGAACAATCAAATCACAGAACCACCTTAAAGCACACCTGGACTTTGGTAGAACTTTGGGTTGTGTAGGTACCTGGCCAAGATAGGAGTCCAAATGGTGGCAAAATATGTTCATTCGTTGCTCTGTGCTCCCCTGGGGTGATAATCCAGAATAGGGTATTTGTCGCTCTCCATTCAGTTCTATAGGAAAGCTAAAACGGTCTCAAAATGACATTTCTAGCACATATACGAACGTGAACAAAGACGATTCTGTGAATAAAAACAATAACCAGTCCTCGTACACATATAAAATTATATATAATATTAAAGTACTATTTTCTTCAATGTTGTTAGCAAGCTACCAGAAAAGCCGAGCAAAATGTTGGCCGGCCGGTTTGTTTACCATATACTACCAGGAACGCTTGCTTCCGTGGACATTTTGACCAATGAGTGGTTTCTGACGCAACGGCGCAAGAAGCCCCTACCGGATCTACGTTCCAAATAAAATACGAAAAAGCCATTTAATAAAAAACAAAACGTACGAGGACTGGTTATGGTTTGTATTGACAGAATCCTCTTCGTTCACGTTCGTATACGCGCTAGAAGTGTCATTTTGACACCGCTTTAGGTGCACGATAGAAGTGAATGGAGAGTGACAAATACCCTATTCTGGATTATCACCCCAGGGGAGCACAGAGCAACTATAACTATATAACAAACATATTTCGCCACCATTTGGACTCATATTACTACACAACCCTAAGTTCTACCAAAGTTCAGTTGTACTTTAAGGTGCCATTTTTATAAAAAACAATCCGGGTGCATGTGTGTGGGTGTGCGCGTGTGTGTGTCTGCGCACGTGTGTCTGTGTGTGTGTGTGTGTGTGTGTGTGTCTGCGCACGTGTGTCTGTGTGTGTGTGTGTGTGTGTGTGTGTGTGTTTGTGTGTGTGGGTGCGTGCATGTGTGTGTGGGTAATGTACCAGATTCTGGCGGTGTGCTGGCATTACAGGAGAGCCCCTCCCCTGGCCCTGCCGAGTTGACGGCCGTCAGCAGGAAGTGGTAGTGTGTGTCGGGCCGCAGTCCGCTGAGTGTGTGCCACAGCGTGTGTGGTCCAAGCTCCTCCTCTTCCTCATCCTGCCCTTCCTCTCCATATCGGACCAGGTAGTGGGTCAGCTCGCCGTTAGACTGGGCCGGTGCCTCCCATTCCAGAAACACAGAGTCCCAGCTCCGCCCACTGCACGACAGATTCCTCACAGCCTCTGACACTGCAATGGCAACAACAACAGGGCCTGAGCCTTGGACCAGCAGCCAATCACATCGCAGTATTTCATCAGCCTGGGACCGGCAGCCAATCACATCATAATATTTTATCATCCATTCTCTCTCATGCTTCAGTTGTGTGTTGAGTTTCTCAATCACAACACGAGTCACTGTCTAACCTGATTGGTTAGTTGTAAAGGTGACTGGGTCACTGGCTAACCTGATTGGTTAGTTGTAAAGGTGACAGGTAGGCTGTACTGGTTCCCATTCCCCACTCTGGTGAAGGTGGAGACGCTGATCTCGTACACGCTGTGAGGCCTGAACCCCGTCAGCTGAACCTGAGTCCAGGGTCCAGTAGAGTTCTGGGAGGGAGAAACAGACACTTTGAGGTGAGATTTGGGTTCTGCCATTACCTGCAGTCACTGTGGGGCCTGGCAACAGCCATGACAGCAGTGAATAAAGGTGAGACAGTATCTGGAAGGTGAGATACTGTACTGGAAAGTGATACTGTACTGGAAGGTGTGATACTGTACTGGAAGGTGATACTGTATTGGAAGGTGTGATACTGTACTGGAAGGTGATACTGTATTGGAAGGTGTGATACTGTACTGGAAGGTGATACTGTATTGGAAGGTGTGATACTGTAGTGGAAGGTGTGATACTGTACTGGAAGGTGAGATACTGTACTGGAAGGTGTGATACTGTACTGAAAGGTGTGATACTGTACTGGAAGGTGATACTGTACTGGAAGGTGTGATACTGTACTGGAAGGTAATACTGTACTGAAAGGTGTGATACTGTACTGGAAGGTGATACTGTATTGGAAGGTGTGATACTGTACTGGAAGGTGATACTGTACTGGAAGGTGTGATACTGTACTGGAAGGTGATACTGTACTGGAAGGTAATACTGTACTGAAAGGTGTGATACTGTACTGGAAGGTGATACTGTATTGGAAGGTGTGATACTGTACTGGAAGGTGATACTGTACTGGAAGGTGTGATACTGTACTGGAAGGTGATACTGTACTGGAAGGTCTGATACTGTAGTGGAAGGTGTGATACTGTACTGGAAGGTGAGATACTGTACTGGAAGGTGATACTGTATTGGAAGGTGTGATACTGTAGTGGAAGGTGTGATACTGTACTGGAAGGAGATACTGTACTGGAAGGTGATACTGTACTGAAAGGTGTGATACTGTAGTGGAAGGTGTGATACTGTACTGGAAGGTGAGATACTGTACTGGAAGGTGTGATACTGTAGTAGAAGGTGTGATACTGTACTGGAAGGTGATACTGTATTGGAAGGTGTGATACTGTAGTGGAAGGTGTGATACTGTACTGGAAGGTGAGATACTGTACTGGAAGGTGTGATACTGTAGTAGAAGGTGTGATACTGTACTGGAAGGTGATACTGTATTGGAAGGTGAGATACTGTACTGGAAGGTGTGATACTGTAGTAGAAGGTGTGATACTGTACTGGAAGGTGATACTGTATTGGAAGGTGTGATACTGTACTGGAAGGTGAGATACTGTACTGGAAGGTGATATTGTACCTGGAAGGAGAGGGCCTGTCTGCGAAGCTCCAGGATCCTGAACCCGTAAAACTGAACTAGGCCGTTGGGCTCTAGGCTGGCCTCCCATGTCAGCCACACGGAGTCAGCGGTGTGGTTATATACATTCAGGTTCCTGGGTGGGGAGGCAGGGCCTGCAGAGGGAACATGTGACATCACAATCAGCCTCATCATCATACTATGGTATGTCCACAGCATCAATGTGTTAAGCAGTAGCTAGTCATGTGATGGTCATGTGACTCTGACCTGCTTCATCAGTGTGCAGCAGCAGTATGAGGGAGGGGCCAAGGCCACGGCGGTTGCCGGCGGCGATGGAGACATTGTAGGGTGAGAAGGGGAGCAGGCCGGTGAGCGTTAGGCTGGTATTGGGGGTGAGGGAGGTATTGGCTCCTCCAGGACCCTGTAGCACCACGCTGTACTCAGTCAGGACCCCGTTAGGCTCCAGGGGAGGGAGCCAGGACAGATAGATAGATGAGGAGGAAACGTTCTTACTGGAGCCCATGAGGGGAGGAGAGCTGGGGACTGAGGATTTAAACACAGAGGAGAACTGTTACCTGGCAACACATCTACAAACAGACTGAACATATGCAACATCAACATACAGCCGGGGAGTCCTACTCCAGTCCTGGGGGGCCGGTGTGTATGCAGGTTTAACTCCAGTCCTAGGGGGCCGGTGTGTATGCAGGTTTAACTCCAGTCCTGGGGGGCCGGTGTGTATGCAGGTTTAACGCCAGTCCTGGGGGGCCGGTGTGTATGCAGGTTTAACTCCAGTCCTGGGGGGCCGGTGTGTATGCAGGTTTAACTCCAGTCCTGGGGGGCCGGTGTGTATGCAGGTTTAACTCCAGTCCTGGGGGGCCGGTGTGTATGCAGGTTTAACTCCAGTCCTGGGGGGCCGGTGTGTATGCAGGTTTAACTCCAGTCCTGGGGGGCCGGTGTGTATGCAGGTTTAACTCCAGGGCTCGCGAGCCGCAGTGTCTGCAGGTTTAACTCCAGGCCTGGGGGGCCGGTGTGTATGCAGGTTTAACTCCAGTCCTGGGGGGCCGGTGTGTATGCAGGTTTAACTCCAGGCCTCGCGGGCCGCAGTGTATGCAGGTTTAACTCCAGGCCTCGCGAGCCAGTGTGTATGCAGGTTTAACTCCAGGGCTCGCGGGCCACAGTGTCTGCAGGTTTAACTCCAGGCCTGGGGGGCCGGTGTGTATGCAGGTTTAACTCCAGGCCTGGGGGGCCGGTGTGTATGCAGGTTTAACTCCAGGCCTGGGTGGCCGGCGTGTATGCAGGTTTAACTCCAGGCCTCGCGAGCCAGTGTGTATGCAGGTTTAACTCCAGGGCTCGCGGGCCACAGTGTCTGCAGGTTTAACTCCAGGCCTGGGGGGCCGGTGTGTATGCAGGTTTAACTCCAGGCCTGGGGGGCCGGTGTGTATGCAGGTTTAACTCCAGGCCTGGGTGGCCGGCGTGTATGCAGGTTTAACTCCAGGCCTCGCGAGCCAGTGTGTATGCAGGTTTAACTCCAGGCCTCGCGGGCCGCAGTGTATGCAGGTTTAACTCCAGGCCTCGTGGGCCGGTGTGTATGCAGGTTTAACTCCAGGCCTCGCGGGCCGGTGTGTATTCAGGTTTAACTCCAGGCCTCATGGGCCGGTGTGTATGCAGGTTTAACTCCAGGCCTCGCGGGCCGGTGTGTATTCAGGTTTAACTCCAGGCCTCATGGGCCGGTGTGTATGCAGGTTTAACTCCAGGCCTCGCGGGCCGGTGTATATTCAGGTTTAACTCCAGGCCTCATGGGCCGGTGTGTATACAGGTTTAACTCCAGGCTTCGCGGGCCGGTGTGTATTCAGGTTTAACTCCAGGCCTCGCGGGCCGCAGTGTATGCAGGTTTAACTCCAGGCCTCGCGAGCCAGTGTGTATGCAGGTTTAACTCCAGGCCTCGCGAGCCGGTGTGTATGCAGGTTTAACTCCAGGCCTCGCGAGCCAGTGTGTATGCAGGTTTAACTCCAGGGCTCGCGGGCCGCAGTGTCTGCAGGTTTAACTCCAGGCCTGGGGGGCCGGTGTGTATGCAGGTTTAACTCCAGGCCTGGGTGGCCGGCGTGTATGCAGGTTTAACTCCAGGCCTCGCGAGCCGGTGTGTATGCAGGTTTAACTCCAGGCCTCGTGGGCCGGTGTGTATGCAGGTTTAACTCCAGGCCTCGCGGGCCGGTGTGCATGCAGGTTTAACTCCAGTCCTGGGGGGCCGGTGTGTATGCAGGTTTAACTCCAGTCCTCGTGGGCCGGTGTGTATGCAGGTTTAACTCCAGGCCTCGCGGGCCGGTGTGTATGCAGGTTTAACTCCAGGCCTCGCGGGCAGGTGTGTATGCAGGTTTAACTCCAGGCCTCACGGGTCGGTGTGTATGCAGGTTTAACTCCAGTCCTGGGGGGCCGGTGTGTATGCAGGTTTAACTCCAGGGCTGAGGGGCCGGTGTGTATGCAGGTTTAACTCCAGGCCTCGTGGGCCGGTGTGTATGCAGGTTTAACTCCATTCCTCGCGGGCCGGTGTGTATGCAGGTTTAACTCCAGGCCTCGCGGGCCGGTGTGCATGCAGGTTTAACTCCAGGCCTCGTGGGCCGGTGTGTATGCAGGTTTAACTCCATTCCTCGCGGGCCAGTGTGTATGCAGGTTTAACTCCAGGCCTCACGGGCCGGTGTGTATGCAGGTTTAACTCCAGTCCTGAGGGGCTGGTGTGTATGCAGGTTTAACTCCAGGCCTGGGGGGCCGGTGTGTATGCAGGTTTAACTCCAGGCCTGGGTGGCCGGCGTGTATGCAGGTTTAACTCCAGGCCTCGCGAGCCGGTGTGTATGCAGGTTTAACTCCAGGCCTCGTGGGCCGGTGTGTATGCAGGTTTAACTCCAGGCCTCGCGGGCCGGTGTGCATGCAGGTTTAACTCCAGGCCTCGTGGGCCGGTGTGTATGCAGGTTTAACTCCATTCCTCGCGGGCCGGTGTGTATGCAGGTTTAACTCCAGGCCTCACGGGCCGGTGTGTATGCAGGTTTAACTCCAGTCCTGGGGGGCCGGTGTGTATGCAGGTTTAACTCCAGTCCTCGTGGGCCGGTGTGTATGCAGGTTTAACTCCAGGCCTCGCGGGCCGGTGTGTATGCAGGTTTAACTCCAGGCCTCGCGGGCAGGTGTGTATGCAGGTTTAACTCCAGGCCTCACGGGTCGGTGTGTATGCAGGTTTAACTCCAGTCCTGGGGGGCCGGTGTGTATGCAGGTTTAACTCCAGGGCTGAGGGGCCGGTGTGTATGCAGGTTTAACTCCAGGCCTCGTGGGCCGGTGTGTATGCAGGTTTAACTCCATTCCTCGCGGGCCGGTGTGTATGCAGGTTTAACTCCAGGCCTCGCGGGCCGGTGTGCATGCAGGTTTAACTCCAGGCCTCGTGGGCCGGTGTGTATGCAGGTTTAACTCCATTCCTCGCGGGCCAGTGTGTATGCAGGTTTAACTCCAGGCCTCACGGGCCGGTGTGTATGCAGGTTTAACTCCAGTCCTGGGGGGCCGGTGTATATGCAGGGTTTTGCTGCCACCAGTTACCCTGGCTCAATAAGCTAATTAGTCTAAATGCTGTGATACACTGATTCACTCATAAACACTGATTCACTCATAAATTAGAGCAGGATAAAACGCTATGATACATGCACACAGGTGCAGGAACATTCATCAGCTGCTGTTCATATCGCAGATTGTAGCTAAACTATTAAAATATCAGATCATGTAAATGATTGGGCTAATTAAATAATTGGTAACTAGTGGCAGCACATTGCAAGCAATCCCAACCTGCCTTGCAGACATGAGGAATCGCCTCTCATTGAAAATGAATGGAGGCGTTGTCATCCCACAAGAAATCCGCTCCACACCACTTTCTGTGGTGCTTTACCGTTACTGAGCATGTGCGAGAGTGAGAGCCACCTTACTGAGCATGTGCGAGACAGAGAGCCACCTTACTGAGCATGTGCAAGAGTAAGAGCCACCTTACTGAGCATGTGCGAGACAGAGAGCCACCTTACTGAGCATGTGCAAGAGTAAGAGCCACCTTACTGAGCATGTGCAAGAGTAAGAGCCACCTTACTGAGCATGTGCGAGAGTCACTCACCGTCATCCTCAGTCCGCAGGTACAACACACTGGTGCTGTTCTCAGAATAGCCAGCAGAGGTCGCTGGCGTCACCCTCAGTATGTAGTCAGTGTACTTGCGCAGTTTGGTGAAGAGGAACACCAGGTCATTGGTAGTCTGTCTGATGGTCTTGTTGGAGCTGAGCTGGCTCTTGTGCGCCTCCTGCAGGCTGAGGTGGTAGATCACCTTGCCGTTGGGGGCCAGGGGAGGGTCCCAGCTCACAATCATGGCGGTGGAACTGAAGTTCTGCGCCGTCAGGTTATGGATTGGCCCATCAGGCACTGTGGGGCAGGACAAAACACGCATCAAACCCAAAACACATCACATCACTCAGCATAGTAATAATAATACTAATAATAATAATAACTTAATACAGCACTGAGTTCAAATTACTTTGCAGATAAAAGGGGACAATATCACATAAAATCAGGGTGAATTAAATCAGAAACAAACATTGCAAACACAAGTAAAGCAGGTTAGACAATAAAAACATCTGGAGTGAAGTGAAAAGAGAGAAATAACATGATGTAAGAGAGAGAGGTGATACTGAGCCCGTCAGAGGCACACAGCAGGTAAAGGTGAGTCATAAAGGAAGTGGGTTTAGTAACCATGGAAAGGCCAATGACCCAAAGAGCAGGTCTGCCTTTCCCACAATAAATACATACACGCCACTCCCCCTCCCCACCTCCCACCAATCACAGAGCAGGATTCCCCACTCCCCAACACACAGCCATTCCCCCTCCCCCACCTCCCACCAATCACAGAGCAGGATTCCCCACTCCCCTATACACATCCATTACCCCCCCCCCCCCCTCCCACCAATCACAGAGCAGGATTCCCCACTCTCCTACACACAGCCACTCCCCCCTCCTCCTCCCACCAATCACAGAGCAGGCAGTGTACTCTCTGCCAGTCACACATCTACATTCCCTGGCTGGATTTGGAGGGTCACAGGGTCCGCCCCCTGCCCCCACATGGGAGCCCTGAATGGCCATTGGGCACACAGGTTTGGGGTGTGGTCAGAGGGGGTGTGGGGCGGGGTGTAAGGGCAGGGAGCAGGGTGAGGTGAGAGGGCATGATTGCGCTGGCAGGGTAGGTGCTCCTCCACGGCAGGTTTACATTCTGCACTCTGACACAGCACAAAGACACACGTTATTATCACATCATGATAAATCAGTCATTAACACTGCTTCTCAATCTACACAAACACTGACGTCTGCACCATTTTTCCCCAAATCACGTAAAAACCAAGAGACTGTCAGATCATTTACACACTGGGACACTGTATTCAAGACACTTCTCTAAACGCTGAATTATTTTTACTGAAGAATGGCATAAAACAATCACTGTAAAGCATCATGTCATATAACTACATTTATCTTCCCCACACTGGAAAACTATAAACATTACAGATGATTATGACGATGTCACAGTACATGATCACTGCACACTGAAGTTATGATTTAAAAAGGCCTCCATCTTGGCTCCCTGCCCCATGTTGGCTCAGTGTTTCAGACTCAAAGGGGCACAGTTTCAGCATGTTCTGTAAAAGGAGAGGCAAACTGGTGGTCTCAGCAGGGCCCGAGGAGGAAACAGAGAGGACTGTAGGAGGTGAGACAGAAGCTCCCAGTTTGCCCAGACAGCTTTTTCCCCTTTCACAAAAACACTGAAAATGAAAACCACCTGTTTCTCACCAGATGTGATTCTCCACAATTTTTACATGATTTAAAAAAAAAGAGAATGGGAAAAAACAGTGCAGGCGTCACCAAGCTACAGTTACCGTGGAGATTACCCACCGTCCTCCATGGTGTAGAGGCGGATGACATCACTGCGGGCATGTCCCTCGCCCTGGGCAGTGCTGGAGCTAAGCCACAGGCTGTAATCAGTGCCTTTGGACAGGCCCTCAATCACAGAGGAGTACTGAGAGCCAGGGGCCCCTGGGGGCCCCTCCAACACACTGACTCTCTGCAGAGAAACACATACTGCCCTTTAGTACCCTGTGTGTGTGTGTGTGTGTGTGTGTGTGTGTGTGTGTGTGTGTGTGTGTGTGTGTGTACACCTCTGCTTCTCTGTCTCTCTCTCTCTCTCTCTCTCGGCAGAGAAACACATACTGCCCTTTAGTACCCTGTGTGTGTGTGTGTGTGTGTGTGTGTGTGTGTGTGTGTGTGTGTGTGTGTGTGTGTGTGTGTGTGTGTGTGTGTGTGTGTGTGTACACCTCTGCTTCTCTGTCTCTCTCTCTCTCTCTCTCTCGGCAGAGAAACACATACTGCCCTTTAGTACCCTGTGTGTGTGTGTGTGTGTGTGTGTGTGTGTACACCTCTGCTTCTCTGTCTCTCTCTCTCTCGGCAGAGAAACACATACTGCCCTTTAGTACCCTGTGTGTGTGTGTGTGTGTGTGTGTGTGTAGACCTCTGCTTCTCTGTCTCTCTTTTTCCCACTTTTCCATTGCATGCACACTGCCCATTGCATTAAAACTGCACATCCCCATCGCATGCACACTTCCCATCGCATTAAAACTGCATTTTCCCATCGCATGCACACTGCCCATCACTTTAAAACTGCACTTTCCCATCTCTTGCACACTGCCCATCACATTAAAACTGCACATCCCCATCGCATGCACACTGCCCATCGCATTAAAACTGCATTCTCCCATCGCATGCACACTGCTCATCGCATTAAAACTGCACTTCCCCATCGCATGCACTGCCCATCGCATTAAAACTGCACATCCCCATTGCATGCACACTGCCCATCACATTAAAACTGCATTTTCCCATCGCATGCACACTGCCCATCGCATTAAAACTGCATTGTCCCATTGCATGCACACTGCTCATCGCATTAAAAATGCACTTCCCCATCGCATGCACTGCCCATCGCATTAAAACTGCACTTCCCCATCGCATGCATAGAATAGCTAGATTGTTTGTCTTGCTAAACTCTGCTTTTGTCTACCTTGCCTTGCCTACCTTTTTCTGTGTTCATCTTGTGATTTAATTTAATTTTTATTTTTATTTTTTAAAAATTCTTTACAACCTATTGTAATGTTTATTGTCTCTCCATAATTCTTTTAATACTGTTTTATTGCTGTAAAGTGTATTGAGACACCCTGGTGTTATTTTACACTTTAAATAAACTTTGATTGATTGATTGAAAAACTTTGATTGAAAAACTGCTGCCCAGGTTCCATGCTATTGAGACAGTGTCTGTCCCCCGACCTAAAGTAGGCTTTGCTAAGAAGCCCATTAGGGGTGTTTGTATGGCTAATTGTAAAGCCTCACATGGGCTTGCCCCCTTATATTTAAGGGATTTACTTTTCCCTTATAATCCCTCACGAACGCTCTGTTCGCAGGGCGCAGGCCTCCTTGTTATTCCTAGAATAGCTAAAAGTACCATAGGTGGTAGAGCCTTTTCCTATCGTGCTCCTCTCCTATGGAACAAATTGCCTGCTCATGTTCGGGGTGCAGACACTATCAAGTTTATTTAAAGCTAGGCTTAAAACCCATCTTTTCAGTCTGTCCTATAGTTGAGGGGCAGGAGTGGGTGGCTGGCATAAGCTATAGAGTCTCTGGTGGAGTGGTCAGTGCGGTCACTGGATCATTATTGGTAGTGCTGTGTTAAGCTGGACCGGTCATGGTCTGGTGGTGACTTTCTCAAGCCTGCCCTCATGGCTGTATTGGCCCCTGCCTCTGTTTAGCCCTTAGCTATGCTGCCATAGCCTTATTCTGCCAGGGTTTCCTTATCGCACGCAGGCACCTCTGTCTCTCCTGCTCTGCTTGTTCTGCTACCATCTGAACCCCCTAACAATGTTTTTTTCTTTTTTCCTCTTCCCTGCTCTGGGCACCTGCCTGGAGCTCTAGCCCAAGTTTCCCGAGTTTCCTGAGCCTTTCCCCCGCCCCCCTCCTGGCCCGGAGCTCCAGCCCAAGACCAGCTAGGCGCCCCCCACCTGCCACTGCTGATCTCTACATGATGGAGTCATCAGAGTAGAATACCTCCCTATGAAATAATCAACCCATAGGCCAGTGGAGGATGGGCATCCCCACAATAGCCGGGTTCCTCTCGAGATTTCTTCTCATCGGGGAGTTTTTTCTCGCCACAGTATGAGGGTTTTCTCTTCCTACTAGAGAGTTTTTACCTCTGCTATCTGGGGGCTTAGAGCTGGTATTTCCCATTTCCCCTTTCCTCCCCTTTCTGTTCTGTAAAGCGTCTTCGTGACAGTCGTCTGTGAAAAGCGCTATCTAAATAAAATTTCTAAAATTTAATTGAATTGATTGGCATGCACACTGCCCATCGCATTAAAACTGCACTTCCCCATCGTATGCACACTGCCCATCGCATTAAAACTGCACTTCCCCATCGTATGCACACTGCCCATCGCATTAAAACTGCACTTCCCCATCGTATGCACACTGCCCATCGCATTAAAACTGCACTTCCCCATTGTATGCACACTGCCCATCGCATTAAAACTGCACTTCCCCATCGTATGCACACTGCCCATCGCATTAAAACTGCACTTCCCCATCGTATGCACACTGCCCATCGCATTAAAACTGCACTTCCCCATTGTATGCACACTGCCCATCGCATTAAAACTGCAACACTTTCAACAAAACCACACTATCCCAGCTCATTCGCTACTCCTGACAGTATTATTCCATTTTCAGTGCACATTGTGCAGGTTCATGAACCCTTAAAGAAACGCAGGAAGAGTGTGATTCTCACCTGAGTGGACACACTGGAGTTATCACTGTAGTAAATGGTGTAGAACTGGATGATCCCATTTGGTTGGGTGGGGGGGGACCACAGCACTTGTATGGAGGTCGAGGTCAGACTTACAAAGGACACATTCTGGGGGGGGGTCAGCTGGGACTGCAACAGATAAAACAACAGGGTGCCGTTATCACCTCCTCCACCTCCTCCACTCACTGCTATCTACATACAGGGTGCTGTTATCACCTCCTCCACTCACTGCTATCTACATACAGGGAGCCGTTATCACCTCCTCCACTCACTGCTATCTACATACAGGGTGCCGTTATCACCTCCTCCACTCACTGCTATCTACATACAGGGAGCCGTTATCACCTCCTCCACTCACTGCTATCTACATACAGGGTGCCGTTATCACCTCCTCCACTCACTGCTATCTACATACAGGGAGCCGTTATCACCTCCTCCACTCACTGCTATCTACATACAGGGAGCCGTTATCACCTCCTCCCTCACTGCTATCTACATACAGGGTGCTGTTATCAACTCCTCTACTCACTGCTATCTACATACAGGGTGCCGTTATCACCTCCTCCACTCACTGCTATCTACATACAGGGTGCCGTTATCACCTCCTCCACTCACTGCTATCTACATACAGGGAGCCGTTATCACCTCCTCCACTCACTGCTATCTACATACAGGGAGCTGTTATCACCTCCTCCACTCACTGCTATCTACATACAGGGTGCTGTTATCAACTCCTCTACTCACTGCTATCTACATACAGGGTGCTGTTATCACCTCCTCCACTCACTGCTATCTACATACAGGGTGCTGTTATCACCTCCTCCACTCACTGCTATCTACATACAGGGTGCTGTTATCACCTCCTCTACTCACTGCTATCTACATACAGGGTGCTGTTATCACCTCCTCCACTCACTGCTATCTACATACAGGGTGCTGTTATCACCTCCTCCACTCACTGCTATCTACATACAGGGTGCTGTTATCACCTCCTCCACTCACTGCTATCTACATACAGGGAGCCGTTATCACCTCCTCCCTCACTGCTATCTACATACAGGGTGCTGTTATCACCTCCTCCACTCACTGCTATCTACATACAGGGAGCCGTTATCACCTCATCCACTCACTGCTATCTACATACAGGGTGCCGTTATCACCTCCTCCACTCACTGCTATCTACATACAGGGAGCCGTTATCACCTTCTCCACTCACTGCTATCTACATACAGGGTGCCGTTATCACCTCCTCCACTCACTGCTATCTACATACAGGGAGCCATTATCACCTCCTCCACTCACTGCTATCTACATACAGGGTGCTGTTATCACCTCCTCCACTCACTGCTATCTACATAAAGGGTGCTGTTATCACCTCCTCCACTCACTGCTATCTACATACAGGGAGCCGTTATCACCTCCTCCCTCACTGGTATCTACATACAGGGTGCTGTTATCACCTCCTCCACTCACTGCTATCTACATACAGGGAGCCGTTATCACCTCCTCCACTCACTGCTATCTACATACAGGGTGCCGTTATCACCTCCTCCACTCACTGCTATCTACATACAGGGAGCCGTTATCACCTCCTCCACTCACTGCTATCTACATACGGGGAGCCGTTATCACCTCCTCCACTCACTGCTATCTACATACAGGGTGCCGTTATCACCTCCTCCACTCACTGCTATCTACATACAGGGAGCCGTTATCACCTCCTCCACTCACGGCTATCTACATACAGGGAGCTGTTATCACCTCCTCCACTCACTGCTATCTACATACAGGGAGCTGTTATCACCTCCTCCACTCACTGCTATCTACATACAGGGAGCTGTTATCACCTCCTCCACTCACTGCTATCTACATACAGGGAGCCGTTATCACCTCCTCCACTCACTGCTATCTACATACAGGGAGCCGTTATCATCTCCTCCACTCACTGCTATCTACATACAGGGTGCCGTTATCACCTCCTCCACTCACTGCTATCTACATACAGGGAGCCGTTATCACCTCCTCCACTCACTGCTATCTACATACAGGGAGCTGTTATCACCTCCTCCACTCACTGCTATCTACATACAGGGAGCTGTTATCACCTCCTCCACTCACTGCTATCTACATACAGGGAGCTGTTATCACCTCCTCCACTCACTGCTATCTACATACAGGGAGCTGTTATCACCTCCTCCACTCACTGCTATCTACATACAGGGAGCCGTTATCACCTCCTCCACTCACTGCTATCTACATACAGGGTGCCGTTATCACCTCCTCCACTCACTGCTATCTACATACAGGGAGCCGTTATCACCTCCTCCACTCACTGCTATCTACATACGGGGAGCCGTTATCACCTCCTCCACTCACTGCTATCTACATACAGGGTGCCGTTATCACCTCCTCCACTCACTGCTATCTACATACAGGGAGCCGTTATCACCTCCTCCACTCACGGCTATCTACATACAGGGAGCTGTTATCACCTCCTCCACTCACTGCTATCTACATACAGGGAGCTGTTATCACCTCCTCCACTCACTGCTATCTACATACAGGGAGCTGTTATCACCTCCTCCACTCACTGCTATCTACATACAGGGAGCCGTTATCACCTCCTCCACTCACTGCTATCTACATACAGGGAGCCGTTATCACCTCCTCCACTCACTGCTATCTACATACAGGGTGCCGTTATCACCTCCTCCACTCACTGCTATCTACATACAGGGAGCCGTTATCACCTCCTCCACTCACTGCTATCTACATACAGGGAGCTGTTATCACCTCCTCCACTCACTGCTATCTACATACAGGGAGCTGTTATCACCTCCTCCACTCACTGCTATCTACATACAGGGAGCTGTTATCACCTCCTCCACTCACTGCTATCTGCATACAGGGTGCTGTTATCACCTCCTCCACTCACTGCTATCTACATACAGGGAGCCGTTATCACCTCCTCCACTCACTGCTATCTACATACAGGGAGCTGTTATCACCTCCTCCACTCACTGCTATCTACATACAGGGAGCTGTTATCACCTCCTCCACTCACTGCTATCTACATACAGGGAGCTGTTATCACCTCCTCCACCCACTGTTATCTACATACAGGGTGCTGTTATCACCTCCTCCACTCACTGCTATCTCAGTGTTTCCCCTACCATTATCTTGGCCGGGCGGCCCGCCCGGCCAAACTCACGTGCCGCCCGGCTTGGACAAGAGGGAAAATAAATAATTTTAATGAAAAAAAAAAACATTTATATTATTCTTTTTTTTAAAATATATAATCTTTTTTAAATTTTTTTTTTATGTAGCTGCAATATTTCCCTTACCGCAGAATGCGGGAATGATCAAAATAGCATCTAGAAAAACCCTTGCCAATGACAAAACAGCTTCGGTTTCCCGTTAGGTCGAATTAAAATTTTCAATGGCAGCGCTGATATTATGAGGGTGTAATTATAGTTTCCGCCTCTACGCAAAATGGCGCACTTTCACCGCCCGGCCTGAAAAAAAATCTAGGGGAAACACTGTATCTACATACACTGCCTGGCCAAAAAAAAAATGTTGCCGTTGCACCTGTCATGCATAGTGCCCACTGTACAAGCCTCTGGAGGCAGTGTTATGATCTGGGGTTGCTTCAATTGGTCAGGTCTAGGCTCAGCAACGTTATGCAGCAATAAAATTAAGTCAGCTGAGTACCTGAATGTACTGAATGACCAGGTTATCCCATCAATGGGCATATTCCAGGACGACAATGCCAAGATTCATCGGGCTAAAATTGTGAAAGAGTGGTTCAGGGAGCATGAGGAATCATTTTCACACATGAATTGGCCACCAGAGTCCTGATCTTAACCCCATTGAAAGTCTTTGGGATGTGCTGGAGAAGACTTCACGGAGTGGTTAGACTCTCCCGTCGTCAATACAAGATCTCTGCAAAAAATGAATGCACCTCTGGACGGAAATAAATGTTGTCGAAACGTTGCATAAGGTTGTCGAAACAATGCCACGACGAATGCGCGCCATAATCAAAGCTAAAGGTGGTCCAACAAAATATTAGAGTGTGCAACTTTTTTTTGGGCAGGCAGTATACATGAAGCGCATGAAGTGCAGGACTAATACAGGTATGATATATTCATACAGTACCAAGGTCATCACAAACCACGTGACTGTTTGAGCACAGTGCACACTGTACTAATTAATTAACATACTGTATATATGTTTACTTTCATAATGCATACTGTATATATGCTTACTTTCATAAAGCATACTGTGTATATGTTTACTTTCATAATGCATACTGTATATATGTTTACTTTCATAAAGCATACTGTATATATGTTTACTTTCATAATGCATACTGTATATATGCTTACTTTCATAATGCATACTGTATATATGTTTACTTTCATAATGCATACTGTATGTTTACTTTCATAATGCATACTGTATATATGTTTACTTTCATAATGCATACTGTATATATGTTTACTTTCATAATGCATACTATATATAT
Organism: Synaphobranchus kaupii; assembly: GCA_029718625.1. Classification (NCBI taxonomy): domain Eukaryota; kingdom Metazoa; phylum Chordata; class Actinopteri; order Anguilliformes; family Synaphobranchidae; genus Synaphobranchus; species Synaphobranchus kaupii. The sequence continues at coordinate 3,662,300 of JAINUF010000026.1, forward strand.
GTTTACTTCCATAATGCATACTGTATATATGTTTACTTTCATAAAGCATACTGTATATATGTTTACTTTCATAATGCATACTGTATATATGTTTACTTTCATAAAGCATACTGTATATATGTTTACTTTCATAATGAAAATAAGTAACAACAAAATGGATCTATGTTGAGTGACATGACTGATGGAAAACCTTACTAAAACATGAATGAATATTAATGAACGTGTGTCTCCAATTAGACTGAAGCACGCTTGTCTGAATGAATATTAATGAACGTGTGTGTCCAATTAGACTGAAGCACGCTTGTCTGAATGAATATTAATGAACGTGTGTGTCCAATTAGACTGAAGCACGCTTGTCTGAATGAATATTAATGAACGTGTGTGTCCAATTAGACTGAAGCACGCTTGTCTGAATGAATATTAATGAACGTGTGTGTCCAATTAGACTGAAGCACGCTTGTCTGAATGAATATTAATGAACGTGTGTGTCCAATTAGACTGAAGCACGCTTGTCTGGTCTAGTTCCCACAGTCAAAGCGCAATGCGCTCCCTGTTAGCTGTGCAGCCTACCGCACCTGCATCAGACGCACTGAATCAGACGCGCCTGCATCAGACGCACTGAATCAGACGCACCTGCATCAGATGCACTGAAGACGATGGTGATGAAGATCCCTCCATCCCCCAGCCTGGTCCAGCTGGACACAGAGGCATTGTACCGACTCTCCCCCTCCACCTCCACAACCACAGACGTGTCTGTCACGTTCTGACTGTACGCAAACGTCACATTCCTGCAGGCCACAGAGCGGAGTATCCACACCGTCAACATCTCACAGACACATTCCTGCAGGCCACAGAGCGTTGTATCCACACCTTCAACATCTCACAGACACATTCCTGCAGGCCACAGAGCGGAGTATCCACACCGTCAACATCTCACAGACACATTCCTGCAGGCCACAGAGCGTTGTATCCACACCTTCAACATCTCACAGACACATTCTTTCAATTATTGGAATGAAAGTAGTTTTACACTTAGGGCCAGATTCAGAGATGGCCAACTTAAGTCATGCGCTTAAGTGCCTCTCCTGAGATACGCCATATTCTAACCTACGCTATGCGGGTGCGTTGTGGGTGGCACAGGGCATGATATTCTAATGACCTGTTTCTTGTACCTGCCCCCTGGGTTACCAGATGTCTACTAAAAGAATGAGTGTGGGGGTATACATTTTCAACAGTGCCTTTAATAACCACATTTGCCTTTTGGAAAATCCTGCCTTTGCGCATCGTAATTGCTCTTGTGTGATGGGGAAGGCAGTGAACGTATTAATACATTGCATTAATAAAATTATCATAGCTCCTATTGACGACTGGGATATACCCATCAGACAATCAAAAAAATTATCACTGGACACGGACAGTATTAAGTAAAAAAATAAATCGTTGGATTTACTTAAAAAAAGATTTAGAAATCTGTACCGGAGAAACGCTTAAAACAGGGGATAAGTCAAATGTCTGAATCACAAATAGCTTAATCTGAATCTGGCCGTTAATGACAGATTTAAAAATATATTTTTTTTACAATTTGCCTATTAAAGTCATGTACAGTGGTTGAGTATAATAGCCTATATGCAACATCTTCAACTTAACCAGTTGAAGTCACATACAGGCTTCTTAATAATAGCCCATTACTTGCAACCACTGTCCAATTTATTTTTTGAGTGCATCTGTCACACGCTGGAAGGATGTGGCCAGGAAGGAGAGAGATTTTAACCTGGAGCACTGGTAGATCTACACTGCGGGGAGTTACTTTGCTTCCTAATAATTTTGGAGCAGCTCTGCTCACACAAGTAGGCTACAAAATTGTCTCTCTGTCAAAGCAAATATGATCCAGACACTGTCTATCAATTAATCCATCTAATATTGGTCTGGTATGATATATCAGACAGTCAATCGTAGCCTACTTTCACATATTTTTCTTTTTATGACAGCTTTGATAACTGCAAGTAGGCTAGGCAAAGGAAAATATTATTTTCAAATATTATTACAAAGAACATGCACTCTAATTGATATTCTAATATCAATTTTTGTGAAAGATGCTGTATTTTTTATAATCATCTATTGGCGGCGCTAGACATAAACTACCTTCTTTTCCGAACAAAGTTGCGTGGAAAAAAATGATTAAGTGAAAACTCTAAATACGCGTATCTTGCAGACACGCCTCATTTTCATCAAATCTCCACCCCGCGTGCATAATGGCGCATATGTAATGGAGAAATGCTTAAAAGAGCAGATAAGTCAAATGTCTGAATCACAAATAGCTTAAACTACGTGGAATTTCGGGAGTAAGTCCCATTTGCGCGTGCTTATCTCAACTCTGAATCTGGCCCTTAATGACTGGATTTCAGAACCAAAAAATCGTACTGTTTTTACGACCATGTATAACAGCAGTATCCAATATATAGAGCCATATATTACCTCAGTTTGAACATTTTTTAAGATGTTAGTCATATTGGCTTTAATCGGGATAAGGAATCCTCCTTACCACACGCTAACGCTGTAGTACAGGATTTCAGAATTGGCTTCGATTGGGGGTGACCAGGAAATCTCCATCTGGTAATCAGACACCTTCCTGGCATGTAGGTATCGTGGGGGAGAACTTGGTACTGTTATGTATATGAGAAACACAACTGCTGTGAAAAAACAGCCCTCTACTAAAACATCTAAGACAATAAGTGGAAAACACAGTGAATGACACGCAACTGCTGAGGGACCCTGCTGGGGAGCCGACTGCACACTCACCTGAATTCCCCAAAATGCAGGTGTGAACACACTCACCTGTATGCAGTGCCCATAATGCATGTGTGAACACACTCACCTAGAGTCCCCACAATGCAGGCAAGTATACACTTACCGATAAAACCGTTCACACACTGCACCTGTGTAAACACTCACCTGTAAAACAGTTCACACATTGCACGTGTGTGTACATGCTCACGTGGATAGTTTGTATAGTACACACACTGTGTTGCTATTTGTTAATTTACATGATGATATCAGAAGTTTTTTTTTTGAAGTAACATGCATTCCTGCGTTGGAACCGTTTTCCTTCCTTTTGTCTTCGCCTTCCCCACTCCTGCAGAGCACGGAATCTAACCTGTACCAGGTAAGACCATGATTGTGCATGACATCACTGCCGGAATATAACCAGTGGGGTCTCTGAAGCAGAAAGCTGTTATGAAAGAATCAGGGCAAAGTTTCTGCAGAAAGAAGCAAGGAAACCTGGAAACCTGGGATCAGACACACAGTGGGAGGAGCCAAAGGGCAGAGTGGGAGGAGCCAGAGGGCAGAGTGGGAGGAGCAGGCTGTGAGACTGACAGGCCACTGACCGTCCTCCAGAGTGGTGATGTTGAGGATGTCGCTGGTGTGGTTGCCGCTGCCCAGCCGGGTGGAGGCTCTGACGGAGACGCGGTAGTGTGCGTACTTGCGCAGGTTGGAGAGGCTGGCGTAGGTGGTGGGCGTGGTGGTGTTCAGGTTGTGGGTGGAGTTCCAGTAGTCCACAGTGTAGGTCAGGATGGCCCCATTGGGCAGCAGAGGGGCCCGCCAGGAGATGTTGACCTCGCTGGGGCTCACACTGTCATACGTCAGGTCAAATGGGGGGCTCCCGGGGACTGCAGGGGGAGATTTAAGGAGAACAGGACTAGCTGTGTGTAAATTAATCAGCATCACCCATATCAGAACACACAGATAAACCCATACAAGAGCCCATATCAGAACACACAGATAAACCCATACCAGCTCATACAAGAGCCCATACCAGAACACAGATAAACCCATACCAGCTCATACAAGAGCCCATACCAGAACACACAGATAAACCCATACCAGCTCATACAAGAGCCCATACCAGAACACACAGATAACCCCATACCAGCTCATACAAGAGACAATACCAGAACACACAGATAAACCCATACCAGAGCCAACTATCAGAACTTACCATCCTCACCGGACAGCATCTCTAGGACTTCAGAGGTCTGGTTCCCATGACCGTGTTTAGTAAACGCTCTCACGGTCACATTGTAGAAAGAGAATGGTTTCAAACTCTCCAGAGACACACTGGGGGTCGGGGAGTTGACCACTGCACTCATGGTCGAATTGTGGTACAGAATCTGGTAGAACTGGATGATGCCATTGGGTAAGACCGGGGGTGACCACGCAATTGTGGCAGAAGAGGCACTGACGTTGTAGACAGTCAAGTTCACGGGTGGAGAGTCCGGCTCTGGGCCACAAGGAGAAATGTGTCATTAAAAAAAAAAAGAGTCTGATAACAGACATACAGGATTAGATGTGATACTCTCCTGACTGTGGAAGTTTATTTTTAGAGTTAGAAAAGGGAACACTGGCACGAGGAAGCTGGTGAGGAAGGTCCAATGGGTTTCCTTACCGTCCTCCAGTGTGACAGCGAAGACATCGTCTTCGTCAGAGAGTGCGCTCTCACCCATGGCCGTGGAAGCCGCTACGCGCAGTTTGTAGCTGTTGTACTTCTTTAGTCCTGTGAGGCAGAGAAAGCAGCTCACACAACACCCCCCACTTCTAACACAGCGTCATAAACAGCCAAGAGCAGCACTATTCTCACTGACCACAACTGTGTGACAAAAAGGAAATGACCCAACTTACTGACATGAGGTTAATTCATTCTGACAGTTCAGAAATCAAATATCTCTGAAAAGAAAATAAATCCCTATGATCCACATTTCTGATCATGGTCGTGGAGAGCCACAGGGTCTACTGGGGTCCCCAACCCTGGTCGTGGAGAGCCACAGGGTCTACTGGAGTCCCCAACCCTGGTCGTGGAGAGCCACAGGGTCTGCTGGGGTCCCCAACCCTGGTCCTGAAGAGCCGCAGGGTCTGCTGGTTTTTGTTGCTACTCAGCACTTCATCGATCAATTAAACAAAGATTTACACACCTGAGCTGGACTCTGGATCTTAATTGGTTGCTGTGCTGTAAGGTGAAAACTATAGGATCAGAGTTGTAAGCTACTTGTGCACCTATACAACCTTGAGTTCTAGCGCCTGGGTGAATATTGTTCCTTTGGTGACAGGGTGAGGGGTGTGGCCACGGTCACCTGAGAGGATTATGCTGGTCTCGTTAGTCACTCTTTGGAAGGCCTCCTTGGTGTTGAGGTCCAGCATGTACGTGGTGTAGTGCGTGATCTTGCCGTTCGGATTCAGTGGCGGTTCCCATAGCAGCAGGATGGAGGAGGAGCTTATGTTCTGGTAGGAGACGCTCTGCACTGAGCTCGGCACTGAATAAAGAAAACTACAGACCTCAGAGTGTATCAGCCTCAGCTGTGTCCTCTAACAGTAAGAGTATCAGCCTCAGCTGTGTCTCCTCTAACAGTAAGAGTATCAGCCTCAGCTGTGTCTCCTCTAACAGTAAGAGTATCTGCCTCAGCTGTGTCCTCTAACAGTAAGAGTATCAGCCTCAGCTGTGTCTCCTCTAACAGTAAGAGTATCAGCCTCAGCTGTGTCTCCTCTAATAGTAAGAGTATCAGCCTCAGCTGTGTCCTCTAACAGTAAGAGTATCTGCCTCAGCTGTGTCTCCTCTAACAGTAAGAGTATCAGCCTCAGCTGTGTCCTCTAACAGTAAGAGTATCAGCCTCAGCTGTGTCTCCTCTAACAGTAAGAGTATCAGCCTCAGCTGTGTCTCCTCTAATAGTAAGAGTATCAGCCTCAGCTGTGTCCTCTAACAGTAAGAGTATCAGCCTCAGCTGTGTCCTCTAACAGTAAGAGTATCAGCCTCAGCTGTGTCTCCTCTAACAGTAAGAGTATCAGCCTCAGCTGTGTCTCCTCTAACAGTAAGAGTATCAGCCTCAGCTGTGTCCTCTAACAGTAAGAGTATCAGCCTCAGCTGTGTCCTCTAACAGTAAGAGTATCAGCCTCAGCTGTGTCCTCTAACAGTAAGAGTATCTGCCTCAGCTGTGTCTCCTCTAACAGTAAGAGTATCTGCCTCAGCTGTGTCTCCTCTAACAGTAAGTGTATCAGCCTCAGCTGTGTCTCCTCTAACAGTAAGAGTATCAGCCTCAGCTGTGTCTCCTCTAACAGTAAGAGTATCTGCCTCAGCTGTGTCTCCTCTAACAGTAAGAGTATCTGCCTCAGCTGTGTCTCCTCTAACAGTAAGTGTATCAGCCTCAGCTGTGTCTCCTCTAACAGTAAGAGTATCAGCCTCAGCTGTGTCTCCTCTAACAGTAAGAGTATCAGCCTCAGCTGTGTCCTCTAACAGTAAGAGTATCTGCCTCAGCTGTGTCCTCTAACAGTAAGAGTATCTGCCTCAGCTGTGTCCTCTAACAGTAAGAGTATCAGCCTCAGCTGTGTCTCCTCTAACAGTAAGAGTATCAGCCTCAGCTGTGTCCTCTAACAGTAAGAGTATCAGCCTCAGCTGTGTCTCCTCTAACAGTAAGAGTATCTGCCTCAGCTGTGTCTCCTCTAACAGTAAGAGTATCAGCCTCAGCTGTGTCTCCTCTAACAGTAAGAGTATCAGCCTCAGCTGTGTCCTCTAACAGTAAGAGTATCAGCCTCAGCTGTGTCCTCTAACAGTAAGAGTATCAGCCTCAGCTGTGTCCTCTAACAGTAAGAGTATCTGCCTCAGCTGTGTCCTCTAACAGTAAGAGTATCAGCCTCAGCTGTGTCTCCTCTAACAGTAAGAGTATCAGCCTCAGCTGTGTCTCCTCTAACAGTAAGAGTATCAGCCTCAGCTGTGTCTCCTCTAACAGTAAGAGTATCTGCCTCAGCTGTGTCCTCTAACAGTAAGAGTATCTGCCTCAGCTGTGTCCTCTAACAGTAAGAGTATCAGCCTCAGCTGTGTCTCCTCTAACAGTAAGAGTATCAGCCCCAGCTGTGTCCTCTAACAGTAAGAGTATCTGCCTCAGCTGTGTCCTCTAACAGTAAGAGTATCAGCCTCAGCTGTCTCCTCTAACAGTAAGAGTATCAGCCCCAGCTGTGTCCTCTAACAGTAAGAGTATCAGCCTCAGCTGTCTCCTCTAACAGTAAGAGTATCAGCCCCAGCTGTGTCCTCTAACAGTATCAGTGTGATAGTGATTGTGATAGCAGTGTGATAGTGATTGTGATGGCAGTGTGATAGTGATTGTGATGGCAGTGTGATAGTGATTGTGATGGCAGTGTGATAGTGATTGTGATAGCAGTGTGATAGTGATTGTGATGGCAGTGTGATAGTGATTGTGATGGCAGTGTGATAGTGATTGTGATAGCAGTGTGATAGTGATTGTGATAGCAGTGTGATAGTGATTGTGATAGCAGTGTGATAGTGATTGTGATGGCAGTGTGATAGTGATTGTGATGGCAGTGTGATAGTGATTGTGATGGCAGTGTGATAGTGATTGTGATAGCAGTGTGATAGTGATTGTGATGGCAGTGTGATAGTGATTGTGATAGCAGTGTGATAGTGATTGTGATAGCAGTGTGATAGTGATTGTGATGGCAGTGTGATAGTGATTGTGATAGCAGTGTGATAGTGATTGTGATGGCAGTGTGATAGTGATTGTGATGGCAGTGTGATAGTGATTGTGATAGCAGTGTGATAGTGATTGTGATAGCAGTGTGATAGTGATTGTGATAGCAGTGTGATAGTGATTGTGATGGCAGTGTGATAGTGATTGTGATGGCAGTGTGATAGTGATTGTGATGGCAGTGTGATAGTGCTGTTGTGTAACAGGTATTGACAAGGTTACCTTGCTCTCTGGTTTTCTCTGTGATGTGGGATAGAGGGCCCTCTCCCACGGTGGTGAAAGCAGACACACTGAAGGTGTACTCAGTGAAGGGGCTGAGATTGGCCACCACATACATTATCTCTTCCGCAGAGACGTCAATCACCTCCGTACTGGAGACCAGGGCTACAGTGCAGAGAGACAGAAAGCAAAGCTGGCAGCTCAAACATATCCATCAGGAGATTCAGCCCAAACACATCCGTTAAGAGATTCAGCTCAAACACATCCATCAAGAGATTCAGCTCAAACACATCCTTCAAGAGATTCAGCTCAAACACATCCGTTAAGAGATTCAGCTCAAACACATCCATCAAGAGATTCAGCTCAAACACATCCTTCAAGAGATTCAGCTCAAACACATCCGTTAAGAGATTCAGCTCAAACACATCTGTCAAGAGATTCAGCTCAAACACATCAGTCAAAAGAATCAGCTCAAACACATCCGTCAAGAAATTCAGCTCAAACACATCCGTCAAGAGATTCAGCTCAAACACATCAGTCAAGAGATTCAGCCCAAACACATCCGTTAAGAGATTCAGCTCAAACACATCCATCAAGAGATTCAGCTCAAACACATCCTTCAAGAGATTCAGCTCAAACACATCCATCACGAGATTCAGCTCAAACACATCCTTCAAGAGATTCAGCTCAAACACATCCATCACGAGATTCAGCCCAAACACATCCATCACGAGATTCAGCTCAAACACATCCTTCAAGAGATTCAGCTCAAACACATCCTTCAAGAGATTCAGCTCAAACACATCCATCACGAGATTCAGCTCAAACACATCCTTCAAGAGATTCAGCTCAAACACATCCATCACGAGATTCAGCCCAAACACATCCATCACGAGATTCAGCTCAAACACATCCTTCAAGAGATTCAGCTCAAACACATCCTTCAAGAGATTCAGCTCAAACACATCCTTCAAGAGATTCAGCTCAAACACATCCATCACGAGATTCAGCTCAAACACATCCTTCAAGAGATTCAGCTCAAACACATCCATCACGAGATTCAGCCCAAACACATCCATCACGAGATTCAGCTCAAACACATCCTTCAAGAGATTCAGCTCAAACACATCCTTCAAGAGATTCAGCTCAAACACATCCTTCAAGAGATTCAGCTCAAACACATCCTTCAAGAGATTCAGCTCAAACACATCCGTCAAGAGATTCAGCTCAAACACATCCATCACGAGATTCAGCCCAAACACATCCATCACGAGATTCAGCTCAAACACATCCATCACGAGATTCAGCCCAAACACATCCATCACGAGATTCAGCTCAAACACATTCATCACGAGATTCAGCCCAAACACATCCGTCAAGAGATTCAGCCCAAACACATTCATCACGAGATTCAGCCCAAACACATCCGTTAAGAGATTCAGCCCAAACACATCCGTCAAGAGATTCAGCCCAAACACATCCGTCAAGAGATTCAGCCCAAACACATCCATCACAAGTATATGATGACAGTCAGCCTCCTTTTGGACTATGCTATCAAGAATCCCCTGCTCAAAATGAAGTACAGGTTTTATCTGACATAGTTAAAACACACATTAGCAATCCTCATTTTATCATTTCTAATTATCTGTTCTTCTGTTTAAAAGCCAATCTGGGAAAAGCAGTCCTAAAACACTGAAGCAGTGCATCTAAAATGCAAGTTAAAGTGATGGACAAGGGATTCTAATAACTTCAAATGACCACAACATATCACAGAGGGATGTATCCACTACACACCCACCAAATATCTTTTCAAGAAAATGTCAATAGGTATAGTAACATACATCTCAAAGTCAGCTAATAAACTCAGCTAATAAACTCAGTCTTGAAAGGACTTGTAGGGGTGTGGTCTACATCCACACCAGCCTCAATCCGAGTGCAAATCGACGTCATCCAGCCCTACAGCTCTACAGCGCTACATCCAGCCCTACATGTTTGAACCACAGAACTGTTCTTATACAGTTCTGTGGTTTGAACCATAGGTTTGAACCCGGCGAGGAATTACTGCAATCAATTCAAAGAAAAATACAGTGCGTCTGCTATCAGGAGATAAATATCACTCGCAATCAGTTAAGTTAAATTAAACGCTAAGCAGAGTATTTCAACCGTTTGATCTAATGTTAGTCTATTTAAAGCAAGCTAAACGTTTCACTAAATGCACGTTCCACACAAATCATTACATAATGGTAGGTTTTATTGAGTTTCTTAAATGTATTTTAAAGCCCACTCATTAATTTCGGTTGCTAATCAAACGAAAATTACGTGCATGGCAACTAAGTACTTTGTTGCCATGGTTGATAAAACTGGTATAGGGATTAGGAGTGGGAAAAAATAAACACTTTAGCTAACTAACTATTCCAAATGCTGATAACTATTCTCAAGGGCAAACAAAAAGAGTGTTTGGTTCAGACTCAAAGAGGATTACTTAGTAGGACAGGACAGTTTATTCGCCTCAAATTATGGGAGGAGTTATGTAATTATGTAGTTATGTAAAAACAAGTATGTATTGGTTGAGGTTTCACTTTCTACGTCACCGTGGACCCATTTTCGACCCCACCCTTTTTTTCAACATACAGGAATAAAGATATATAGATAAACTGAAATTTATCAAGATTGCAATGGAATTTATTCCACACACTTTATTGGTGCTCAATACATACCTTAATAGCCATAAATAATGTGGTTATAAGCATATTACGGATTATCCTTGTCTGTCACTTTAACATTGTAGCCATGGAAACCGTAATCTATTGCCATCCTTAAATAAATAAAAGGATAAAAAGAAGGCCTTGAAAGCAGAGCAGGAGGAACAGGACACCTCCCTGCTTTGAGTCCACACAAACCCTTCTTCCTTTACGGGGCTCCAGAGACACCTGAGCGCAAGGAAGTGACCTGCAGGTAGACCAGGTGCGCACCTGTGGAGGTTGTGACATCAGCTGTGGCAGCTGCACGGGTGGAGAGGCGTGGCTGGGCGGGACTGGAGCTGAGGGGGGAGGGGTCGGTGGGGAGGGCGGTGTGATGTGTTGGGGGGGTGGAGTCAGTCAGCCAGGGGAGCGGCGTGCTGTCGGGGGCGGGGCTGAGTGAGAGGGCGGAGCTGGAGGGGGATTCAGGGGCGGGGCTTAGTGAGAGGGCGGAGCTGGAGGGGGGTTCAGGGGCGGGGCTGAGTGAGAGGGCGGAGCTGGAGGGGGATTCAGGGGTGGGGCTTAGTGAGAGGGCAGAGCTGGAGGGGGAGGTAGGGGCGGGGCTTAGTGAGAGGGCGGAGCTGAATGGGGAGGCAGTGGCAGGGTGGGTGGAGCCAGGCTGGTTAGTGATGCTGGAAGCGGACAGGAAGTAGGCGGAGGTGGCAGCAGGTGGGGGCTCGGTGGGGGTGGAGGGGGCTGCTCGTTGGTAGCGGTTGTAGCAGGAGGAAGGTGGCGTCTCGGGCACGCCGACTCAACACACCATCGCTGGCAGAGTCCGTCTCGTTCACATCCTAAAAGCAAAACAAATACCACTGAGCTCACCCACACTCTTCCTCACTCTTTACACACCTCAACATGTGACCAGGGAAACATTTAACCTGTATTTCCATTCTCATCCTCCAGGTGTCACTGTAGGCACTGTAACTGCAGTAATCAGTGGTGAGCAGCAATACAATTATGGACCAGCTGAAGAGTTTGTTTGTGTAAAGGTGCAAATGCCTAATGCAGGGGTGTCCAGGCTTATCTGAAAAACACAGGCACTTAAAACTCCTGACCCACTAATCAAAGTGTTGACTGAAAACAATGATTGATTAATTAGTTTAATTAAGTATCATAGCACTTGCTGGCCCCTTCTCACATAAGATAGGACATTCCTGTGGTAACTAAATGATGAATTGAGATGAAAGAAATGCAGTGTGTTCGCTGCTTAACAAGTGGCTTCAGAAAGTCCTGTATCGCCCTCTTGGTGTTGGAGGATGGAACTACAGGTTAAATAAAATTAGGAAAAACACACACTGATGAGAGACTGTAACAGAATATTAACATTCCATATCTGCATCCATAGACCTAACCCTAACCCAAAACCTAACCCTAACCCTAACCCCTTAACCCTAACCCTAACCCTAACCCAAACCTCCTATAAAATGACTGAAGGAGGAAGATGATTGCAGTGATTACCGCCTCGTGTCCGATGAGGGTGATGTTCTGGACCACCACGCCTTGGGCCAGAACCAGAATCTTATACTGGGTGATGAGGCCGTTGGGCTGACTAGGGCTTCTCCACGAGACCCTCACTGAGGTGGAATCCACAGCACTGGCGTCCAACTCAGACACTGCGCTGGGGGCTGCAGCAAAACAATAAACAATAAAATAAAAAATCTACAGCAAAGCATCACCATCCACAACCCTAACCCTAACCCTAACTCACACAAACTCAAGCTCATACAAACTCACACAAACACACACAAACTCATACAAACTCACACAAACTCACACAAACTCACACAAGCTCATACAAACTCACACAAACTCATACAAACTCACACAAACTCACACAAGCTTTCAGACACAAACAAACTCACACAAACCCACACAAACTCACACAAACACACACAAACTCATACAAACTCACACAAACTCACACAAACTCATACAAACTCATACAAACTCAGACAAACTCACACAAACTCACACAAGCTTTCAAACACACACAAACTCACACAAACCCACACAAACTCACACAAACTCACACAAACTTACACAAGCTTTCAAACACACACAAACTCACACAAACCCACACAAACTCACACAAACTCATACAAACTCACACAAGCTTTCAAACTCACACAAACCCACACAAACTCACACAAGCTCACACAAACTAACACAAACTCACATACGCTCACACAAACTCACACAAACCCACACAAACTCACACAAACTCACACAAACCCACACAAACTCACACAAACTCATAAAAACTCACACAAACTCAAACAAACTCATACAAACTCACACAAGCTCACACAAACTCACACAAACTTCAGCCTGTCTAATAGTGCCATCTGCTGGTGACACTTTGCTTCTTTTAAACAGACACATAAAATAGCACCATGAGGCATAAGGATTGTACAGGTCATGCGCAGCACTGACCTTCAGCAGGAGTCAGCACAGTAGTCACAGCCTCCGGACCCAAAGCCCCCGCAGACTTCGCTCGAGCCAATAACTGGTACTGTGTGTACGGACTCAGTCCAGAGTACACAAACTTCAGATCAGTGGTGCTGTTTTCAAACATGTAACCTAAAAACAGCAGCACATAGAAAGCCTAGAAATTAAATACAAACCCCAAGTCCAAAAAAGTTGGGACAGTATGGAAAATGCACATAAAAGCAAAAAGCTGTGATTTGTAAACTCTCTTTGACATATATTTAATTGAAAACAGTACAAAGAAAAGATATTTAATGTTTTACCTTATCAATTTTATTGATTTTTTCAAAATATACGCTAATTCCGAATTTGATGCCTGCAACACGTTCCAAAAAAGTTGGGACAGGGGCAAAAAAAAAATAAATAAATAAATAAATATTTAAAAAACACCTGTTTGGAACATTCCACAGGTAAACAGGTGATGCTATCATGACTGAGTATAAAAAGATATAAAAAAACTATTGATCTTATTTTCAGGTGCTCTTACAAATGATACTATAACCTCTCTGCATTTGAATGGATCTCTATGAGAATTGGTGGGTGGGACTAGATTAAGCTCTAAATTACATGGGAATAGTATGGAACCCATGGTTGGCTAAATGGCTGTAAGTCATCAAAGATCTGCGGTATCAAACGAGCCTCAAACCATCAATCTGCTGCCAGATATGCAGTAGATATGGATGGATCACTTGAAGGGTTGTTTCTCCTGACTTATTTTTCCATAGAGTTCAAAAGGAAAATGGGTCAGGAGAAACATGGTTTGAAAAATCACTGCTTTCGGCTTTTGCTACGGTGCATGTAGTGTGTGGTATAAACATGCAGTTAGACTTGCTATGGTGCATGCAGGGTGAGGTATAAACATGCAGTTAGACTTTCTATGGTGCATGTAGTGTGTGGTATAAACATGCAGTTAGACTTGCTATGGTGCATGTAGTGTGTGGTATAAACATGCAGTTAGACTTGCTATGGTGCATGTAGTGTGTGGTATAAACATGCAGTTAGACTTGCTATGGTGCATGCAGGGTGAGGTATAAACATGCAGTTAGACTTGCTATGGTGCATGCAGGGTGAGGTATAAACATGCAGTTAGACTTGCTATGGTGCATGCAGGGTGAGGTAT
>JAINUF010000026.1:3681389-3688889 GCA_029718625.1 Synaphobranchus kaupii
ATATAAATTAGAAAAGAATAAAAGAAAAGATAGAAGTGCCTCTGTCTTTTTAATAGACAGTAATCTCTATCTTGTAGGTAAGATTTGAACCAGTTTAAAACTGTGCCCGAGAGCCCAATCCAATGATGTAGTCTGTCAATGAGTATTTGATCATCTATAGTATCAAAGGCTGCACTGAGATCCAACAGAACAAGAACAGAGATTTTACCTGAGTCACTGTTTATGCGAATGTCATTTAAAACTTTAATCAGAACAGCATGCTAATGGACTACATGCAGGCTAATCAGAACAGCATGCTAATGGGCTACATGCAGGCTAATCAGAACAGCATACTAATGGACTACATGCAGGCTAATCTGAACAGCATGCTAATGGGCTACATGCAGGCTAATCTGAACAGCATGCTAATGGGCTACATGCAGGCTAATCAGAACATCATGCTAATGGGCTACATGCAGGCTAATCAGAACAGCATGCTAATGGACTACATGCAGGCTAATCTGAACAGCATGCTAATGGGCTACATGCAGGCTAATCAGAACAGCATGCTATTGGGCTACATGCAGGCTAATCAGAACAGCATGCTAATGGGCTACATGCAGGCTAATATGAACAGCATGCTAATGGACTATATGCAGGCTAATCTGAAAAGCATGCTAATGGACTACATGCAGGCTAATCTGAACAGCATGCTAATGGGCTACATGCAGGCTAATATGAACAGCATGCTAATGGGCTACATGCAGGCTAATATGAACAGCATGCTAATGAGCTGTTTGTGAGTGAAAAACAGGGGTACCCACGCGCCTCAGCTGTTTTGAAGAACAGGGACCTGCTGAACTGTCCAAACCCAGCTCTGTTTTTTGCAGCCACCTAAAGACAGAGAACCAGTTACTTCAGCCGTCAGAAACAAAGCCAAGCTGAACAAGTCACATATACCAGTGAAGCCAAAATAACATACAACTAGATTTAGAGTTTCACAAGAAACTCTGCATGTTATTACTCTAACAGATTAATTCAAGTTTACTGTGTGATTTTACAAAGGAGGTCATTAGATCTGTGTGTAAAACTACACTGCAAAAAAAAAAATTTGGTCAAACAAGTGATAATTATGTGCTGACATGTAAAACAATGGAAGATTACCAGTCAAGGTTTAATAGAAATCACTGGAAAATAAAATTCAGACCTACTGTATAATAACTGGGTGCTGGATCCTACAAAATATACGTCCTATTAGTGAAGGTTTAGAAATTATTCTACAGCCATTCAGACAGCTGTGAGTGATTCTGAAACAGGATACACTCTCCTTTTAACCAATCAAAAGCAACAACCTTCAGCTGAAAGCTAAAAGCATTGTACCGTGGGGACATAGGAAAACAGACAGACACCGTTCATCCAATCCATGACCTCTGTCCACCTGATCAATAATTAAATACTGGTCAATTATTGACAATGATCAGTTCAATCGAAATGTGGAGCCAAATGTGAGGCTTGTGCAGGTAAGGACAGATGAGGTGTGTGTGTCGCTTTGGATAAAAGCGTCTGCCAAATGAATGAATTAATGTAATGTAAGTACAGGTAAGGACAGGTAAGGATTGTGCAGGTAAGGACAGGTAAGGATTGTGCAGGTAAGGACAGGTGAGGATTGTGCAGGTAAGGACAGGTAAGGATTGTGCAGGTAAGGACAGGTGAGGATTGTGCAGGTAAGGACAGGTAAGGATTGTGCAGGTAAGGACAGGTGAGGATTGTGCAGGTAAGGACAGGTAAGGATTGTGCAGGTAAGGACAGGTAAGGACAGGTGAGGATTGTGCAGGTAAGGACAGGTGAGGATTGTGCAGGTAAGGACAGGTAAGGACAGGTGAGGATTGTGCAGGTAAGGACAGGTAAGGATTGTGCAGGTAAGGACAGGTGAGGATTGTGCAGGTAAGGACAGGTAAGGACAGGTGAGGATTGTGCAGGTAAGGACAGGTGAGGATTGTGCAGGTAAGGACAGGTAAGGATTGTGCAGGTAAGGACAGGTAAGGATTGTGCAGGTAAGGACAGGTAAGGATTGTGCAGGTAAGGACAGGTAAGGACAGGTGAGGATTGTGCAGGTAAGGACAGGTAAGGATTGTGCAGGTAAGGACAGGTGAGGATTGTGCAGGTAAGGACAGGTAAGGATTGTGCAGGTAAGGACAGGTGAGGATTGTGCAGGTAAGGACAGGTAAGGATTGTGCAGGTAAGGACAGGTAAGGATTGTGCAGGTAAGGATTGTGCAGGTAAGGACAGGTAAGGACAGGTGAGGATTGTGCAGGTAAGGACAGGTAAGGATTGTGCAGGTAAGGACAGGTGAGGATTGTGCAGGTAAGGACAGGTAAGGATTGTGCAGGTAAGGACAGGTGAGGATTGTGCAGGTAAGGACAGGTAAGGATTGTGCAGGTAAGGACAGGTGAGGATTGTGCAGGTAAGGACAGGTAAGGACAGGTGAGGATTGTGCAGGTAAGGACAGGTAAGGATTGTGCAGGTAAGGACAGGTAAGGATTGTGCAGGTAAGGACAGGTAAGGACAGGTGAGGATTGTGCAGGTGAGGACAGGTAAGGATTGTGCAGGTAAGGACAGATGAGGTGTGTGTGTCGCTTTGGATAAAAGCATCTGCCAAATGAATGAATTAATGTAATGTAAGTACAGGTAAGGACAGGTAAGGATTGTGCAGGTAAGGACAGGTAAGGACAGGTGAGGATTGTGCAGGTAAGGACAGGTAAGGATTGTGCAGGTAAGGACAGGTGAGGATTGTGCAGGTAAGGACAGGTGAGGATTGTGCAGGTAAGGACAGGTGAGGATTGTGCAGGTAAGGACAGGTGAGGATTGTGCAGGTAAGGACAGGTAAGGACAGGTGAGGATTGTGCAGGTAAGGACAGGTAAGGATTGTGCAGGTAAGGACAGGTGAGGATTGTGCAGGTAAGGACAGGTAAGGATTGTGCAGGTAAGGACAGGTGAGGATTGTGCAGGTAAGGACAGGTAAGGATTGTGCAGGTAAGGATTGTGCAGGTAAGGACAGGTAAGGACAGGTGAGGATTGTGCAGGTAAGGACAGGTAAGGATTGTGCAGGTAAGGACAGGTGAGGATTGTGCAGGTAAGGACAGGTGAGGATTGTGCAGGTAAGGACAGGTAAGGATTGTGCAGGTAAGGACAGGTAAGGATTGTGCAGGTAAGGACAGGTGAGGATTGTGCAGGTAAGGACAGGTGAGGATTGTGCAGGTAAGGACAGGTGAGGATTGTGCAGGTAAGGACAGGTGAGGATTGTGCAGGCCACAGACGGCATTACCTTGATGTTGTAGGTGGACCCCGGGGTGAGGGTGTTCAGCAGATACTCGGGGATCTCAGAAGGCGTGACGATTTGGGTGAAGGAGGATTTTGGGTAAGGACACACCTCTTTGTACTTTATGGCGTAGGCGCGGATCTTGCCGTTGTTGTTGACGGGTGCGGTCCAGGACAGCAGGATGCCAGTAGACCCCACCCTCTCCCCGACCAGGCTGGTTGGTGACTCCGGTGCTTTAGGGAATCCACAAACACTTAGTGACTGACAGGCTTGGATACAAGGCACAGAGCAATCCTGTTTAAATGAAGGGCGGATCCAGGTATGGGGCCTGTGGAGCTCTACACTGAAATAAAGAGCAGATCCAGGTATGGGGCCTGTGGAGCTCTACACTGAAATAAAGAGCAGATCCAGGTATGGGGCATGTGGAGCTCTACACTACACTGAAATTAAATACTCTGGAAGGCCATGAGGGAGGGAAACATTAAAACAACAGGAGGGTGAGGTTCTAATACAGCAACAACAGCCCTCTGTTGCACCAATGAAACTGTAGGGTGTGGTGCATGCATGAGCTCGACCGAGTGCCCGTGGACTATATTAAAGGTCTTCCTCCGACTCTGCTCTGTGAGCTTAGCTGTGGTCTGCAGTGTGAAAAGAAACAGCTGGTGACACCACGTGTTTCAGAGGAGAACCGTGGATGTCGCCACTCTGGGTTCACGCATGATTGCCTGGCGGGTGAATGCGGCTGTCGTTTCCAATGGGGGTGGGAATTGGACATGCTCAGTTCGGTGCCAAATTCATAAAAAAAGAAAAAGAAAAGAAAAAAGAAAAAAGCAAAAAGCAAAGCACTTCCCAGCTCACAGACACACCCCACCGTGCTGCCATGGCAACGCACGAAGGCAGGGCTGTGAGTGTCCAATGGGAAGGGGCTGCTGGGGGCTCCACAATGTGGTGCAGGGATGAGCCCCAGGTCTGGGTTTGAATCCGGATCATGCCAGTGCCCCGCGGGGGGCGTGGCCCAGGGTATGGGTAGATTAGGGTTAGGGAGGGATGGGGGTGTGGCCCAGGGTATGGGTGGATTAGGGTTAGGGTGGGATGGGGGCGTGGCCCAGGGTATGGGTAGATTAGGGTTAGGGAGGGATGGGGGGCGTGGCCCAGGGTATGGGTAGATTAGGGTTAGGGAGGGATGGGGGGCGTGGCCCAGGGTATGGGTGGATTAGGGTTAGAGTGGGATGGGGGGCGTGGCCCAGGGTATGGGTAGATTAGGGTTAGGGAGGGATGGGGGGCGTGGCCCAGGGTATGGGTGGATTAGGGTTAGGGTGGGATGGGGGGCGTGGCCCAGGGTATGGGTGGATTAGGGTTAGGGTGGGATGGGGGGCGTGGCCCAGGGTATGGGTAGATTAGGGTTAGGGTGGGATGTTGGGCGTGGCCCAGGGTATGGGTGGATTAGGGTTAGGGTGGGATGGGGGGCGTGGCCCAGGGTATGGGTAGATTAGGGTTAGGGTGGGATGGGGGGCGTGGCCCAGGGTATGGGTAGATTAGGGTTAGGGAGGGATGGGGGGCGTGGCCCAGGGTATGGGTAGATTAGGGTTAGGGTGGGATGGGGGGCGTGGCCCAGGGTATGGGTGGATTAGGGTTAGGGTGGGATGGGGGGCGTGGCCCAGGGTATGGGTGGATTAGGGTTAGGGAGGGATGGGGGGCGTGGCCCAGGGTATGGGTAGATTAGGGTTAGGGAGGGATGGGGGGCGTGGCCCAGGGTATGGGTAGATTAGGGTTAGGGAGGGATGGGGGGCGTGGCCCAGGGTATGGGTGGATTAGGGTTAGGGAGGGATGGGGGGCGTGGCCCAGGGTATGGGTGGATTAGGGTTAGGGAGGGATGGGGGGCGTGGCCCAGGGTATGGGTGGATTAGGGTTAGGGAGGGATGGGGGGCGTGGCCCAGGGTATGGGTGGATTAGGGTTAGGGAGGGATGGGGGGCGTGGCCCAGGGTATGGGTAGATTAGGGTTAGGGAGGGATGGGGGGCGTGGCCCAGGGTATGGGTAGATTAGGGTTAGGGAGGGATGGGGGCGTGGCCCAGGGTATGGGTGGATTAGGGTTAGTGTGGGATGGGGGGCGTGGCCCAGGGTATGGGTGGATTAGGGTTAGGGAGGGATGGGGGCGTGGCCCAGGGTATGGGTAGATTAGGGTTAGGGAGGGATGGGGGCGTGGCCCAGGGTATGGGTGGATTAGGGTTAGGGAGGGATGGGGGGCGTGGCCCAGGGTATGGGTGGATTAGGGTTAGGGAGGGATGGGGGGCGTGGCCCAGGGTATGGGTAGATTAGGGTTAGGGAGGGATGGGGGGCGTGGCCCAGGGTATGGGTAGATTAGGGTTAGGGAGGGATGGGGGGCGTGGCCCAGGGTATGGGTGGATTAGGGTTAGGGTGGGATCAGTCGGCCCATGTTCATCAGGTAACTCCGCTGAGCATGGACAGGCCCATGGTCTGCGTGCAGCTGCATAGGGTGGTCTTCCTTCAATTCCGCTCTGTGCGAGTTTGGCGATGGTGCGTAGGGAGAAACAGGTGGGAGAGCCACGTGTTTTGGAGGAAAGCCGTGGGGTTACACTGAGGTAAGATACCCGTGTGTCCAGTGCAGTGGGGTTGTTTCATGAACGCGGTTTGGGGAGACAATTCCAAATTGGGGAGGGAATTGGATATAGATAGCCTCGTGTTGGGCGCCAAATTAAAAAAATAAATTCCGAATGGGAATTTATGATCCTTTCAAAGGAGGCATCAAACTGGACACTTGTCATCAAACGTATTTTGAAAATAAATGATTTAAAAGTATCCACAAGAGTAAAATTCTATCTCGGATAAGACTCTCAAATAAGCATTTACAGTGCCCACCAGAATATGAGCAAAAAAGGCTATAAAAAATGTTGTATCAGCATGACCTTACACTCAAAATATGAGAAAAGTCTAATCTTTAATTTAGGTAAAATTAGTCTAGAAAAAAGAAATTCATAATAAAGGTATACTAATTGAAGTACTGTTTATCCCAAGTCATATTTTACACAGCACAGCTGAGTCTTAGGAATTTATTTCTTCCCATTTATAAATATGAGGTGACACACAAAGGTCAAAGGTCAACACCCCTTAGTCATCCATCAATATGGGGAAGACGGGGAAAATGGTTATTGACCTTCATAAATCATGCAATGGCTATAGAAAAATAGCTTCATGTCTGAAATGGCCTATTTCCACCATTATGGCAATAATTAAGAAGTTTAAAGTAACTGGAGCTGTGATGAACCTGCCTGGAAGAGGACACAAGTGTAGTTTGCCCCCACGCACAGTGAGGAGGATGGTTCAAAATTTCCCGAAGGATCACAGTTTGAGAATTGCACAAGTTGGTTGCATCCTGGGGCCACCATGTCTCCAAAAGTACAATTAGACGCCACCTCTTTTCCAACAAGCTGTTATAAGGCATTAGACACCATCCCTTTGCCAACAAGCTGTTATAAGGCTTGCCAGGAGAAAGCCCCTGCTGCCATCATACTACAAATGTAGTGGGTTTAGCATAATAAGAGAAAAGAGCCTGATCCCCACTGTGAAATATGCTGGTGGATCGGTGATGTTGTGGCTGTTTTTCCTCCAGAGGCCACGGGAACCTTCTTAGGATACATGACATCATGAACTCCATCAAAAACAAGGACATTTTAGACCACGATCTGACTCTGTCTCTCATGGTTGGACAATGATCCAAAGCATACCTCAAAATCAACACAAAAACATCTCACTGACCACAGAATCAAGGGTTTGCAATGGCCATCCCAGTCCCCTGACCTGAACCCCATTTAAAACCCGTGGGGTGAGCTGAGGAGGAGAGTCCACAAGCGAGGCAAAGACTCTGGAGGGATTCTGTACGGAGGAATGGTCTCAGATCCCTTATTATGTGTTCTCCAAATTCATCAAACATTACAGGTGAAGACTCATTACAGCAGAAGACTCATTACAGGAGAAGACTCATTACATGAGAAGACTCATTACAGGAGAAGACTCATTACAGCAGAAGACTCATTACAGCAGAAGACTCATTACAGGAGAAGACTCATTACAGCAGAAGACTCATTACATCAGAAGACTCATTACAGGATAAGACTCATTACAGGATAAGACTCATTACAGGAGAAGACTCATTACAGCAGAAGACTCAGTGCTGTTATCTTG
>JAINUF010000026.1:3695392-3707892 GCA_029718625.1 Synaphobranchus kaupii
TTCACCTGCGGTCACAGTCAGTATCTAATAAACACACTGTTCACCTGCGGTCACAGTCAGTATCTAATAAACACACTGTTCACCTGCGGTCACAGTCAGTACCTAATAAACACACTGTTCACCTGCGGTCACAGTCAGTATCTAATAAACACACTGTTCACCTGCGGTCACAGTCAGTATCTAATAAATACACTGTTCACCTGCGGTCACAGTCAGTATCTAATAAACACACTGTTCACCTGCGGTCACAGTCAGTATCTAATAAACACACTGTTCACCTGCGGTCACAGTCAGTATCTAATAAACACACTGTTCACCTGCGGTCACAGTCAGTATCTAATAAACACACTGTTCACCTGCGGTCACAGTCAGTATCTAATAAACACACTGTTCACCTGCGGTCACAGTCAGTATCTAATAAACACACTGTTCACCTGCGGTCACAGTCAGTATCTAATAAACACACTGTTCACCTGCGGTCACAGTCAGTACCTAATAAACACACTGTTCACCTGCGGTCACAGTCAGTATCTAATAAACACACTGTTCACCTGTGGTCACAGTCAGGAAGGCAGCAGTCCCTTTGACCATACCCCTGACCCGATCCATGGTCAAGTTGTAGGTGCAACCGTCCTGCAGGCCAGACACGGTGTATGAGAGGCTCTCTCTGGGCAATGTGACCTCCTGCAGCGCAGAGGCATTGACCACAGTCAGCCGGTAGTGATCAAACATGCCAGGAGCTGGCTCCCACACTAAGCCAACGGACGAGGAGTTAAGGTGCATCAGAGACAGGCAGCAGAGCCGGGCAGGGCCTGATGGGTTAGACACAAACACCATCCTTTTAACACAAGCTAAACCCGTCCCTTAAACACAAGCTAAACACCGTCCCTTTAACACAAGCTAAACCCGTCCCTTTAACACAAGCTAAACCCCGTCCCTTTAACACAAGCTAAACCCGTCCCTTTAACACAAGCTAAACCCCGTCCCTTTAACACAAGCTAAACCCGTCCCTTTAACACAAGCTAAACCCGTCCCTTTAACACAAGCTAAACACCGTCCCTTTAACACAAGCTAAACCCGTCCCTTTAACACAAGCTAAACACCGTCCCTTTAACACAAGCTAAACACCGTCCCTTTAACACAAGCTAAACCCCGTCCCTTTAACACAAGCTAAACACCGTCCCTTTAACACAAGCTAAACACCGTCCCTTTAACACAAGCTAAACCCGTCCCTTTAACACAAGCTAAACCCGTCCCTTTAACACAAGCTAAACCCGTCCCTTTAACACAAGCTAAACCCGTCCCTTAAACACAAGCTAAACACCGTCCCTTTAACACAAGCTAAACCCGTCCCTTTAACACAAGCTAAACACCGTCCCTTTAACACAAGCTAAACCCGTCCCTTTAACACAAGCTAAACCCGTCCCTTTAACACAAGCTAAACACCGTCCCTTTAACACAAGCTAAACCCGTCCCTTTAACACAAGCTAAACCCGTCCCTTTAACACAAGCTAAACACCGTCCCTTTAACACAAGCTAAACCCCGTCCCTTTAACACAAGCTAAACCCGTCCCTTTAACACAAGCTAAACCCGTCCCCTTAACACAAGCTAAACCCGTCCCTTTAACACAAGCTAAACCTCGTCCCTTTAACACAAGCTAAACACCGTCCCTTTAACATAAGCTAAACCCGTCCCTTTAACACAAGCTAAACACGTCCCTTTAACACAAGCTAAACACGTCCCTTTAACACAAGCTAAACCCGTCCCTTTAACACAAGCTAAACCCCTCCCTTTAACACAAGCTAAACCCCTCCCTTTAACACAAGCTAAACCCGTCCCTTTAACACAAGCTAAACACCGTCCCTTTAACACAAGCTAAACCCGTCCCTTTAACACAAGCTAAACACCGTCCCTTTAACACAAGCTAAACCCGTCCCTTTAACACAAGCTAAACCCGTCCCCTTAACACAAGCTAAACCCGTCCCTTTAACACAAGCTAAACCTCGTCCCTTTAACACAAGCTAAACACCGTCCCTTTAACATAAGCTAAACCCGTCCCTTTAACACAAGCTAAACACGTCCCTTTAACACAAGCTAAACACGTCCCTTTAACACAAGCTAAACCCGTCCCTTTAACACAAGCTAAACCCCTCCCTTTAACACAAGCTAAACCCCTCCCTTTAACACAAGCTAAACCCGTCCCTTTAACACAAGCTAAACACCGTCCCTTTAACACAAGCTAAACCCGTCCCTTTAACACAAGCTAAACACCGTCCCTTTAACACAAGCTAAACCCGTCCCTTTAACACAAGCTAAACACCGTCCCTTTAACACAAGCTAAACCCGTCCCTTTAACACAAGCTAAACCCGTCCCTTTAACACAAGGTAAACACCGTCCCTTTAACACAAGCTAAACCCGTCCCTTTAACACAAGCTTTAACACAAGCTAAACCCGTCCCTTTAACACAAACTAAACACGTCCCTTTAACACAAGCTAAACCCGTCCCTTTAACACAAGCTAAACACCGTCCCTTTAACACAAGCTAAACTCGTCCCTTTAACACAAGCTAAACCCGTCCCTTTAACACAAGCTAAACACCGTCCCTTTAACACAAGCTAAACCTCGTCCCTTTAACACAAGCTAAACCCGTCCCTTTAACACAAGCTAAACCCCGTCCCTTTAACACAAGCTAAACCCGTCCCTTTAACACAAGCTAAACCCGTCCCTTTAACACAAGCTAAACACCGTCCCTTTAACACAAGCTAAACACGTCCCTTTAACACAAGCTAAACCCGTCCCTTTAACACAAGCTAAACCCCGTCCCTTTAACACAAGCTAAACCCGTCCCTTTAACACAAGCTAAACCCGTCCCTTTAACACAAGCTAAACACCGTCCCTTTAACACAAGCTAAACCCGTCCCTTTAACACAAGCTAAACCCGTCCCTTTAACACAAGCTAAACACCGTCCCTTTAACACAAGCTAAACCTCGTCCCTTTAACACAAGCTAAACCCGTCCCTTTAACACAAGCTAAACCCGTCCCTTTAACACAAGCTAAACCCGTCCCTTTAACACAAGCTAAACCCGTCCCTTTAACACAAGCTAAACCCGTCCCTTTAACACAAGCTAAACACCGTCCCTTTAACACAAGCTAAACCCGTCCCTTTAACACAAGCTAAACACGTCCCTTTAACACAAGCTAAACCGTCCCTTTAACACAAGCTAAACACCGTCCCTTTAACACAAGCTAAACCCGTCCCTTTAACACAAGCTAAACCCGTCCCTTTAACACAAGCTAAACACCGTCCCTTTAACACAAGCTAAACCTCGTCCCTTTAACACAAGCTAAACCCGTCCCTTTAACACAAGCTAAACCCCGTCCCTTTAACACAAGCTAAACCCGTCCCTTTAACACAAGCTAAACCCGTCCCTTTAACACAAGCTAAACCTCGTCCCTTTAACACAAGCTAAACCCGTCCCTTTAACGCAAGCTAAACCCCGTCCCTTTAATACAAGCTAAACCCGTCCCTTTAACACAAGCTAAACCCGTCCCTTTAACACAAGCTAAACACCGTCCCTTTAACACAAGCTAAACACGTCCCTTTAACACAAGCTAAACCCGTCCCTTTAACACAAGCTAAACACGTCCCTTTAACACAAGCTAAACACCGTCCCTTTAACACAAGCTAAACACGTCCCTTTAACACAAGCTAAACCCGTCCCTTTAACACTGTCCATCCTGAGAAACCACAAAAAAAGCAGATGTTTAATTTCACAACTGGATGGAAGCATTGTGCTGGGTGCTGGTGTAGTCCCTCAAACAGGGATCCTTACGGATGAGGATGCGTTTGTAGACCGGCTCGCTGGTCTCTGCTCCTCTGAAAGAGAGCAGTGTGACTCGGTACTCCGCCCCGGGAGTGAGGCTCTTGATGCTGACGCTGCGGTCTGTGGCGCTAAGTTTCCGTCGGGTTATCTGCGCAGCTGAAGCTCCGTAGCTGAGCTGGGGGACGCATAGAAAGCACATGCAAGCATACTGAAAACACCAAGCAGAGAGTGTGAAAGGGCCTGTAATTCAGCCCTCCAGCAGCAAGATGGCAGTAAAGCCACATTATCAAGACACAGATGAAGCAATGATTAACACTAATCACATTTAGGAGGTGCAAATCACCTCAATGAGTAATTCTGTTACTACCAGCAGTGCACAAACACAAGATGAACACTGGAACGCAAGCTTGCCTGTTGACAGGTCTGTTCACATCCACAGTTTAATCTGGTATAATGCATCGTGTTAACCAAGGGGCCAAGTTTTATCTCTCAGCCTCAGCACTGGATATAATGTTGTTCCCTGTTGATATCTATGACTGGCGCTCAAAAAGCCAGTTTCCTCATTGGGCTCCATTCATTTTTGACAGAAAATTAAAAATAAGTCCACTCATATTGGTGATATTATTGTTAACTGCTCGTTACATTTTCCTTTTTAATTTCTTATTTTTCAGTGGTCAGATGTTTATTTCTTATCACACAGACAAATAAATACATTTTTTTATTAGTATTTATTCCGGCCTACGTCATATTTTTGCACTCTAGTAATCACATACTCAACGCTTTGACATAGCCCTAACCCTAACCCTAACCCTAACCCTAACCCTTCTCCACGTCACTGCTCCGAACCTCTCGTTGTGCACGTGACACAACTGAGTATGCCTGTTGAGTGCAACAATTATACTTCCTGGTACAGATGTGCTCGCCATTGGTTTCTATTGGCAACTGGCCTCTACATATTACATACTCTACGGTGATAACACAGTAATTAGTCACATACATTAAATCTGGTCTGAATGATCCACAGTTCAATCACAGGCAGTGGGGCTGTGGAGATCTCAGTCACAAATCAAACAAGCTAAACAGCAATTCACCACTCTTACACCACACACGGTATTTCAAAAGGCAAGCCTCAGCAGTATCATAATATCAACCGACCGTACGTGCCCTGCAAGCTGGCATCATGCATTTTTAAGGGCTGCAGGAACACTATCTCACCGGGACAAGGCCCGTTTGCTAGGCAACCTGTCAGGGTGAAGCACAGGCCATGAAACTTTAAACAAGCAGCCTGTTTCCCTCATAAAGGCCTGCTTGAGACAGGCAGGCAGGTGTAAACCGAGCTCTGTGTTTGGAGGGCCAAACGCCTCGGTTCTGTCACAGTGCTATTCTCACTACAGACCATAACACACTTCATACACACTGTCCTACCCACTACATGCACACTAATGTGGCAGTGTGTTATTCCAGTGTGTGTTTAATGTGACAGTATGTCAGTGTGTGTTTAATGGAACAGTGTGTCAGTGTGTGTTTAATGTGACAGTGTGTCAGTGTGTGTTTAATGGAACAGTGTGTCAGTGTGTGTTTAATGGAACAGTGTGTCAGTGTGTGTTTAATGTGACAGTATGTCTGTGTGTGTTTAATGTGACAGTGTGTGTTTAATGTGACAGTGTGTCAGTGTGTGTTTAATGGAACAGTGTGTCAGTGTGTGTTTAATGGAACAGTGTGTCAGTGTGTGTTTAATGGAACAGTGTGTCAGTGTGTGTTTAATGGAACAGTGTGTCAGTGTGTGTTTAATGTGACAGTATGTCAGTGTGTGTTTAATGGAACAGTGTGTCAGTGTGTGTTTAATGGAACAGTGTGTCAGTGTGTGTCAGTGTGTGTTTAATGGAACAGTGTGTCAGCGTGTGTTTAATGGAACAGTGTGTCAGTGTGTGTTTAATGTGACAGTGTGTCGTTCTTGTGTGAGACACTCACCTGGAATCCCTCTACCTGTCCCCGGGGGGGTCTCCAGGTGACAAACACGGAGTCTTCATTCTGCTGGATGAGGGTCAGGTCTTCAGGTATAGCTGGGACTGCAACACAGAGTCAGCCCTTATACTGCATATTAACCTGCATTTGCACACAAGGCCCCAGAGAGGGCGCTGTTAAACGTGTGGAACAGATATAGCTGCCGTTTCCATGATCCCTGCACCATAAATCAACTGTGGCCAGGTATCTAACACTAACACATCTGTGGCCAGGTATCTAACTCACCTGTGGCCACCTGTGGCCAGGTATCTAACTCACCTGTGGTCAGGTTTAAAGTGGCTGGGACACTCGTCTTTTCCCCACTGATGCTGATCATTTCAATCCTGTAGTCACTTCCAGGTGAGAGGCCTTCAAAGTGGTGCATTCTGGGAAGGCAAACAGTATCTGTAAGAATTAGATCTGACTAAAGCAAAACATAATAATAATTTTTTATTTTTTTTCTAATTCTGCTGTGTGTATCTGCAGGTGTAAGAGGGCGGGGGTGGGGGGGGGGGTGATTCTGCAGGTATAAATAAAGGTGGGTCCCGGACATATCACCTCTGGTCCAAGGCTGTGATGTTTGTCACTTTTTTATAAGTGCTGTTTGTGATTGACAGGATGAAGCCGTCGATCAGCCCAGGAGGTAGTGTCCAGCGGATCGTCACAGAGACCGGAGTTTTACTGTGTGGGAGCCATTCCACTCTGCTTGGGACTACAAACACCAAACACCATGTGTCAGTTTGTTCCACATCTGCTCAATACATACCAAATAGATAAATCTCATTCAGAACGGATTAAGTACATAATTCTTTACCATGAATATACTCTCCATGTTAGCTCTAACTGTATATCAACCTGGCATCTTCCTTCTGTGTAACAGGTGTGAGATATTTTACTACGTTAGGAGTGTGGTAATGTGTGAGGTATTTTAATAGGTTAGGTGTGTGGTAATGTGTGAGGTATTTTAATATGTTAGGTGTGTGGTAATGTGTGAGGTATTTGTATTTTAATATGTTAGGTGTGTGGTAATGTGTGAGGTATTTTAATATGTTAGGTGTGTGGTAAGGTGTGGGGTATTTGCATTTTAATATGTTAGGTGTGTGGTAATGTGTGAGGTATTTGTATTTTAATATGTTAGGTGTGTGATAATGTGTGAGGTATTTTAATATGTTAGGTGTGTGGTAAGGTATGGGGTATTTGTATTTTAATATGTTAGGTGTGTGGTAATGTGTGAGGTATTTGTATTCTAATATGTTAGGTGTGTGGTAAGGTGTGGAGTATTTGTATTTTAATATGTTAGGTGTGTAGTAATGTGTGAGGTATTTGTATTTTAATATGTTAGGTGCGTGGTAATGTGTGAGGTATTTGTATTTTAATATGTTAGGTGTGTGGTAATGTGTGAGGTATTTGTATTTTAATATGTTAGGTGTGTGGTAATGTGTGAGGTATTTTAATGTTAGGTGTGTGGTAATGTGTGAGGTATTTGTATTTTAATATGTTAGGTGTGTGGTAAGGTGTGGGGTATTTGTATTTTAATATGTTAGGTGTGTGGTAATGTGTGAGGTATTTGTATTTTAATATGTTAGGTGTGTGGTAATGTGTGAGGTATTTGTATTTTAATATGTTAGGTGTGTGGTACTGTGTGAGGTATTTGTATTTTAATATGTTAGGTGTGTGGTAATGTGTGAGGTATTTGTATTTTAATATGTTAGGTGTGTGGTAATGTGTGAGGTATTTTAATATGTTAGGTGTGTGGTAAGGTGTGGGGTATTTGCATTTTAATATGTTAGGTGTGTGGTAATGTGTGAGGTATTTGTATTTTAATATGTTAGGTGTGTGATAATGTGTGAGGTATTTTAATATGTTAGGTGTGTGGTAAGGTATGGGGTATTTGTATTTTAATATGTTAGGTGTGTGGTAATGTGTGAGGTATTTGTATTCTAATATGTTAGGTGTGTGGTAAGGTGTGGAGTATTTGTATTTTAATATGTTAGGTGTGTAGTAATGTGTGAGGTATTTGTATTTTAATATGTTAGGTGCGTGGTAATGTGTGAGGTATTTGTATTTTAATATGTTAGGTGTGTGGTAATGTGTGAGGTATTTGTATTTTAATATGTTAGGTGTGTGGTAATGTGTGAGGTATTTTAATGTTAGGTGTGTGGTAATGTGTGAGGTATTTGTATTTTAATATGTTAGGTGTGTGGTAAGGTGTGGGGTATTTGTATTTTAATATGTTAGGTGTGTGGTAATGTGTGAGGTATTTGTATTTTAATATGTTAGGTGTGTGGTAATGTGTGAGGTATTTGTATTTTAATATGTTAGGTGTGTGGTACTGTGTGAGGTATTTGTATTTTAATATGTTAGGTGTGTGGTAATGTGTGAGGTATTTGTATTTTAATATGTTAGGTGTGTGGTAATGTGTGAGGTATTTGTATTTCAATATGTTAGGTGTGTGGTAATGTGTGAGGTATTTTAATATGTTAGGTGTGTGGTAATGTGTGAGGTATTTGTATTTTAATATGTTAGGTGTGTGGTAATGTGTGAGGTATTTTAATATGTTAGGTGTGTGGTAATGTGTGAGGTATTTGTATTTTAATATGTTAGGTGTGTGGTAATGTGTGAGGTATTTTAATATGTTAGGTGTGTGGTAATGTGTGAGGTATTTTAATATGTTAGGTGTGTGGTAATGTGTGAGGTATTTTAATATGTTAGGTGTGTGGTAATGTGTGAGGTATTTTAATATGTTAGGTGTGTGGTACTGTGTGAGGTATTTGTATTTTAATATGTTAGGTGTGTGGTAAGGTGTGAGGTATTTTAATATGTTAGGTGTGTGGTAAGGTGTGAGGTATTGTAATATGTTAGGTGTGTGGTAATGTGTGAGGTATTTTAATATGTTAGGTGTGTGGTAATGTGTGAGGTATTTTAATATGTTAGGTGTGTGGTAATGTGTGAGGTATTTTAATATGTTAGGTGTGTGGTAATGTGTGAGGTATTTGTATTTTAATATGTTAGGTGTGTGGTAATGTGTGAGGTATTTGTATTTTAATATGTTAGGTGTGTGGTAATGTGTGAGGTACTTTAATATGTTAGGTGTGTGGTAAGGTGTGAGGTATTTGTATTTTAATATGTTAGGTGTGTGGTAATGTGTGAGGTATTTGTATTTTAATATGTTAGGTGTGTGGTAATGTGTGAGGTATTTGTATTTTAATATGTTAGGTGTGTGGTAATGTGTGAGGTATTTGTATTTTAATATGTTAGGTGTGTGGTAATGTGTGAGGTATTTGTATTTTAATATGTTAGGTGTGTGGTACTGTGTGAGGTATTTGTATTTTAATATGTTAGGTGTGTGGTACTGTGTGAGGTATTTGTATTTTAATATGTTAGGTGTGTGGTAATGTGTGAGGTATTTGTATTTTAATATGTTAGGTGTGTGGTAATGTGTGAGGTATTTTAATATGTTAGGTGTGTGGTAATGTGTGAGGTATTTTAATATGTTAGGTGTGTGGTAAGGTGTGAGGTATTTTAATATGTTAGGTGTGTGGTAATGTGTGAGGTATTTTAATATGTTAGGTGTGTGGTAATGTGTGAGGTATTTTAATATGTTAGGTGTGTGGTAATGTGTGAGGTATTTTAATATGTTAGGTGTGTGGTAATGTGTGAGGTATTTTAATATGTTAGGTGTGTGGTAATGTGTGAGGTATTTTAATATGTTAGGTGTGTGGTAAGGTGTGAGGTATTTTAATATGTTAGGTGTGTGGTAAGGTGTGAGGTACTTTAATATGTTAGGTGTGTGGTAAGGTGTGAGGTATTTTAATATGTTAGGTGTGTGGTAAGGTGTGAGGTACTTTAATATGTTAGGTGTGTGGTAAGGTGTGAGGTATTTTAATATGTTAGGTGTGTGGTAAGGTGTGAGGTACTTTAATATGTTAGGTGTGTGGTAAGGTGTGAGGTATTTTAATATGTTAGGTGTGTGGTAAGGTGTGAGGTATTTTAATATGTTAGGTGTGTGGTAAGGTGCTGTACCTGTTCTGATGTTGCGGACCACCTGAGCGCTATCTCTGAACCCCTCCTTCTCAGTGTGAACAGAGAAATGAAACAGCTGCCCGGGAAACAGGCCGATAAACACAACTCTCTCCTCCACCACCCTCTGCACCTGGAGAATTACACACACACACATACACACACACACACACATCTAAACACAACACATGACTGACATCTCACAACTCACAACTCAGTTCATGACTGACCTGAACAGCAGCATTGCAGTTGCTGCAGATAACCTCATAGGTCTGGCCCTGTCCTTCCGGTTTGTTCCACAGGATCTCCACAGATGAGTCCGTCACCACGCCTTCCCACACGACAGCCGGAGGGATGAGGCCTGCACCAGTCAATCATGATGAACCCCAGCAGAGTCACATGACCATGATGAACCCCAGCAGTCACGTGTGTGTGCATGCGTGTGCGTGCGTGTAGTGTGTGTGTGCGTGCGTGTATGTGTGTGTGTGTGTGTGTGCGTGCGTGCGTGTGTGTAGTGTGTGTCTGTGTAGTGTGCAGTGTGTGTAACTCACTTGTTCTCACAGCTGGGACATTGTAAGCAGTGCTGTTTATGCCTGTGCTGGTGGTGTACACAGCAGTGCTGTTTATGCCTGTGCTGGTGCTGTACACAGCAGTGCTGTTTATGCCTGTGCTGGTGCTGTACACAGAGAAGTGATACTCAGTCCCAGGGCTCAGGCTGTGGATGGTGATTCTATCCCCCCCTTCAGATAGAGGCTGGTACTGACTGCCTCCCTTCCACAGCACAGTAAAGCCATCCAGCACCCCCACCGCCGGCTTCTGCACAAACAGCACCACCCAGTGGCTGTTCACGTAATACGCAAGCGCCACCTCCACAGCTTTGGGTCCTACAGGTACAGAAATCATAGAGAGGCTGAGACACAGACTAGCCCACTAGTGATGGGCCACTGGTGATGTGTGTTAGCTATATTAGCATCCACTACAGCACTGGTGATATGTGTTAGCTATATTAGCATCCACTACAGCACTGGTGATGTGTGTGAGCTATATTAGCATCCACTACAGCACTGGTGATGTGTGTTAGCTATATTAGCATCCACTACAGCACTGGTGATATGTGTGAGCTATATTAGCATCCACTACAGCACTGGTGATGTGTGTTAGCTATATTAGCATCCACTACAGCACTGGTGATATGTGTTAGCTATATTAGTATCCACTACAGCACTGGTGATGTGTGTTAGCTATATTAGCATGCACTGTGGCTCTGGTGATGTGGGTTAGCTATATTAGCATCCACTACAGCCCTGGTGATGTGGGTTAGCTATATTAGCATCCACTACAGCCCTGGTGATGTGCGTGAGCTATATTAGCATCCACTACAGCCCTGGTGATGTGGTTTAGCTATATTAGCATCCACTACAGCCCTGGTGATGTGGGTTAGCTATATTAGCATGCACTATGGCTCTGGTGATGTGGGTTAGCTATATTAGCATGCACTATGGCTCTGGTGATGTGGGTTAGCTATATTAGCATCCACTACAGCCCTGGTGATGTGCGTGAGCTATATTAACATCCACTACAGCCCTGGTGATGTGGGTTAGCTATATTAGCATCCACTACAGCCCTGGTGATGTGCGTGAGCTATATTAGCATCCACTACAGCCCTGGTGATGTGGGTTAGCTATATTAGCATCCACTACAGCCCTGGTGATGTGGGTTAGCTATATTAGCATGCACTATGGCTCTGGTGATGTGGGTTAGCTATATTAGCATGCACTATGGCTCTGGTGATGTGGGTTAGCTATATTAGCATCCACTACACCCCTGATGATGTGCGTGAGCTATATTAGCATCCACTACAGCCCTGGTGATGTGCGTGAGCTATATTAGCATCCACTACAGCCCTGGTGATGTGGGTTAGCTATATTAGCATCCACTACAGCCCTGGTGATGTGCGTGAGCTATATTAGCATCCACTACAGCCCTGGTGATGTGGGTTAGCTATATTAGCATGCACTACTCCACTGGTGATGTGCGTGAGCTATATTAGCATCCACTACAGCCCTGGTGATGTGTGTGAGCTATATTAGCATCCACTACAGCCCTGGTGATGTGGGTTAGCTATATTAGCATGCACTACTCCACTGGTGATGTGCGTGAGCTATATTAGCATCCACTACAGCCCTGGTGATGTGCGTGAGCTATATTAGTAGCATCCACTACAGCCCTGGTGATGTGGGTTAGCTATATTAGCATGCACTGTGGCTCTGGTGATATGTGTGAGCTATATTAGCATCCACTACAGCCCTGGTGATGTGTGTGAGCTATATTAGCATCCACTACAGCCCTGGTGATGTGCGTGAGCTATATTAGCATCCACTACAGCCCTGGTGATGTGGGTTAGCTATATTAGCAGGCACTATGGCTCTGGTGATGTGGGTTAGCTATATTAGCATCCACTACAGCCCTGGTGATGTGGGTTAGCTATATTAGCAGGCACTATGGCTCTGGTGATGTGGGTTAGCTATATTAGCATCCACTACAGCCCTGGTGATGTGCGTGAGCTATATTAGTAGCATCCACTACAGCCCTGGTGATGTGGGTTAGCTATATTAGCATCCACTACAGCCCTGGTGATGTGGGTTAGCT
>JAINUF010000026.1:3712892-3720392 GCA_029718625.1 Synaphobranchus kaupii
CAGTACCATCTACATTTTAAAACAACACTGTACTTTCTACACTCTAAAACAACATTGTACTCTCTACACTCTACACTCTAAAACATCACTGTACTGTCTACACTCTAAAACAACACTGTACTCTATACACTCTAAAACAACACTGTACTCTATACACTCTAAAACAACACAGTACCCTCTACACTCTAAAACAACACAGTACCATCTACACTTTAAAACAACACTGTACTTTCTACACTCTAAAACATCACTGTACTCTCTACACTCTAAAACAACACTGTACTCTCTACACTCTAAAAAACACAGTATTCTCTACACTCTAAAATAACACTGTACTCTTTACACTTTCGAACAACACTGTACTCTCTACACTCTAAAACAACACTGTATTCTATACACTCTAAACAACGCTGTACTCTTGAAACTCTAAAACAACACAGATTACATTACAGTTGCTTAGAAGATGTTCTTATCCAGACTTATAGAAGTACAGAACACCAGTGTTTGTCTCAGGAATGGGCCAGTCTGCTGATTAAGAAATTTACCCAGGAATTTAAACATGTTTTACTTTAAGTGATGAAGAGATTGGCAGCATACACAGCAAATCCATACAAACGGAAATGAGCCGTGTGTCACAGCACATGTGTGTCACAGCACACGGCTTAAACTCAGCACTCACGTCTGTACTGGCACATGTATGGCAGTGGCATGTAGCAGAAGAATCCGGTGAAGAAGTAACTGTGACTCGTAGCATTCATCTGCAGGGCAAAGCAGTCCGTCTGATTGGCTGGCAGCGATGATGTCACAGCGCTACTGAGGCTGTAGGCAGCGCCATTAGCCCATCGCAGCTGTCCTTCTTGCTGTGGAGAGAACACAAATATTGAAAGTGTAAAACGTAATTTATGAAATATAGAACTATTAACAGACTTTTATTAAAAAAAAGGGGAAATGTGTTTGTGTTTTGCCTGTGTTTGTGGCCCTTGCTGTAAGTTACCTGCAGGTCATTGAGACCTGTCCACACCAGCACCATGTGCTTCAACGCATTCAGGTAAGAGGAGACAAACAGGAAGTCCTCCTCTCTCTCAATGTCAGCCAGGTGTGACCCCGAAGCCGCAGCGTCGCAGGCCCGCCCCGCCTCCACCCACGGCCGGCCCCGCCTCCAGGCTCTCAGGCAGCTGTTGTCCGAGTGTACCCAGCCTGCTGGGCACTGAGCTGGAGAGCCAATCACAGACAGGGAGGGGAGCCAATCACAGATACAGGGAGGAGAGCCAATCAGATACAGGGAGGGGAGCCAATCAGAGACAGGGAGGGGAGCCAATTACAGATACAGGGAGGGGAGCCAATCAGAGACATGGAGGGAAGCCAATCACAGATACAGGGAAGGGAGCCAATAAGAGACAGGAAGGAGAGCCAATCACAGATACAGGGAGAGGAGCCAATCAGAGACAGGCAGGGGAGCTAATCACAGATACAAGGAGGGGAGCCAATCACAGATACAAGGAGGGGAGCCAATCACAGATACAGGGAGGAAAGCCAATCAGAGACAGGGAGGGGCGCCAATTACAAATACAAGGAGGGGAGCCAATCACAGATACAGAAAAGGGAGCCAATCAGAGACAGGGAGGGGAGCCAATCACAGATACAGGGAGGGGAGCTAATCACAGATACAGGTAGGGGAGCCAATCACAGATACAGGGAGGGAAGCCAATCAGAGACAGGGAGGGGAGCCAATTACAGATACAAGGAGGGGAGCCAATCACAGATACAGAAAAGGGAGCCAATCAGAGACAGGGAGGGGAGCCAATCACAGATACAGGGAGGGGAGCTAATCACAGATACAGGGAGGGGAGCCAATCACAGATACAGGGAGGGAAGCCAATCAGAGACAGGGAGGGGAGCCAATTACAGATACAAGGAGGGGAGCCAATCACAGATACAAGGAGGGGAGCCAATCACAGATACAGAAAAGAGAGCCAATCAGAGACAGGGAGGGGAGCCAATCACAGATACAGGGAGGGGAGCCAAATCAGAGACAGGGAGGAGAGCCATACAGAGTTTGAAGGGAAAAGGACACACCTGTTTCCAGCAGCAGGTGTAGTTTCCGTGTAAGCGTGATGTTGAGGCCTTGTACTCGGGTCTTAAACTCCACGGTAAAGTTGTGGAGCGTGGCCGGCTGCAGACCTGCCACTCGGTACGAGGTTCGATGAGGAGGCACATTCCACAGGTGACCACTGAGTCTGAAAGAGCTGCTGTGCTCCCCAGCCCGACTCCTCCAGCTGAAAAATGCGCTCGTGGCCGTCGCCTCCACCCTGAGGGAGGAGCTCAGCCTCGGGTCTACAGAATAAACACACAAATGCATTTACAGAATAAACACACAAATGCATTTACATAGCAGGC
This sequence comes from Synaphobranchus kaupii, assembly GCA_029718625.1. Lineage (NCBI taxonomy): Eukaryota > Metazoa > Chordata > Actinopteri > Anguilliformes > Synaphobranchidae > Synaphobranchus > Synaphobranchus kaupii. Next base: position 3,715,290 of record JAINUF010000026.1, read on the forward strand.
ATGTTGGCATCGTAACTGGGTTTTATTTATTTTATTGTTTTTTATGAACCTTCATTTTACCAGGAATATTTCACTTTTACAAAAATCTCTCTAAATCTCATTTGGCCATAAAAACACGTGACACTTAAGACAGACGGCAAAATACATTAGACAATCATTTTAGTGTTCAGTATACTATTTAGCAAAACGTGCATTCAGGGACTAGATATCGTTAAACTGGAAATACAAGGATATGATTGCCTTGAAACCAATAGCCTTACCTATACGAAAAGACCTTGTTTCCAAAATGACTTTGTTTTTGATGGATTTTACATCAACGATATACGGTTCGGCCTCAAGAGGTTCATGGAGGAGCACTCTGCAATCCGGAGCACATCCAGAAGGGTTTAGCCAGAGCTGGGGGGTCAAACATCCAGAAGGGCTTAGCCAGAGCTGGGGGGTCAAACATCCAGAAGGGCTTAGCCAGAGCTGGGGGGTCAAACAGTTACACTGAAATATCATTTCATCAGACAGAGACATCTTATGGGCCTCTCAAGAGCAATTCTAACCTATCGCTTAAATAGATGGATGAAATGCTCTGGGCCAGTCCATTACAGAATGCATAGTTATTCCAAAACTGGGCAAGATGAAAAGGTTAGCAGCCTAATCATTTGATACTGAAATCATTCATAAGTCAATGGTCTGATATTTGATTAATCCCACAACAAATGGAAATAAATAAATGTTTTGTTTTTAAACAGTAAATCCAGCAACACAGAGCAAAATCCTGAGTGTTAATGTAACTCTAATAGAGTTTATATGAGTCCACATACAGGTACGCTCTCTCAGAATTGATTTGAAAATTGACTGTGTGGCTGGAGTTAGAGATCTATGACTGACACAGGAACAGGAAGAGCACATGAGGACAGGAGTTAGTGACCTATGACTGACAGGTCTTACCGTTTGATTTTCTGTGCTTAAATAGCTCAGTGAGTATTGGTCTGCTTCCTGTTTATGAGGAAAATGTCCAAATTCCACCTGGACCTCCACAAACCCCGGCACACTGGAACAAGACAGGCTCACCACCTACAGCATTTACACACAGTCTGTACCTCTCAATACAGCACTTTACCAATTCCACTAAAAACCTGCAGTGATACTAGGTTTTTCTATCACATCCAATCACACATTTTGTCCTCAATCACCTCCCTCAGCCATTAAACACAGCAGAACGTTCAAACAGAATCTTTTTGCAGAAGAAACTACAGTGAAATAAGCTGAGAGTGTCACATTTTAGGTGATATTATTGGAGTCCACAGCCACACACATGGTCTTACCTGAAGTACATAATCTGATATTAGCCACAGAAGAACAGTTTTGTCCATGAGGAAACTTTGGTTCATTGGATAGGCATGTGCCACAGCACCCCTAAGATTCAAAGTGAATTAACACTGTCAGAATAAGAAACACACACACACACACACACGCACACGCACACGCACACACACACACACGCACGCGCACGCGCACGCACACGCACACGCACACGCACACGCACACACACACACGTACACGCACACGCACACACACACACACACACACACAAATCAGACTGCAATGAAGAAACCAGTCAATTAACAAATGTAATGTTTACGTTAAAAGCAGCTTCAATAATTAAATAATTGATATTTCCAAAAAATAATAATAATAATAATAATAATAATAATAATAAGAAAAGATATATACGCAGTAGAGCCAATATTTTCTTTCACCAGAAAAAAATAAATGATAAATGAAAATAATAATGAGGGAGTTACATAGGTCGTTCAGTAACTTTAGTTAGTTAGCATTCTCTTCGTTAACTGACACAGGCAGCATCCAAACAATAAATAGGAAGTTTAGGTCTTTTGTGAAACTTCAGTGGAATACACGATATACACCAGAACACTAACGTTACGCGCGTGGTACTTCAACAGCACGCGCACGGCTTCGATCGCAATCACAGCAACATTTGGCTACTTTGTGTAAAACTTCCCAGAACACCTGCAAGCTATGTACATTCGCGCGTGAAGGAAGTACACACATACATTAACAGTAACAGTGAAGCGATTTAAAGTTTTTTTTGTAAGTACCTACTAGTTTGTTGAGCTCCTTCAAGCCAACACGACTTTGAATTTAGCGCGCTCTTCGGCCCCTCCGCCACTGGAGACTAGTGATTTCTGTGGGAACAGCTCCTTCTCCTCGCCCATTTCTTCGCTTCTCTCTTTGTTGAGCTGGGAGTAGGTTGCCATGACGACAAAGACAGCAAGCCACTCTACAACTGGCCTCCAAAAAAAGTGTAGGAGTGTCTGTGGTGTTTGCAATAAGAAGTTCGCCCACACAGTCACTTCAGCCTAAATATAATACACCAGCCTACACGTCAGATTTATCCACCCAAGTTTTTTTTATCAACATCGAATTAATGACAGTTATGTGCTGACGCGTTGTGTCGCATTCTTGCGGTGATGTAATTTCCGCTAACTTCTGCATGCTTTTCAATTCATTCATTCTTCAGTCGCAGTTGCGCGTAACCGTCGCAGGTTATGCATTGGTATGTTAATGAATTCCTCGCCGCTGTTTGTTTTCTCTGCTTGTAGATCAAAGCATATCCAAGGATTTGTGTAATACCATTGAGTAAACTCAGTCTAGTGACGCTGAACTGGGTTCTTTACAGCTAGTGTACAAAGGTATAGTTTGATAAACAGGAAAACATGAAAATATCACTTAGCTCCCGCACCCAAGTGCCTCCGTGGCGTGAGCGCGTGCGTCAGAGCTGCAGAACAGCATTAGCTTTTGTACTTAAGACAAATATATAGCCTACATTTTTACACAAAGTGCATTTTGCGGTTGTACATACTACATTTGTCCTGTTAAGATGCTTTGTCAATGACATTTCCTCTACCCAATTACAAATCTAGTCTGAACAATTTTAGAGAATGTACCATCACAATCAGGGGCTGAATTATTGCTCATTTAGACTTTTCTGGATTGTGTGCTTATTTTCAATGTCATATTCAGTCATTTTGAAATTCTGTGACACACAAGCCTCCAAGACAATGAGCAGCAAAGTCATCTTTTTGTTGACGCTGAAAGATTTTGAATTACAGCAATGTAAAAAAAACAAAAAACATTCACGATAATTAAACTGTAATTCCAATGGCATGTACAGCAAGTACCTACAATAGGAGCTGAGGGTCAGTTGATGTTTGTCAGATTTCTCACTGTGTCAGCAGAGTGGCAGTGGGAGGTGGAGAGCCCTGCTGCCATTTTAATTACAGGCTGTGAAACCACAACAGCTGTCAGCAGGAAGCAGGCTGTGTAAGCAGCGCCGTGTGTGGGGCCCGCAACGAGGAGCCCAATCGGCAGCCTGCTTGGGACACACAGCGAGTGGGGCCCGCAGCGAGGAGCCCAATCGGCAGCCTGCTTGGGACACACAGCGAGTGGGGCCCGCAGCGAGGAGCCCAATCGGCAGCCTGCTTGGGACACACAGCGAGTGGGGCCCGCAGCGAGGGGCCCAATCGGCAGCCTGCTTGGGACACACAGCGAGTGGGGCCCGCAGCGAGGAGCCCAATCGGCAGCCTGCTTGGGACACACAGCGAGTGGGGCCCGCAGCGAGGGGCCCAATCGGCAGCCTGCTTGGGACACACAGCGAGTGGGGCCCGCAGCGAGGAGCCCAATCGGCAGCCTGCTTGGGACACACAGCGAGTGGGGCCCGCAGCGAGGGGCCCAATCGGCAGCCTGCTTGGGACACACAGCGAGTGGGGCCCGCAGCGAGGAGCCCAATCGGCAGCCTGCTTGGGACACACAGTGAGGAGACCCAAGCAGGTACATTACTCCCTTAAGTGCACTGGTTCTTAATGTTTATTTAACTACCATTAGTTCTTGAATTCAGATTAGCGAATTGGCTACAGTTCAGTTGAAAACAAGAAAATAAACAAAAAAAATAAAAATAAAACTGAAAAAAATCATGTGCTTTATTGTTGTGCTTTAAATGTAACATTGATTTAAAAAGAAACTAATGACATAAAAACATAAAAATAAGTAGTTTTTTACTTAGAAAATGTCCAGGATAATGATGTTCAATGTATTCAAAGGACACTAACATTTATTTGAAGATTATATCATTAAAGGGTACAATAATGAAGACTGCATGTTTGAACATGAAATATGAAACTTTGGCATCGCAGTACACAGGCAGTTCATTACACAAAGTGCCTAATAGCTCAGTTAAATAATTGCTTAAAAATATTTTGGCATCAGAATTAAAATATTGTTCAAAAATCCAACCTACATGAAAATACTAAATTGCAATAAAGCTGTCATCACTCATGCAAAAGTGAATGTGAATGTAGAAAAATGATTAACAATTAAAATAGAAGAAAATGACAAAACAATGCATTTTCTCTGCAAGATGAAGCAATTTAATCAATGTCACCTGGTCGGCTAAAAACTATTTGTTAGAGAAACCGAAAAAATCAAAAAGAATAAAAATAAATAAACTACAGAAATTACAGTGGCACTTCCTGCTTCAAGACCTTGAGAAGTCAACTCCGCCGACTTCTAGACAGGCCCCGCCCCTCAATTCCATTGGCAGGAGCAGTCCATAGGCTCCTGGAAGGTGTAGTCCACAGCCGTGCTGTTGCGTGTGCAGAAAAGCTGTACTGTACGGCTCTCCAGACCACTCTCACGACAGCACTTACAGAAACGGGCATGGCTGTTAATGTTGAAGTTGAAGATGGTGGCAGAGGGACACTTCCCATCACAGGAGTAGACCATTACCTGGCAACCAGATCATGTGGGGGGGAGGTCACCACAGAGTTTGCACAAAATCAATTCAATTAATGCAGTGATCGATATCCAAAAGACTGATCAATACCCGAAAACATGGAGGACAGGAGTTCCAAAAATGTTTCACTCTTTATCTGAAAGACCCTACAATGAGGGTGAGGGAAGATGTAACCTTTCATTAATAATAATAATAATAATATTAATACCTTTCATTATTAATAATAATAATAATAATAATAATAATAATAATACCTTTCATTAATAATAATAATCATCATAATAATAATAATAATAATA
>JAINUF010000026.1:3725392-3735392 GCA_029718625.1 Synaphobranchus kaupii
CTCAGAAATTAATACAATTACGTACAATGACTATATACTCTGGAAAATGGTCTAATCTGATATTCTTTTTCTTAATATTTTATTATTAACCTTTGGGTTATTTCAGCATTGGAGGACATCTTTTGTCTGTTGGACATTTTGATTAATAAAACTGAAATGGTACACAAATACATGAAAATAATAATTCATTCAACTTCTGTATGTTGTTCTTTCATATAGCACTCAATATTTGTCATCCTATTGTCTTTTTTAGATATTAAAAACATTTTGTAAAGTCACAAGTAAAGCATGTCCCTGAGCTTAATCAAAACTTTGATTTACAACTTTCAATATAAAAAAGATTTTACTTAAAAAAAAATTTATAATTTAAATGTCCCCAAATTCCAGTCAACCCTGTTATAATGATGGGAAAAACTGCAGGAAATTATGGCATCACGCCTTGAGTGTTACAACCTTGAGGAATTGACATTATTTCTTCAAATAGATAAGACAGCATGCAAGAAGAGGTTTTTGGCATAAGGGGACAAGCACAACTCATCACCCCTGTTACGCTTAATTCATGCAGAAAAGAACATGGGTTTTGTAAAATTATATCTGTTAAAATGTAATAAAAATCTGATATGAATGCAATTATCTTTCCATTTATTTCACCACATGGCAAGCTATAAGTTTTAGGGCACTCAACCCTGTTATTGTCAACCCAGTTAATTCTGTTATAACAGGGCTGACAAACAAGGTTGACGACATAGGACAGAGCACAGTAGTCCCTCCTGAGACGCAAAAACGTAATTTGTCAGACATATTAATTTATTTGACCTTATTTACACACAGATTAGGAAAAAGGACCCTATCAAAACTATTTAATCATTAATACACTTGAATATCTAATATGAATTAATTTAAATGATTGTGTGACTATGTTAATGCGTGTTACAGGCAAAAAGAAACAGGAAGTAAAATATCAAAAAAGGAAAGGGAAAGGCTTCATTTAGGCCTATTTCATTTACAAATCAATGAGCTAGAAATGATTATGATTTTTAAAAAGAAAGAAAATATATAGGCAAAGAGTTTCAGTTGCTCAAGAAATCAGTTTCTCCTAGCAGCATACCTTAAGCTCATACTGCCCTAAACTAACAACAAAAATACATATAGCCTACTTACTTTGCAACACCACATTAATTCAGTATAACAATATTTTGTATTTATAAAGAACGTTCCGGAACAAATAACTTGTTATTTATAAAATATTAAATAAAAGATAAGAGTTTAACAACTATTAATGCAAAACAATATTTTAATGGACAGATAATAGTTTCGAATAAAAAATATATGTTGTTTAAAAATAGAACAGAGTCTGGAAAAATTTAATTGTTGTACATATGAATGTAAAACAAATAAGCTATATTTTTCTTTTTCAAAATACAAAATGAATTATTTATCAAATAGGGACTCATTATATAGCCTACTAGAAAAGGCTATTTTCTATCTCATTAATGCATTACTAGACATTTGCATTTGCAAAAGCAACGAGTAAAAAAAGGCAACCAGTATTATAGATTTGACTTCTTACTCTTCTACTATTCTCAAAAGGAAATATGTGGAGGGAGATAGGGGATTCATTTGCCGCCAGTTTAAAAAAAAATCCAACTAACGTTCATGTTAGCAAACAGAAATAGCGAACAGAGTGGGATCGATTTTGAGGTTTACAACCGTTATTATATCTGCTACCTCGTTCTAAACCAACTGACAAGTATACGAAAAACATATTGTAAATCATATTTCAAACAATACACTGCCCTCAAAATATGTATGTATAAACTTTATTGCAGCGGCCTCAGACAAAAAACATTGACTGAACTGATTAACTGAAAAAATATCTCACTGAATCACTGAACTCCATGGGCACACTGCTCGCACCAACTACTTTACGCTGTATCGTAATTACATTTCGTTCAACTTTTTCATGTTGGTAGATGGTCTTTGTAGGCTCTTCATCATCACGTGTTCAGTACGACCAACCAGAGAGTCGAGTGTTGACTCGCGGAGAGTAAAACAACGGAAACAACGGAGGCTATAACTTCGTTATCGAGTCGCGTCAAGTAAAATCACGCATTGATTCGTATTCTTATATGTATTACGGATATAACTGGGTTGAAAATATGACTGTAAACCGCTTAGTTTGATATAAAAAGGCAGGAGTTTCTCCATTATAGCCTATGGGAAACTGAGAGGTGCGGTGCACTGGACGCCATATTGGTTTCTGCAACTCCTGGCTCCTCCCGCCTCTCCAGTTCTATATACGCTCTATGCACTGCACACTATAACCGCAAAGCACCCTGGGACATCCTCTAACACTGCACACTATAACCGCAAAGCACCCTGGGACATCCTCTAACACTGCACACTATAACCGCAAAGCACCCTGGGACATCCTCTAACACTGCACACTATAACCGCAAAGCACCCTGGGACATCCTCTAACAGTGCACACTATAACCGCAAAGCACCCTGGGACATCCTCTAACACTGCACACTATAACCGCAAAGCACCCTGGGACATCCTCTAACAGTGCACACTATAACCGCAAAGCACCCTGGGACATCCTCTAACAGTGCACACTATAACCACAAAGCACCCTGGGACATCCTCTAACAGTGCACACTATAACCGCAAAGCACCCTGGGACATCCTCTAACAGTGCACACTATAACCGCAAAGCACCCTGGGACATCCTCTAACACTGCACACTATAACCGCAAAGCACCCTGGGACATCCTCTAACACTGCACACTATAACCGCAAAGCACCCTGGGACATCCTCTAACACTGCACACTATAACTGCAAAGCACCCTGGGACATCCTCTAACACTGCACACTATAACCGCAAAGCACCCTGGGACATACACAGCTAGCGTTTAATCTACAAAACATCAGCTCTGGAACACTGCCACATCACCCAGCTAACACACACACACTACAACACTGCACAACTATACAGGACTGCTTCAACACGGCACAAGCCAGTTTGGCACTCTGTTACACAATGATCTTAATAGCACTGCTTCTGTACATTATGCAGAAAACACAAACATGATTATTAATCTATTGTAGTAGCTGTTAGAAACTCATCCAAAACACTATTATCAATGTCAAAGTTAAGGCTGATATCTGCTCATTAATAATTACAGTATAAGTACCAGTTCCTTGAATCGTGTTATTATCTACCATTTATTTAGTGTCTGAGAGTGTGAAGTCAGCCCATTAACTGCAAAGTGATCTGGAGTTCAACAAATGTGCGCTCAAACTTAGAGGCTAAATTCACTTTTCCTCTAATTCATGGTGACAGACTGAATATTGCTTCTTTAAAGTTAGTTAACTGAAATAGTTTAAAATTCTTGGTTATGGATTACATGCATTTATTTTTTAAATCTGTTAGAACTACAATTGTACTTTGTATTACAACAGAAGTGTCAAATAATTTTAAAAAGGTAAATTAAAAGTTCTATAAAATGTTTTTGACTAATAACCAAGAATTTTACACCGTCATGTCACTACCAGTCCAAGCCTACATCTACGAGAACACATACAGCCGAGAGAGACTGATCCCACACGGGGGCCAGGGTTCAGAGCGTAGTGATTACTGTGGCAACAATCCTCCAAGGCACCAGGGGGCAGTCTAACTGCAGCAGTTTACCAGCAGCCAAACGTAAGCCAAATCGCTGCAGTAGTAGGCCAGCTGCCGCCCTTGATTGGGGGCACAACATGCTCAGTCAACAAACTCCCGCCCACAGCGCTCGAGCCAGAAAGCCATTCAAAGCAGGAGGTCAGAGCGCCCCCTAGAGGAACTTACAGGTCCTACAGCAGCCATCGATGTAGTTCTGCACCACCCCGCCATTCTGGAGCGAAAAGGCAAGACGCTGTGTCAGAAGAGACGGCAATCTGCCCACACTCTTTACCCTCATCACAAACATTCAAACTTTAATGTTTTGAAAAGTTAGGAGTGTGAAAAAGTAATACACAGCGATGAAATATGGCCATTGCTAGTGAATTTCACATTTAAATTGACCATTTTCATACATTTTTATTTAATCTAATATATGTTCCTAAAAGTGAAAATGGCTCTCCTTGGGCCTGCTGGGTAATGCAATGGAGCCAATGAGCACAGCAGGGTGAGAACCACGGGCTGGAGGGAGGGACCAGGCTGGGGGTGGACTCTGGCAGGCCTGTATTAGGCAGGAGGGGCTGGGGTGGACTCTGGCAGGCCTGTATTAGGCAGGAGGGGTTGGGGTGGACTCTGGCAGGCCTGTATTAGGCAGGAGGGGTTGGGGTGCACTCTGGCAGGCCTGTATTAGGCAGGAGGGTTGGGGTGGACTCTGGCAGGCCTGTATTAGGCAGCAGGGGTTGGGGTGGACTCTGACAGGCCTGTATTAGGCAGGAGGGGTTGGGGTGCACTCTGGCAGGCCTGTATTAGGCAGGAGGGGTTGGGGTGCACTCTGGCAGGCCTGAATTAGGCAGTAGGGGTTGGGGTGGACTCTGGCAGGCCTATATTAGGCAGGAGGGTTGGGGTGGACTCTGGTAGGCCTGTATTAGGCAGGAGGGGCTGGGGTGGACTCTGGCAGGCCTGTATTAGGCAGGAGGGGTTGGGGTGGACTCTGGCAGGCCTGTATTAGGCAGGAGGGGTTGGGGTGCACTCTGGCAGGCCTGTATTAGGCAGGAGGGTTGGGGTGGACTCTGGCAGGCCTGTATTAGGCAGCAGGGGTTGGGGTGGACTCTGACAGGCCTGTATTAGGCAGGAGGGGTTGGGGTGCACTCTGCAGGCCTGTATTAGGCAGGAGGGGGTTGGGGTGCACTCTGGCAGGCCTGTATTAGGCAGCAGGGGTTGGGGTGGACTCTGGCAGGCCTATATTAGGCAGGAGGGTTGGGGTGGACTCTGGTAGGCCTGTATTAGGAAGTAGGGGTTGGGGTGGACTCTGGCAGGCCTGTATTAGGCAGGAGGGGCTGGGGTGGACTCTGGCAGGCCTGTATTAGGCAGCAGGGATTGGGGTGCACTCTGGCAGGCCTGTATTAGGCAGGAGGGGTTGGGGTGCACTCTGGCAGGCCTGTATTAGGCAGCAGGGGTTGGGGTGGACTCTGGCAGGCCTATATTAGGCAGGAGGGTTGGGGTGGACCCTGGTAGGCCTGAATTAGGCAGCAGGGGTTGGGGTGGACTCTGGCAGGCCTGTATTAGGCAGGAGGGTTGGGGTGGACTCTGGAATGGCCTGTATTAGGCAGGAGGGGTTGGGGTGGACTCTGGCAGGCCTGTATTAGGCAGGAGGGGTTGGGGTGGACTCTGGTAGGCCTGTATTAGGCAGGAGGGGTTGGGGTGCACTCTGGTAGGCCTGTATTAGGCAGCAGGGGTTGGGGTGGACTCTGGCAGGCCTATATTAGGCAGGAGGGTTGGTGTGGACTCTGGTAGGTCTGTATTAGGCAGGAGGGGTTGGGGTGGACTCTAGCAGGCCTGTATTAGGCAGGAGGGGTTGGGGTGCACTCTGGCAGGCCTGTATTAGGCAGGAGGGGTTGGGGTGCACTCTGGCAGGCCTGTATTAGGCAGGAGGGGTTGGGGTGGACTCTGGCAGGCCTGTATTAGGCAGCAGGGGTTGGGGTGGACTCTGGCAGGCCTATATTAGGCAGGAGGGGTTGGGGTGGACTCTGGCAGGCCTGTATTAGGCAGCAGGGATTGGGGTGGACTCTGGCAGGCCTGTATTAGGCAGGAGGGGTTGGGGTGCACTCTGGCAGGCCTGTATTAGGCAGGAGGGGTTAGGGTGGACTCTGGCAGGCCTGTATTAGGCAGGAGGGGTTGGGGTGGACTCTAGCAGGCCTGTATTAGGCAGCAGGGATTGGGGTGGACTCTGGCAGGTCTGTATTTATGGGGGGTGGGGGGCGGGTTGACAGACCTGAAGGCACTCTGAGTCGTTGAAGGGGGGGCAGACCACTGCAGACCCCAGGACCACCGCCCCAACTGCCGTCTCAACACAGTCGTACCGGGTGCAGTTTGCCACCCATGAGCTTCCAGCCTGCAGAGAAACACATACACACATACACACATACACACATACACACATACACACATACACACGCACGCAGGCACGCAGGCAAACACACACAGCAATGTGTTACACAGCTAACGGGGTGAGTAATATAAGCATTAGAGTGAGGGGTACAGTACTCTAAGCTAACGGGGTGAGTAATATAAGCATTAGAGTGAGGGGTACAGTACTCTAAGCTAACGGGGTGAGTAATATAAGCATTAGAGTGAGGGGTGCAGTACTCTAAGCTAACGGGGTGAGTAATATAAGCATTAGAGTGAGGGGTGCAGTACTCTAAGCTAACGGGGTGAGTAATATAAGCATTAGAGTGAGGGGTGCAGTACTCTAAGCTAACGGGGTGAGTAATATAAGCATTAGAGTGAGGGGTACAGTACTCTAAGCTAACGGGGTGAGTAATATAAGCATTAGAGTGAGGGGTACAGTACTCTAAGCTAACGGGGTGAGTAATATAAGCATTAGAGTGAGGGGTGCAGTACTCTAAGCTAACGGGGTGAGTAATATAAGCATTAGAGTGAGGGGTGCAGTACTCTAAGCTAACGGGGTGAGTAATATAAGCATTAGAGTGAGGGGTACAGTACTCTAAGCTAACGGGGTGAGTAATATAAGTATTAGAGTGTGGGGGTACAGTACTCTAAGCTAACGGGGTGAGTAATATAAGCATTAGAGTGTGGGGTACAGTACTCTAAGCTAACGGGGTGAGTAATATAAGCATTAGAGTGAGGGGTACAGTACTCTAAGCTAACAGGGTGAGTAATATAAGCATTAGAGTGAGGGGTGCAGTACTCTAAGCTAACGGGGTGAGTAATATGAGCATTAGAGTGAGGGGTGCAGTACTCTAAGCTAACGGGGGTGAGTAATATAAGCATTAGAGTGAGGGGTACAGTACTCTAAGCTAACGGGGGTGAGTAATATAAGCATTAGAGTGAGGGGTGCAGTACTCTAAGCTAACGGGGTGAGTAATATAAGCATTAGAGTGAGGGGTACAGTACTCTAAGCTAACAGGGTGAGTAATATAAGCATTAGAGTGAGGGGTACAGTACTCTAAGCTAACGGGGTGAGTAATATAAGCAGGAATCTCACTAGGTAGATCTCAACGGTGCCGTTTTCATTGAGGTAAGAGCAGGACACATTCTTGCAGGACCCGCAGCACACATGCGGGTCTTTGGATGGGACGTATATCTGATGCTAAACACAGGACATACAGCCACTGCTGCTTTAACACACACAGCCACAGATCATATAAACATATTAACACTGAGGGAGAAAGTCAGTTAAACTGCTACTGAGTGAGTGTGAGTTAAAGAGTGAGTGAGTGAGTGAGTGAGTGAGTGAGTGAGTGAGTGAGTGAGTGAGTGAGTGAGTGAAAGAGGGTGAGTGAGTGAGTGAGTGAGTGAAAGAGAGAGTGAGTGAATGAGTGAGTGAAAGAGGGTGAGTGAGTGAGTGAGTGAGTGAAAGAGAGTGAGTGAGTGAGTGAGTGAGTGAGTGAGTGAGTGAAAGAGGGTGAGTGAGTGAGTGAGTGAGTGAGTGAGTGAAAGAGAGTGAGTGAGTGAGTGAGTGAGTGAGTGAGTGAGTGAAAGAGAGTGAGTGAGTGAGTGAGTGAGTGAAAGAGGGTGAGTGAGTGAGTGAGTGAGTGAGTGAGTGAGTGAGTGAAAGAGGGGTGAGTGAGTGAGTGAGTGAGTGAGTGAGTGAGTGAGTGAGTGAGTGAGTGAGTGAAAGAGAGAGTGAGTTACGTCTCTATGACTAGCTTCCACCAGCCCTTTCAGAAGCACGTTTAATATTTATGCGTTTAATGTTTTGTGAAGATGGGCAGGTGTGTGAAACCTACAGGCCCACATTTCTCTGAGCAGTTTACGCTGGACACCTCCATGGCAAAGAATCCGCTGGCCGGGTCCTTCTCCTGCAAGCACTGCACAGTGAAGCACAGATCTCCCTCTACGTACTGCACCATAGACTGGCCTGGGCTGAGCACAGTCACCCCCTGGAACAGACACACCTCTGCCTTCTCTGCAGGGAGCACAGGTCAGGCATAAACGCAGCAACCACACGTCAGGCACAGGCCAGGCATATATAAACACAGAATACAGGCCTGGCATAAACGCAGCAACCACACGTCAGGCACAGGCCAGGCATATATAAACACAGAATACAGGCCTGGCATAAACACAGCAAACACACGTCAGACATATATAAACACAGAACACAGGCCAGGCTTAAACACAGCAAACACACGTCAGACATATATAAACACAGAATACAGGCCAGGCTTAAACACAGCAAACACAGATAGAAAGGAGTATATAAATAGATATAAAAGCATGTATAAACACAAGAGCAGAGTGAACTTACTGCAGATGAACTGTGCACAGGTACAGGCACTGCTGGAGACTGGAAGCTCAGTCTTCACTTCGCCCTGCAGGAGCAGAGGATGGGAGGTCTCATGCTGTCCCAAAATGCACCACTCATTCTACCAGCTCCATTTCCAAACTACAAACTCAGAAAACAGCATATAATTGCCAAAGGAAAAAATATTTCAGAAAAATATGTGCCAATTATTCAGTATAATTAGGTATTTTATCATTATATCTTGAGTCTTAGCAGAGCCCGAAGACTAATAATGTTTATTACATTACATTACATTACAGGCATTTAGCAGACGCTCTTATCCAGAGCGACTTACACAACTTTTCAGCATTTCTTTTACATATTATTATCCATTTATACAGCTGGATATATACTGAAGCGATTCAGGTTAAGTACCTTGCTCAAGGGTACAACGGCAGTGTCCTACCTGGGAATCGAACCCGCAACCTTTCAGTTGCAAGGCCAGTTCCTTAACCATTATACTACACTGCCGCCCTGATGCACTAATGTAAGAAAAATTAGTATGAAACCAAAAATCAGCACAAAAAAAAAAAATACTGTATATTATTTATTAATTTAGAGTGTGGAGAGGTGAGACTTACCACCTGGCAGAAAGGGGCGGAGTCATTCTGACAGCTGCACTCTGCGGGTAGACAGTAGAAATGTGGCATTTCCACCAATCACAGTCCCCAAACCGCCCCATTCCACCAATCACATTCCCCGAACCAACCCTTTCTACCAATCACATTCCCCAAACTGCTCCCTTCCACCAATCACATTCCCCAAACCGCCCCATTCCACCAATCAGTCCCCAAACCACCCCATTCCACCAATCATTCCCCCAAACCACCCCTTTCCACCAATCACATTCCCCGAACCAACCCTTTCCACCAATCACATTCCCCAAACCGCCCCATTCCACCAATCAGTCCCCAAACCGCCCCTTTCCACCAATCACATTCCCCAAACCACCCCCTTCCACCAATCAGTCCCCAAACCGCCCCTTTCCACCAATCACATTCCCCAAACCACCCCCTTCCACCAATCACATTCCCTAAACCGCCCCTTTCCACCAATCACATTCCCTGAACCGCCCCTTTAGATTAATACAGAAGCAGACTAGGAGGGCACAATGGGGGGGTACATTAGGAGGGTACATTGGGGGGGGGTACATTAGGAGGGTACATTTGGGGGTGCATTGGGGGGGTACATTAGGGGGGTACATTGGGGGGGTACATTAGGGGGGTCCATTGGGGGGGTACATTAGGGGGGTACATTGGGGGGGTTTAGTACCACATTGCCAGTCGGGGACAGCACTGTCCTGGGACACTCTTTCGCACCAGGGCTGATCCAGGGGCACAATCCACAGAGGCCTCGGGGCACAGGTTCCAATCACACACTGAGAGTAACAACCCACAATGGTGTTAGTGTGTGTGTGTGTGTGTGTGTGTGAGTACACAGGTGTGTTACTGCAGTGATAACGGTGTTAGAGTGTGTGTGTGTGTGTGTGTGTGTGTGTGTGTGTGTGTGAGTACACAGGTGTGTTACTGC
>JAINUF010000026.1:3740392-3745307 GCA_029718625.1 Synaphobranchus kaupii
ACCTTCCCCGGAGGGCACTTTAAGGCTTTAAAAACAGCATTTCCCACAATACATCTCTCTCTCACAGACCAGCACTGCACATCTCTCTCTCTCTCACAGAAAAGCACTGCTTATCTCTCTCTCTCTCTCACACAGAACAGCACTGCTCATCTCTCTCTCTCACAGAACAGCACTGCTTATCTCTCTCACACAGAACAGCACTGCTCATCTCTCTCTCTCACAGAACAGCACTGCTTATCTCTCTCTCTCTCACACAGAACAGCACTGCTCATCTCTCTCTCACAGAACAGCACTGCTCATCAGCTCTCTCTCTCTCTCCCTCTCTCTCTCTCTCACACTGAAATTAAATTGAGTGATTTCACTCACGACAGAAGTCCCGTTTTCTCCAGTTGATGCAGACATTATGAGTGTAGCAGATAGCAACGTATGCAGCCAGGAAGTCACACTGGTTCTCTTTGTAGTGCACATCTCCAGCCCAGATCTTATCACAGAACTGGTCTGGGGACACCTGGGGCCAGAGAACATGGCGGATTCAGACAGTAAGAGACAGAATACCAGGCTCTCAGTTACAGTAAGAGACAGAATACCAGGCTCTCAGTTACAGTAAGAGACAGAATACCAGGCTCTCAGTTACAGTAAGAGACAGAATACCAGGCTCTCAGTTACAGTAAGAGACAGAATACCAGGCTCTCAGTTACAGTAAGAGACAGAATACCAGGCTCTCAGTTACAGTAAGAGACAGAATACCAGGCTCTCAGTTACAGTAAGAGACAGAATACCAGGCTCTCAGTTACAGTAAGAGACAGAATACCAGGCTCTCAGTTACAGTAAGAGACAGAATACCAGGCTCTCAGTTACAGTAAGACCATAACGGTGCTGAGAATAGATAATACAGTAGAACTTGTGCAGGACAGTAGGGTGTGTGCAGGACAGTAGAGCATGTGCAGGGCAGTAGACAGTGTGCAGGGCAGTAGATAGTGTGCAGGGCAGTTGGGTGTGTGCAGGACAGTAGACAGTGTGCAGTGCAGTAGCCAGTGTGCAGGGCAGTAGGGCGTGTGCAGGACAGTAGATAGTGTGCAGTGCAGTAGAACTTGTGCAGGACAGTAGGGTGTGTGCAGGACAGTAGGGTGTGTGCAGGGCAGTAGAGCATGTGCAGTGCAGTAGACAGTGTGCAGGGCAGTAGACAGTGTGCAGGGCAGTAGCCAGTGTGCAGGGCAGTAGACAGTGTGCAGGGCAGTAGACAGTGTGTAGGGCAGTAGGGTGTGTGTAGGGCAGTAGACAGTGTGCAGTGCAGTAGGGTGTGTGTAGGGCAGTACACAGTGTGCAGGGCAGTAGGATGTGTGTAGGGCAGTAGACAGTGTGCAGTGCAGTAGGGTGTGTGCAGGACAGTAGACAGTGTGCAGGGCAGTTGGGTGTGTGCAGGACAGTAGACAGTGTGCGTGTGCAGGACAGTAGACAGTGTGCAGGGCAGTAGACAGTGTGCAGGGCAGTTGGGTGTGTGCAGGACAGTAGACAGTGTGCAGTGCAGTACCCAGTGTGCAGGGCAGTAGACAGTGTGCAGGGCAGTAGAGCGTGTGCAGGACAGTAGTCAGTGTGCAGGGCAGTAGAGCGTGTGCAGGACAGTAGACAGTGTGCAGGGCAGTAGACAGTGTGCAGTGCAGTAGACAGTGTGCAGGGCAGTAGACAGTGTGCAGTGCAGTAGCCAGTGTGCAGTGCAGTAGCCAGTGTGCAGGGCAGTAGACAGTGTGCAGGGCAGTAGACAGTGTGCAGTGCAGTAGACAGTGTGCAGGGCAGTAGACAGTGTGCAGGGCAGTAGAGCATGTGCAGGGCAGTAGACCGTGTGCAGGCCTTACCTTATGGTGGCATTGAGAGAAGGGGATCTGGTTCAGCATGTGAAAGCACTTGCTGCAGTTGCCGGTGGTGCAGTTGTTGCCAATGCGGCGCGAGTAGTCCGGCTCCTCGGACGTGTCCACCATCCAGCTGTGCAGGAAGAGCGGGATGTCCTCGATGTCCCGCACCACCGTGCCGTTTGGCAGCTTCAAGTCATCCGCTGGGTTACCATCACAACAGCCTGAGGAGCCACACAGCCGCGGTTAGGCCTCTGGTCCACCAGGGGGCAATCATGCGCACAGCTGTATCACACAATGCAGGATTACCACAGAGCCCTCGGGTGCTGCTGGCCGAGGTGTTGGTTGTGCTATACTGGAGCACGATGATGCCTGTGCTGTGATACCACTGGATGCTCATTCCGCCTGGCGTGTGGATGATGTACATGGTGCCCGTATCATCGATGTGCAGGTTGTGTCGCGTGAACGGCAGCCGCGCGCTGATCTTGTTCACTGTCACCTGGGTGTCATGGAAACGCGTTCAGTGCACAACTGTTCATTGCACTGTCACTGCATGTCTAATGGGAAACACACTGCTGTTCACTGCATGTCTAATGAGAAACACACTGCTGTTCACTGCATGTCTAATGAGAAACACACTGCTGTTCACTGCATGTCTAATGAGAAACACACTGCTGTTCACTGCATGTCTAATGAGAAACACACTGCTGTTCACTGCATGTCTAATGAGAAACACACTGCTGTTCACTGCATGTCTAATGAGAAACACACTGCTGTTCACTGCATGTCTAATGAGAAACACACTGCTGTTCACTGCATGTCTAATGGGAAACACACTGCTGTTCACTGCATGTCTAATGAGAAACACACTGCTGTTCACTGCATGTCTAATGGGAAACACACTGCTGTCACTGCATGTCTAATGGGAAACACTGCTGTCACTGCATGTCTAATGGGAAACACTGCTGTCACTGCATGTCTAATGGGAAACACACTGCTGTTCACTGCATGTCTAATGGGAAACACTGCTGTCACTGCATGTCTAATGGGAAACACTGCTGTCACTGCATGTCTAATGAGAAACACACTGCTGTCACTGCATGTCTAATGAGAAACACACTGCTGTTCACTGCACGTCTAATGAGAAACACACTGCTGTTCACTGCATGTCTAATGAGAAACACACTGCTGTTCACTGCATGTCTAATGGGAAACACTGCTGTCACTGCATGTCTAATGGGAAACACTGCTGTCACTGCATGTCTAATGAGAAACACACTGCTGTCACTGCATGTCTAATGAGAAACACACTGCTGTCACTGCATGTCTAATTATATTACATTACATTACATCCATTTAGCAGACACTTTTATCCAAAGCGACGTACAATAAGTGCATACAGAGATATCATCAAGATCACTACAGAACAGACAAGACAAAGCACATTCTTCCCATAATGTAGCAGCTAATGGGGAACACACTGCTCTTCACTGCATATCTAATGAGAAACACACTGCTGTTCCCTGCATGTCTAATGAGTAACACACTGCTGTTCCCTGCATGTCTAATGAGTAACACACTGCTGTTCACTGCATGTCTAATGAGTAACACACTGCTGTTCACTGCATGTCTAATGAGTAACACACTGCTGTTCACTGCATGTCTAATGAGTAACACACTGCTGTTCACTGCATGTCTAATGAGTAACACACTGCTGTTCACTGCATGTCTAATGAGAAACACACTGCTGTTCCCTGCATGTCTAATGAGTAACACACTGCTGTTCACTGCATGTCTAATGAGAAACACACTGCTGTTCACTGCATGTCTAATGGGAAACACTGCTGTCACTGCATGTCTAATGGGAAACACTGCTGTCACTGCATGTCTAATGGGAAACACACTGCTGTTCACTGCATGTCTAATGGGAAACACTGCTGTCACTGCATGTCTAATGGGAAACACTGCTGTCACTGCATGTCTAATGAGAAACACACTGCTGTCACTGCATGTCTAATGAGAAACACACTGCTGTTCACTGCACGTCTAATGAGAAACACACTGCTGTTCACTGCATGTCTAATGAGAAACACACTGCTGTTCACTGCATGTCTAATGGGAAACACTGCTGTCACTGCATGTCTAATGGGAAACACTGCTGTCACTGCATGTCTAATGAGAAACACACTGCTGTCACTGCATGTCTAATGAGAAACACACTGCTGTCACTGCATGTCTAATTATATTACATTACATTACATCCATTTAGCAGACACTTTTATCCAAAGCGACGTACAATAAGTGCATACAGAGATATCATCAAGATCACTACAGAACAGACAAGACAAAGCACATTCTTCCCATAATGTAGCAGCTAATGGGGAACACACTGCTCTTCACTGCATATCTAATGAGAAACACACTGCTGTTCCCT
This sequence comes from Synaphobranchus kaupii, assembly GCA_029718625.1. Classification (NCBI taxonomy): domain Eukaryota; kingdom Metazoa; phylum Chordata; class Actinopteri; order Anguilliformes; family Synaphobranchidae; genus Synaphobranchus; species Synaphobranchus kaupii. The sequence goes on from JAINUF010000026.1 coordinate 3,744,674, forward strand.
GCATGTCTAATGAGTAACACACTGCTGTTCCCTGCATGTCTAATGAGTAACACACTGCTGTTCACTGCATGTCTAATGAGTAACACACTGCTGTTCACTGCATGTCTAATGAGTAACACACTGCTGTTCACTGCATGTCTAATGAGTAACACACTGCTGTTCACTGCATGTCTAATGAGTAACACACTGCTGTTCACTGCATGTCTAATGAGAAACACACTGCTGTTCCCTGCATGTCTAATGAGTAACACACTGCTGTTCACTGCATGTCTAATGAGTAACACACTGCTGTTCACTGCATGTCTAATGAGTAACACACTGCTGTTCACTGCATGTCTAATGAGTAAAACACTGCTGTTCACTGCATGTCTAATGAGTAACACACTGCTGTTCACTGCATGTCTAATGAGTAACACAATGCTGTTCACTGCATGTCTAATGAGAAACACACTGCTGTTCACTGCATGTCTAACTGCTGTTCACTGCATGTCAAATGGGAAACACTGCTGTTCACTGTGTGTCTAATGACAAACACAGATAAAAACAAAACCACATGAAAACAACAATAATTCAATAAAAAACATACAAGAAAACAAAAAACTAAACTGAACAAAATAATCTGACTAAATAAGGC